>CM045945.1:3772500-4145000 GCA_025177825.1 Aechmea fasciata
GTTGAGTAAGTGGTTTGTTGAATAGTATAATCTAACGGGTAAAAATAATCTAAGTGTTAAATCTAACGGTGGAAAACTTGATAGCACCAAATCCTTGGTGCTATCGACGATACATGGGACTCTATATATATATATATATATATATATATATATATATATATATATATATATATATATATATATATATATAAAAAGAAAATACTATTCCATTAATAAAGATAGGAGCACTTGTCCTATCAAATTTTTAACCTTTGGATGAGAAATTGTAGGGTTAGGATGATATTAGTCGGTTAGAGTTGAATGGTCCTCACAGGGTTGAGTGGTCCCATTTGGGTTATAGTATTTAATCCAATGGTTAGAAATGTTGAAAAGAGTTGATCCAAAGGCTACAAAGCGATAGGATAAGTGCTCCTTTCCTATTAATAGGATAGTAGCGGACTCTATATATATATATATATATATATATATATATATATATATATAGAGTATATATCTTTATTATGAGTAGTAGAAACCTACTACTCATAAGTTGTTTTCGATGATGGAGCTTCCGAATCGACGATCCACTCCGTTAAATATGATCTAGAGTATTTAAAACTTCTAGAAAATAAATTTCATAATTTTTCGAAATCATTTACCTTACGATCAAAAGCTTACAAAATTGACAATTTTTAACGGCCGATATGGGATACTTACTAGTTTAACAGTGTAAAAGAATTGAAATAGGTTGAATTTTTGATAGAAAATTCTATTCACTACCTAGATAAAGATCAATAACTCCGATCTTAAATTGAAGGATCGATCATCTATTTTTAGGTCGTCGTTCGATTGCGGCCGTTCATTTTATGCCCAGTTGATGGACTTTATTATGATTTTGAAAAATTACGAAATTTATTTTCTAGAAGTTTTAAATACTCTAGATCATATTTAACGGAGTGGATCGTCGATTCGGAAGCTCTATCATCGAAAACAACTTATGAGTAGTAGGGAGTAGCCCTACTCTATTTATATATATATATATATATATAGGATTCGGCTACTATACTATTATGAGTAGTAGACCCTTACTACTCAAATTTTATAATTTTTCGACATCATTTATCTTACGATCAAGATGTCACAAATTTGGCAATTTTTAATAGCCGGTATGGGATACTTGCTAGTTTAAAGGTGTAAAAGAATCAAAATTTGTTGAATTTTTTATTGAAAATTCTATTCACTACCTAGATAAAGATCAATAACTACGATCTTGAATTGAAGGATCCGATCATTCTCTTTTAGGACATCGTTTGATTTTGACCGCTCATTTTATGCCCGCCTGATGGACTTTATTATGATTTCGAAAATTTACGAAATTTATTTTCTAAAAATTTCAAATACTCTAGATCAAATTTAATGGAGTGGATCGTCAATTCGGAAGCTCCATCATCGAAAACAACTTATGAGTACGAGAGCTCCAATACTCATTATAGTATAGTAGCAATGGCCTATATATATATATAGAGAGAGAGAGAGAGAGTCCGGCTGCTATGATATCAATAGCACGAACCATTCGGTGCTACCAAGTTTTCGCCGTTAGATCCACTCCTTTGATAATTTTCAGGTTAGATCGTACTATTCAATAGCCAACCAACACAGAGGCTCACATCATCCAAACCGTACATCTCTCAATCCAATGGCCAAAAACTTGGTAGCACCAATGACTTGGTGCTATTATTAGCATAGTAGCCTAGTTCTCTCTCTCTCTCTCTCTCTCTCTCTCTCTCTCTCTCTCTATATATATATATATATATATATATATATATAGAGAGAGAGAGAGAGAGAGAGAGAGTATATATATATATATATATATATATATATATAGAGAGAGAGAGAGAGAGAGAGAGAGAGAGAGAGAGAGAGAGAGAGCTAGGCTAGAATACTATTAATAGCACCAAGTCATTGGTGCTACCAAGTTTTGACCATTAGAATGAGAGATGTGTGGTTAGGATGATGTGGGACCTCGAGGGTTAAGTGAGTGGTTGGTTGAATAGTATGATCTAACGTGAAAATCATCAAAGGGGTGAATCTAACGGCGGAAAACTTGGTAGCATCAAATTCATGGTGCTATCGATAGTATCCCAGTAGGACTCTATATATATATATATATATATATATATATATATATATATATATATATATATATATATATATATATATATATATATATATATATATATGGTCCGACTAATATACTATTATGAGTACGATCGACCTCGTACTCATAAGTTGTTTTCGATGATAGAGCTTCCGTATCGACGATCCACACCGTTAAACGTTATTTACAGCATTTAAAACTTCTAGAAATAAAATTTTATAATTTTTCGACATCATTTACCTTACGATCAAGAGGTCACAAATTTGACAATTTTTAACTAGGTATGGGATACTTGCTAGTTTAACGGTGTAAAAGAATCAGAATTTGTTGAATTTTTGATAGAAAATTCTATTCACTACATAGATAAAGATCAATAACCCCGATCTTGAATTGAAGGGTCCGATCATCCATTTTTAGGACGTCGTTCGATTTTGACCGTTCATTTTATGCCCGCTTGATGGACTTTATTATGATTTAGAAAATTTACGAAATTTATTTTCTAGAAGTTTCAAATACTCTAGATCATATTTAACGGAGTTGATCGTCCATTGGGAAGCTCCATCATCGAAAACAACTTATGAGTAGTAGGGGTCCAATACTCATAATACTATACTATTATGAGTACGATCGCCCTCGTACTCATAAGCGGTTTTCCATAATAGAGTTTTCGAATTGACGATCCACACCGTTAAACGTTATTTACAGCATTTAAAATTTCTAGAAATAAAATTTTATAATTTTTCGACATCATTTACCTTACGATCAAGAGGTCACAAATTTGACAATTTTTAACGGCCGGTATGGGATACTTGCTAGTTTAACAGTGCAAAAGAATCGAAATTTGTTGAATGTTTGATAGAAAATTCTATTCACTACCTAGATAAAGATCAATAACTCCGATCATAAATTGAATGATCCGATCATCTTTTTTTAGGACGTCGTTCGATTTTGGCCGTTTATTTTATGCCCGCTTGATGGACTTTATTATGATTTCGAAAATTTACGAAATTTATTTTCTAAAAGTTTCAAATATCGTTGATTCGGAAGCTTCATTATCGAAAACAATTTATGAGTAGTAGTGTTCCAATACTCATAATAGTATAGTAGCCATGACCTATATATTTTAAATCACAGAATACTAAAGTAAAAAAGTGCGAAACTACATGAATGGTATTTGAAATTTTTTCATAACTAAAATATAAAATTTTGTACTTTTTTTCTAATCTTTGTACAATTTTTTAGGCCCAGTTGTATGGCTGAAACAAAGCTAATGTCTCTTTCATAACCCCATTAGCTATTCTTATATAGCAAAGGTTCAAAAAACTCTTGTACGAACAAAGCTGTCGACATTGACCGGTCATAATTCTATAACGATTCAGCTGTACGCGGAGATGCTCGCTTATTGAAATAGACCCCCCTCAAATCTTACTTTTCTTAATTTACTCCCCCTCAGCCATTTAAAACAGGCCTTTTTCATATAAAAAAAAAAAAATCGGCAATTTTAAGATTTTACAATGGTGAGCCAGTATTTTCGTTACTGAAAATTCGATCCGAATTTATAATAACCTGAGCAATTTACTCTTTCTTTTTTTTTCTCCCTCTTCATTTTTTTTTTTTTTTCTTCTTCTGCTCCGGTTCGTTTTTGTTCTCGCCTATTTTTTTTCTCTTCTACACTTGCCTTTTCTCCCTTCTCCACCTCCTCGACTATAGCCACATCACCGTCGTGCTCTTTTCTTTTCTTTCTTTTTCGCTCGTTCATATTTCGCCTCCTGCTCTAGTTTATCTTCCTTCTCGTTGTTTCTTTCTCTCATTCTTCTCAGCTATTTCGTCCTTCTCCCTCCTCCTCGACGTCCTTTACTGTCTTCATATTGACGTCATTCTCTGCTCTCTTATTTAGCCCACACCTCTGCTGACGCCAGCTCGGATATGATATAGATCGCAAAAGTGAGCTTACGGCAGAGTTCATGGTAGTACTTGCGAACGAGAGAGGGAGCGTGATAGCGAAAAAAGATATAGAGGGTGAAAAGGAAAGAAGAAGAAAGAATGAAAAGAAAAAAATAAAGAAAAATATTTTCTCTCGTGAAGACATTATGTGTCATCACCACTGAAGAAAAAAAAAATTCAAGAACTAAAAGAGAAAGAAGAAAATAATAAAGTTGCACTATTTAAGATAAAAATTATACTCTTTCAGATAAAAATTGTACTGTTTGAAATTAAAATTATACTTTTTGAATGAAAATTATAAAATTAATTTCTATATACATACACACACACTGACACCCAAAGATATATCTGGCTTTGGATCAAGGGTCTAAGATGTACATTGGAATGAACTGGTAGCATTTTTTTTTTTTTCTAAGTTACATCAAGCTATGTAGAGATGGATAGGGTGTAAGATTAACATCCAATTTTAAATGTATGAGTAGCATTGCTCTTAAAAAAAATAAAAAGGTAAAAAATATATAAAGATTCTTTCAACTAGGGGTGTCAATGAGTACGAATACTCGAAATTTTATCCAAACTCGGGTCCAAACAGCGTGGATTTATTCAATGCTAAATAGATATAATTTTGCATATTGGTATAAAAAATGAAAATCTAACATATTCAGATTTGGGTATTTATTTTGTCAATATCTGATTTAAATCCGAACTTGACACAAAACTCAAATAAATGTTATATTATTTTATTTAAATATATGTGGATATTTGATATTATATTTGAATTTGTATTTTAAAATTTTAAATTTTAACATAATATATTTTGAAATATGAGAAAAAAAAGTAATTATTTTGTCTGGAATTTGCCCGCGTCTGACGTGTCGACGTCCCTACCCCCAACTTTAGGCTACGATGAAATAGCCTCCTAAACTATACTATTTTGGATTCAAACCCTTCAATTTTTATTTTTTATTTTTAACTACAATCGAATACTTTTAGCTGAATAAAATAAAAATTTACTAAATTGATTGATAATCCCATTAAACTTTCACTACTCATTTAAAAGTTAGGTATGGATCAGATCGGGTTCAAATCGGATATGAATATAAAATATCCGGACCTAGCTATATCCGAAACTTTAATGGGTATTTTTTTTTACCGATATACTATCCATTTTTTATCTGGTCTGGTTCGGATTCGGATAGGGTCCGGGTAGGATCCGGATCCGATATGGTATATCGGATATTTTGGACAGCTTCAATGGTGGATATAAAATCTACACAACTCTTTGGAATGTACATGTCAGACTCATATAATTATATATAAAAAAATATATAATAAGGTAAAAACTTTTAATCTAGCTATAGTTATAGTATCTTGGGCTGTGGTTAGGCCCAAAAGATTAAGAGAGTTAAGCAATATTAGAATTAGAATAGTCTTAGAATGGATGACCTTTTGGGAAGTTGGGTGTTATAATTGATATCATAGTTAATTATCAGTCGAAAATGTCAGATGAATTTTTACTGAGCCAGAATTATATACAACAGGAGAGTGAGACTAGAGATGCAAACGGATCCGGGTTGGTGGAGCTCTCGCCTCGATCCGCCCCGACGGAGGCAGTAAATGGAAGAAAATAAACGGATTCAGGGAGGGAAACGGGATAAATTTTACGATCTGAGACGGATTCGGGGCAAGAAACGGGAGAAATTTTGACCCGTTCCGAATCCGCCCCGCCATGATCCGCCTCGAATCCGTCCCGAAATTATTTTTATTTTAAAAAAATATTCTTAAAAGTAATGTATTTACAAAAAAGTTCAAAATACAAATAAGTTAGTATTCTCATTTCTAATGTATTTGAAAATTTTTAATTTTATTTTGAATTGTGATTGATATTTTTTATTTTTATAATTAATATTATTAAATTATATATATAATATTATTAAAAATTATTATTTTATATTTTACAAAATATTAATAATATTATAATTTTATAAAAAATATTAGTTGGTAGGGCGGATTCGAGGCGCCGGCAGGAGGCAGATTACGGGGCAAGGTGGGTTATGGGATGTATTTTTTAACTCATTACGGGTTCGAGGCGGGAGGTGGGACGGATTTTTGCTAGTCGGGGCGGGAGCCCCACCCCAGATCCGTCCCGTTTGCGGATCTAAGCGAGACTTTCATACTGTTGACTATTGCGGATGAAGCGCCGCTCTCTCGCAAGGTCGGTTAAGGCTAGCGAGATAAATCTCACATCACCTGCTATTTGTGAGTTTGAATTTGACGAAAACGTCATGACCTAAAAAAAAAAATGTAGGAATATAAAACTTCAAATAATTTTATATATAAGATATAATATGGCTAAAATTCTTAATCCGACTACAGTATTTTGAGCGCTCAGATGTCACAGTACAAGTAAAATTTCACCATAAAAATTAAACTTTATTATTGTTGCTTGGTGCATCACGGGTTCTTGCTATGCCAAACATGACTGTTGAGATAGCCTAGTTATTTGTTCTTTTCTGACTAAAGATCGGGTTCAGTGAGTGTGACAATTGATTTCAAGAATGACTCATCAATGACCAAATATCACCCCACACTGGTATCTTCTTTCCACTAAATTTTCACTAAATTTTGGCATCATATTGCTGCTCAATTTCACCGTACCATATCATAATTTCCTATACTTGTAATTATTAAAAAAAATTTCACACTATTAAGGACCTTTAATAGATAAGTAGCATCTTCTAAAGTTGGACACACAACACAAGACCATAGAGTTTTGATACAACCGAGATTCGTTGTAACAATAGGTTGTAAGATGTACACTTCTGATTATGTAACAACTGACAAAAACTTGGAATCATGTTGTACAAAATCTTCCGCTGAAGGCCGGGAGCATCTTCAAAAGTTGGACACACACAAGGACGGGATTTTGGCTCAATCGAAATTCATCGTAACAATAGATTGCAAGATATACATTTTTTTGACTTTGTAACAACTGACCAAACTTAGAATCACGCTACATACAAAATTCTTTTGCTGAAGGCCGAGAGCATCTTCAAAAGTTTTTTTGTTTTTTGAGGGAAAGGTAGCATGCTATCTGTTTCATTCATTGAAATGATTAATTAGGTGAAATAGGCTGAGACAGCTAGGGCCTCAACAGGGCCATTAAAAAAAAAAAAAAACACTAGCGATTATAGGAGCGGCTGTTTGCAGAAAGGGATTGTTCCCACATATTCGTCCAACGATTAATCTCATGGACCGCAGACGAGGGGTCAGGCAAGGTCTTTGTAAAGATTACTTCGTTCCTGACCTTCCAGGTGATCCACTAGCATGCTGCTAGTCTAGCAAGCCTATGGCGGGAAGGCCGATTCCCTTTCCACTCCATCCAAGTACCTTAGACAAAATGAATATCGTCCCCCAACTTCTCATGTTGGATACCTTCCAAAGCCGTCATTGTAAAAACACGACGATTGAAAAAATTGTCCACAGTTTCCTCCTCCACCCTACATAACACGCAGACTGTGTTTTCGGTCCATCATCTCTTAAGAAGATTATCTGCTGTAAGGTGGTGTCTTTTCTTAAGCACCAACCAACAAAACACTTTGACTTTGAGGGGTATACATAGTTGCCAGATCTTGTTCACTCAGTCGTTCCTCGTGCCCCCGCCACTAAGAATCTTATAGGTCGACTTCATCGTGAACTCCCCATCTGGGCAGAAAAATTAAGGAACAGTCCATGCCTAGACACATTATTGTCACCTAGTATCTCACTCCAATTCCATCCGTCGCTCCCCATACATAGATAGATTTTCAAGTTGTTGCGAGTGGACAAAGCGTACTCCTAAGGGAATGACTCCTGCAAAGTAGAATCCCCACACCAACGATCTGACCAGAAATCGACATTTCTCCCATTCCCCATCTTATAGGTTATTCCCCAATTAAAGATCTCGTTCTAGCATAAAACTCCCATTCCCTATACCTGAGGGAATGACACCTGCAAAGCATCTTCAAAAGTTGGATACACACAAGATTGAGATTTTGGCTCAATTGAAATTCATTGTAACAACAATTGATAACATGATGCACATATATATACCTTACAATATAAGGACATATTACCTCTGAAAGCTTAAAATGATGCTATACTAAAACTCCTGCTAATGGTGAAGCATCTTCTAAACTTGGACACACACGAGAAAAACTTTTGGGTCAATTAAAATTCATTATAACAATAGATTACAGAATATAAGATATACATAATGAAATAAACGAAGCAGGTACTGAAAATCATTCCTAGAGCAAGTGACAAAGGGCTTGGTGGTTGGTATCCGAGATCCTTGATCAAATCCTAGTTGATTCACATTTCCAACTAATTTTATTTCTAAATAAATAAAATAAACAAAGCGGGTAGCGTACTACCTATCTCTCAAAAAAAGGCCTTTTTTTTTTTAGTTTCGTTGCCGTTTTCTATCTTTTTTTTAAAAAATATTATTATATAAAATAATGTAGGAAGGGGATGATTTATTACTTGCAATCCTTATATACATTCAAAATATTTGTTTGACAAAAAAAAAAAAAAAAAAAATTAGAGACCTCGTTTAGTATCGTGTTAATTTTTTTGACAAAGTTTGCATATTAAAAAAATGTATAATTAGAGTGGATAGTATATTAATTACCTGCAATCATTTCGTCCAAAATCTTTAGTTAACAACAAAAAATAAAAATTCAAAAATAATTGTTTTTTCTGCTTTCAACTTTTTTAAGAAAATAAATTATCTATTACTTACTTAGATACATTGTAAGCTAATAATCAATTATAACAACAAAATAAATGGCTTTTCTCCCTCGTATTAAATTATATAGAATTAGTATTTGAAAACATTAAAAAATAATAATACCAAACAAGCCTTTAAAATATTTTTTTTTTTTTTTTTTTTTTTCTACCCAGATTTTTTTTTTTTTTTTTAACAAGTTGTCAATTACTACTTGGCAGGAGTATACGTACACCAAACTAATTAACCAAGCGCGACAATAAGAAAATTAATGCCTTTTTACTGATATATCAAATTATATAGAACTAGCGTTTAAGTAAACAAAAGATACAGTTCTACGTGACAGATTTAGTATGATGTGAAAATAAATTATTTAATAATAACTTATTTGATGTGAAAATTTTCTTCGGTGATCAGAAGTCAGAATGTTGATTTAAAACTCTTAAGAGATCTTCACTTTCGTGATTTAGTATGAAAGTATATTTCACCTGTAAAGTTATTTATCTTATTCTGGGAAAACAACTTATAAAGAACGTATATATCTGGTATGCCCTTATCGGGATTTACTAAACATTGTGAGCTTCTTAAGTAATTCAAAGAGATATGCAAAAATGAATAAGATATTCAAGCATCCAAACACGGACGAAAATATTTCCATTTTTTGTCCAAAACAAAGCCCAGTTAGCAGATAAGAAGGGTCAGTCCCTTGTTTTGGGCCAGGCCTAAGTATATCTTCTGGCCTGGTAAGATTGCGCTCAATCAATCCATTAATTTATTTTAGGGACCAAATTACCTTCGAACCTCTAAGGAAAAGTTAAATATCAAATTGTCCTTGCCGTGTTTGGTTAGGGGATAGGGATAGGGATTGGGATAGGGATTGACTCTTATCCCCTTTTAATATCCAAACTCTAATTTTTTATTCGAGAATAGTAGTTCTCGGTTATTCCCACCAATACCTTTATTTTTTATATAAAACTACCTAATTTTTTTTTTTTTATCTCCGGAAACAATCTAATTTTCATTCAAACGCTATTTTTCGTATCCCCATATTTGTACCTATTCCTGTAATAGCTAGTTATTGCTTATACCCAAACCAAACGATACCTTAAAATTTTAGTTGTCACCGACCGTCCTCCAAAGCAGTGGCAAGATTGGTAAGGTTAGTTGATTCATATTTCTAAATAAGTTTATTTCTAAATGAAATGAACGAAACCAGTACAGTGCTACCTATCTCTCGAAAAAGAAAAAGAGAAAATTTAGTTGTCATATTTATCCGTTTTAACTCTGCAATGCATAAATTTAGAGTAAGCTTCAAAGCTTCAATTAGCTCTCATATGGTTTAGCGTATATTTTTCGAAATTTGTCATTTTATGATTTCAAAAGTTTTATTTTTTTACTACCAAGTTTGTTTTTATTTTTGGGTAAACTTCAAATGTTTTTCCTGTGGTTTCACACTTTGATCTCACTTTAGTAATCTATGGTTTAAAGTGTATCAATTTACTATCCTATAGTTTTATTTTTCTCTTTTTGTGAACCCCGTCGTTAACTTTTCGTTAAATTATATAAAAAACTTAAGATATCCTACTTATAGTTTATTGAATATTCATTTTAATTAGTATTATTTAGTTTTAACTTTATCACTTATTTAAAGCATGTTTGGTTGTCCGTAAGTGATCGAAGTGAAAAAAGTCATTTTTCAAAAAGTGACTTTTATAAAAGTTACTTTTGAGTTCAAGTGTTTGGTTTCAAAAAAGTGAAAGAAAAAAATACAGTTCTTATGACTTCTATTGTTTGGTTGCATATAAGAAAATAAAAAAAATAAAATGATTTTCTTGGATGCGTAGATTTTTTTTTTTTTTTTTTTTTTTTTTTTTTTTAAGATGATATGGAATAAGGTAAGTCTCTTTCTTTGGTTTTTTTTTTTTTTTTTTTTTTTTAACATGTGTTGATTATTTCTTTTATTAAGATATGGTAGATTTTTTTATTTTTTATTTTTTGTAGATGTTGTGGAAAGAAGGCTTTTGGATGCAGTTCGCAAGTCGCGTGGAGTAGGCGTCCCACTTTCAACGATTTCAAAATTTTTTTGCCGAAGTTAAAAAAGTGGATTTTAATTATAATCTACTTTATGTGTTCACTTTTCAAAAGTCACTTACATATTTATTTTTATAATCCAAACAATCAAAATAGTCCAACTTCGCCAAGCTACCACTTTTATTGTTTCACTTACGGGCAACCAAAAAAATTAGTGAAGGTGATAATTAACAAAATGAGAAAAATAAAACCACAGGAGTATGAAAGTAATACATTTTAAACGACAGTGTATTAAAGTGAGAAAGTACTAAACCACATGGGTGGTATTTGAAGTTTTCTTTTATTTTTGGGAAAACTTCAAACAACCCCCCAGTGTTCTCACTTTAATACTCTGTGGTTTAAAGCTAGTGTATCAAGCTAGACCCTTTGATTTCACATTTTCTCACTTTAGTATCCTGTGGTTTAAAGTGTATCAAGTTAGTACCCTATGGTTTCATTTTTCATTTTTATTATTCATTTTATTAATTTTTTTTAATTAAGTCAGTGACAAAGTTAAAACTAAAGAATATTAAAGTGAATATTCGATAAACCTCGATAGGGTATTTACAGTTTTTTCGTATATAATTTAACAAAATATTAACGAAGGAAAAAAAAAAATCAGTGACAAAGTTAAAACTAAAAGGTATTAAAGCAATATTCGATAAACCTAGTTAGGATATTTAAAATTTTATGTATATAATTTAACAAAATATCCGATGAAATAAGAAAAAAAAAACCACATGGTACTAACTCGATACACTCTAAACCACAGGGTACTAAAGTAGAAAAGTGTGAAACCATATAGGCAAACTTAATACATTTTAAACCATAGGTTCACATCCTGCAGTTTGCAAGTGATGACTATTTAGTATCTCACTTAACGACAAATCTTTAATTATATGGACACAAAAATATACATATATAAAATAGTAAAATAAACGTTGTAAACTATACGATGTTTAAGTAAATTTCCTTTAAACGAGTAAGGGGCAAATTGAAGCTTAAACATATGCCAAATTATTCTCCGCAGAGTTTAGACACGTGACATAAATTATTACCTGCACCTAGTGCATTAATTCATCACCCATCTATTGTGTGAGCCCTCATGTTGTCATATATATAGAAGATATAATAGAACTAAACTTTTGACCTAATTATAACATTTTGGATAATAACTAGATTCAAAAGATTAAAAGAGAGTTAATTAAGTGTGTTAGAAAAAGAATAGTCCTATAACGAATGACTTCTTTGGAAGCCGTGCGTCACGTATCCATCCTTCATTTATAATTACTATAACAAAGTATATTATCTTTTAAATGAGATAATATCTCATACGCCCTTCAAAATTTTAAAAATATTTTATTTATTTCTATGAGACAATAATATCCTTCGTTGATTTAAAAAAAAAAATTTCTAAAGCAAGTGGCAAAAGGGCTTGGTGATTGGTACCCAATACCCAAGTTCGAATCCTATTTGATTCATATTTTCAGCTAAGTTTATTTCTAAATGAAATAAACGAAGCGGATAACGTGCTACCTATCTCTCTCAAAAAAAAAAAAAAAATTTAATATTGAATTTTAAAAGAATATTTTAATAATTTCAAAATATATTTAAAAAATTTTATGTAAATATGATAATTTTTAACAGTAGTAATGGCAAATAAGTAAGAACTAGGCTACTATGCTATTAATAGCACCAAGTAATTGGTGCTATCAAGTTTTTGACCGTTGGATTAAGAAATGTGCGGTTAGGATGATATGGGCCCCCTAGGGTTAAGTGGGTGTTGGTTGAATAGTGTGATCTAACGGGTAAAAATCATCAAAGGGGTGGATCTAACGGTGGAAAACTTGGTAGCAGAGTCTTCGTCTTATTGATAGCATAAGTAAAGGCCCAATATAAATTAGCAGCCATTGTAATCGCCTCTAATTCATTTACCAGCAATTGACATAGTATATGAAGGGGTTGGCAATTAGGTTCTAGCTATAGGGGCTTTTATTCAGCAAATACAAGTGCCATTAAAAATTAATTTTAAGTGGATTTTACAAATATTAGGACAATTTATAATTATAATTGTCACAAAATGCCAAGCAAAAAGCCACTAAAAAGTAGCCATATAAACAATTATTGTCATGATATTATATTATGCTTCCACTCTGATAATTAGTTGCTGCGAACATTATTAAACATACATCAAATAATTGTCTTTCAAATATTATATTATATATTCATTGCCAAATATTTAAATACAAAAATAGCACTATATTAATTATCAATTCAAATGTTCCATCAACAAACCAAGGTAATATTCTGTTCCCAGTGCCTTGTACAGATTGAAAACTAATTTAGTTCAACAAAATTTCAAGCTGAATTAATTTATATCACCAAAATTAATTAAATTCACAACTTTAATTTGATCACTCCCTATGCTGCTAAAGTAAAACAATTTGAAACACATTTTGTAACGCCCCACTTCCTAGAAAGATATATACTCGTTATAGGACTACTCCAGTTCTAATATTGTTAACTCTCTTAATCTTTTGATCGTCTAACCACTTATTCAAATTCGATCTATAGCCTGATCTTTTTTAGAAGCTCACAAGTGCCAAGTAATGTGAACCTTATCTCACTAGCTTTTTGCTGATTTTGTAGGGAGCTACAACTTCACCCGCAATAGTACGTCATCAGTTCATAGAACCGCGCTCTTTTTGCTATATGATTCTGACTCAATCGAGACTTATCACACAATTTTTACTGGTGATTAGCTCTAATACCAAGGTTTTAAGTGCCCGTCGGCACGGGCCGTATC
Source organism: Aechmea fasciata (assembly GCA_025177825.1). NCBI lineage: Eukaryota > Viridiplantae > Streptophyta > Magnoliopsida > Poales > Bromeliaceae > Aechmea > Aechmea fasciata. The sequence continues at coordinate 3,786,226 of CM045945.1, forward strand.
TACCGTCCCGTACTGTACCAGCAAGATGTCGGCACGATACAGATCCCGTGTCGATGGCACAGCTCAAAACCCTCTATTCTTTAAACTAGTAAGTAATTTTCTTAATAAAGTTCAAAATATGTGATAAAAAGACATAATAAATAGTTAGAATATTTTGTTGCTAAAGAAAATAAATATTTCATGCTATTATGTGTCGGCACACAAGAATTTTTTTGACTGGCACGTGATTTAAGACGGCCGCAAGACGCATCGCGTCGCATCGTGCTGGCTTTAGAAGTTTCCCAAGACGACCTCAAAGGCTATTAAAGACTAAATCTTGTCTAATACCAATTGTAACACAATGATTTTCAAGTGGTCACCCATCCTAAAGCTACTCTAGCCCTAGTACGCTTAACTCTAGTCTTAACTTCTTCAGTCTAATCACATGCTGCCCAAAATTCGATAGTTGAATTCGGAGATTTAATCCTATTTTATATTATATATAGAACTATTTCAAATCTTGAGATCTCACACATTTTGGAGCAATTAATGTTTAAGCAAGGAATGTTTCGGCTACTTCATAGAAGCTCAACAACTTCACCCCAGATCATAGAAAAAAAAGAAGAGAAAAAACAAAACAAAACAAGCTCTCCAAGCTATGATATTCGCTAGTTGTGCGGATAAAATTAAGTGAGGAGAAACAAAATTGAAGCATTTAAGAAAGATTTGACATTCAGTTTGGCCAAAAAACAATAAAACTATCCAATGCATCATCAAAATTCTGAATCTCCTGATTTAAGTAGCAATCAAAGTGATGTTTCATAATCATGCCATAGTAGAACACACTAGAACAAAAGGCGGTCATAGAGACGGTTTTTAGATATCATAGAGGCGGTTCCAACGACCGCCTCTAGACCGCCAGCTTAGACACCATCCTTAGAGGCGGTCCTATAGACGCGGTTTAAACCGTCTCAACAAAACTTTTTATTTTATATAATATTTTTATTTTTCATCTTATTATAATATAGAGGCGGTTTAAACTGCCTCTACAGAATTGAGATATACATAGAGGCGGTTTAAACCGCCTCTATGTAAAAAATAATATAAAATTTTCATTAAAATAATTATTTTAGCCCACGTTTACAAGCAAAATATTATAAATTCATTAAAAATCAAATATTCTTAAATATTAATACAAATAAAATATTATATTTTCTATAATAAGCAAACACAATTATATAGTAATAGCTTAACAATTCTTTGATATCATCAAATAAATATAACAAACGTCAAAACACATCATTTTATTTAATATCCAAATATAACAAACGTCAAAACACATCATTTCATTCAATATCCAACATTTATAGTAGCAACACACTAAATAAAAATAGCATTTAAATTGTTTCAAACATAATAGACATTCTAATTTTCAAAAATTTGTACAAATTTAAGCAATTTTATGATATCGTTCGGCTGTTGGCTCGTGACTTGAATTGGAGGACAATTTAGAGAGAATGCATTATTTGAGTTATTGCCGCATACAACCTAAAAACATATCAAACAATATAATTAGCAATTGGACCGACCGTCCCTAGAGTAAGTGGCAAAGTGCTTGATGGTTGGTACCCGAGATCCGAGTTCGAATCCTAGTTTATTCACATTTCTAGCTAAGTTTATTTTTTAACGAAATAAACGAGCGAGTAGTGTACTATCTTATCTCTCAAAAAAAAAAAAGAAAAAAAAGTGGCAATCGTACCTGGTGCTTGGTGTTGGTGTTGCCGGAAATACTAAGGGCGCGTTTGGTTCGAGTTATCCTGGCAAGATTACAGCCAATCCTGCCAGGATTGCTGTGTTTGGTTCATCCGCTATGTAATATACTCGTTAATATAACATTACAAATCGAGCAGAATTACACCAAAAATATTAACGGGAGGGGGGTCGTGTATCTTCTATTACTTAAATCCGGTAATTCTACTTATTATGTAAAATAACAATTTTACCCTTCAACAATCCGAAACCCAATTAATTATTTTCATATCTCTCTCTCTCTCTCCTTCTCTGTTCTCACTCGCACGCCTCTTTCGCTCTCTCTTTTGCACGCCTCTCTCTCTTTCTATCTCTTTCTCTCTCGCATGAACACCTATCATCTTCTATTGTATCGTCCTCCCAGATAATCATTACGATCTCCTTCCCTCTATTCGCCATTTTCGCATATATATTTAATCATTTTTTCTCTCTCGCTACCGACACATTATTTTCGAACTGAAGTTAGATCTGATTTGAAATTTTTTTTTTTCATGTTAATTAGGTCTTTTTATTTGATTATTTATTAATATAATTAATTTACTAGTGCAAATTATATTTTTATAAAAAATAATATTTAAATGACCACAACAAGAATACTTTTGGAAAAACAACACTTTTATGTCATGATTACTAAATTTTATAAACTAAACCAAACATAGTAACGTTATAAACACTGCAATCCAGTGTTATATTACTATATTAAACTAAACGCGCTAATGTAGCATCAGTAGTAATCTCACGTCGAAATTCAAGATACCTGGATATATCGATCGAGATACTCTATAATATTACATAACTCGAACCAAACGCGCTCTAAAGGTTATGTACATAAATACAGATTACTACTCTATAACCTTTGCGTGCATGCTTTGCTGGTTAAGTATATTTCTCCAAATCTTGGTCTTCAAAAGGTATAACATATTTATTGTTATTTATTTACAAGGTTAATGAAATTATATGGTTCCACCGATCCACCATGTGTACGTACTTCACTCAAATATTTGTTACACCCAAAATATCCTTTAGCTTGCTAATTTGTCATCGAAATAATCAGGTTATATATACTTTGTTCCGACGACGAAATCGAGTCATCGTAATAGGAGTACTTTTAATTCATACACTGCCAAAGGAAAGGAAAGGAAAATAATAGAAATAAATAGGCAATCGATCGAAACCAGTTTGCTTCAATATGTCACATCTGTTAAAGCCATTGCTTCTATGTAAATTCATGCCCCATAAGATGCACCAGAATATATATATATATATATATATGGTATGAGATTTTGATAGATGTTGAAGTTGGGTGTTAGATTCATGCATTTGTAAGGCAATTAAGCATCTTACATTTCAATCTCTGTGCTTGACACGCAAGCCTAAATGTCGAGTTGAGAGGAAAGATGCATATATAAGGACGAAAAGAAAGATTCATGAAAAGCTCAATTAATTCTTCGAGAGAAAATGGAGGTCCAAACAGTTGAATTTGAGTTCCAAATTATTTGCTTAGAGTGCTAAAACTGATTGTTTGAATTTCTAAGGGCATCTTTGTACGGTAATGTTTCCCTTTTTCTCTTTTCTTTTTTCTTTTTTCTTTTTTCTTTTTTCTTTTTTCTTTTTTCTTTTTTTTTTATTTTTTAATTCGTTTTGTCGAGTTCTTCGGTGAATTGACATCTTCCAAACATCAAAGAAGCAAATTAATGAAGAAGAATAAGATTAATTGAGCAAGAATACCTTTTGAATCATCACCTAGCTCCTTGGTGCTTTTTATATTTTTAGCTTTTCGATTTACTCCTTAATTATTAATAGTCTTTGAATCAAACACTATTTCACCTACCCTCATCTACCCCCATCATCCCAACATTACATTTTCTTCATCCAAAGATTAAAAACTCAAAAGCACCACCTCTTTGGTGCTTTTGAAAGTATTTTGGCAAAAACATATTAGATCGAATCCTATTTAAAATATAAATCGCTGTCTTTACTGCTTCACTCCAAAAAGAAGATGGAAGACAAGAGCTACTAATCATGCTTCTTACCATGTCCATAAGTGTTCTATTCGTCCATTCGGTAATGTCATTTTGCCGAGGAGTTGTCAGGCATCGTATACTGTGCAATGATGCCTTCACCTTTGAGGAATTGAGCGAATGGACCGGCCATTTGACCTTTATCCTTATGTCTTCCATAATATTCAACCCCTCTGTCGGACTTTATAATTTTGATTTTTCTATACAATTATTTCTCTACCACAACTTTATAAGTTTTAAAAGTATTAAGAATCTCAGTTTTATTAAATAAGAGATAGAAATACATATATCTTGAATGATCATCAATAAATGAGATAAAATATCTCGTACCACATTATATTCTAATGAAGTACACTTTGAGATCTGAAAAATTATCTCTATAACCACTGTTTATGATCAACTGTCCCCATCGATAAACTATACTTTCGAAAGTTACTGCATGGTTAATTATTATCCGGGCCGGGTCACTATCTATAATGTTGGGGTTTAAAAATAATAATATATTTTCGCACTGATTAGTTCTGATAATTAGTGACTTTGAGTACACTCATAAAGAAAAAAAAAACTCGCATGCAACAGCTATTAGAGATAATTATTCTATAATTTTGTTCAGGCTAAATTACAGAAAAATTTACTGTCCATACTCGTTTTTTCACTTTAAATTACAGAAAATCAATTACTATTCTAAACGAAATAGAGTTAGGCAAATAATTCGGTGAGGACTAGGAAACATTAATTATTTATTGCAATTGACACTTTAAAAGAAAATTTGATTATAAGGATGCTTTTTAGATGATGTTTGGAGAAGCGTTCCTAATTAATACTCTTACTATATAACAAGTACAAGTACGTACCCACGCTTTAAAATGTGTCGTCATATGAACTGCACCATTATTTCTAATTTTTTGACACTTCAAAATATTAGAATATATTTTCTTGACGCGTGGCATATATGGCGATGGCGGTATATATGTGGTGCCTTTTTATTTACCCACTTTTTACTTATTTTTTGCCAATACTTTCATATGTTATAGTAGCTTATTTTATAATATTTTTAGGTATCCTTAATTATCAAAAAATATTTTTAATTGTCATTTTTCTTCAAACTGTTTCAACCACAAAAGATTGAAAGACCTCTTAAAATTTTAGACCTTTTTATATAGTACAAAAAATGCTATTTTTAGACACCACATTAATAAATTAGGCCTTACTATAACATATATATATATATATATATATATATATATATATATATATATATATATATAGAGAGAGAGAGAGAGAGAGAGAGAGAGAGAGAGAGAGCATGGCTGTTGTGCTCTCAAGAGCACAGAGGCCTCCGCTCGAGCCGTTTTCGATGATGGAATTTCTGAATCCACGATCAGCTCCGTTAAACTTAATCTAGCGTATTTGAAGTTTTTAGAAAATAATTTTTACCATTTTTCGATATCATTTACCTAGCAATCAAAAAGATTCAAAATCAATAATTTTTAACGTCTGAAAATAAAAATTTTATGAAAGGTGGTGATATAGCACTAAAACTTTCGATCAGAATATTGATCTTATTTGTAGATAGTATAAAAAATTTTGTATCAAAATTTCATCTGATTTGAATGCTTCTGCACCGTTAAATTTGAAAACTGCAGATATCAACCATTAAAAATTATTGATTTTGAATCATTTTTATCACTAGGTAAATGATATCAAAAAATCGTAAAAATTATTTTCTAGAAACTTCAAATACGCTAGATCAGTCATCAGAGTCGATTGTCGATCTAAGCTCCATTATTGAAAACCAGAGCACAGAGGCCTCCGTGCTTCTAATAGCACACAAGACTTACTCTCTCTCTCTCTCTCTCTCTCTCTCTCTCTCTCTCTCTCTATATATATATATATATATATATATAGAGTTGAACTAGAATACTATCGGTAGTAAACGAGCCGTTTTACTACCGATTTGTTTTCAATGATAGAGGTTCCAAATTAACGATCGGCTCCGTTAAATATGATCTAAACCATTTAAACTACCTAGAAATCAAATTTCATGCACTTTCGATATTGTTCTTTTATCCATCAAGTAAACAGAAAAATGAATGGTGAAAATGAATACTCTTTAAAAAATCATGATAGGAGTCTTGTAATCAAGATCAAGAGTATAGATCTTGTTTTAAATAGTTTAAAGAATTTTCTAACAAAAATTCAATTGATTTGGATATCTTTACGCCGTTAAACGAGAAAACGCCTCTTATCGACCATTAAAATTACAAATTTTGAAACCTTTTGATCATTAGGCAAATGATGTCGAAAAGATTTGAAATTTGATTTTTAAACACTTCAAATGATATAGATCATGTTCAACGGAGCCGATCGTCAATTTGGAAGCTCTATCATCGAAAACAAATCGGTAGTAAAACGGCCCGTTTACTACCGATAGTATTCTAGTAAAACTCTATATATATATATATATATATATATATATATATATATATATATATATATATATATATATATATATATATATATATATATATATATATTTTTTTCTTTTTTTATTTTTTTTTATTTTTTTTTTTTTGAGAGATAGGTAGTACGCTACCCGCTTCGTTTATTTCATTTAGAAATAAACTTAGCTAGAAATGTGAATCAACTAGGATTCGAACTTGAGTCACGAGTACCAACCACCAAGCCCCTTGCCACTTGCTTTAGGAACGGTTGGTATATATATATATATATATATATATATATATATATATTGAAATAGAAATTTTAAAGGATACAATATTATAGTGCTGTAACATTGAACTCGTAACTTTCGGCTCTCATACCATTTATAAAATCGTTGGCGTTAACCATTAATTCTAAAAATTCGAGTTGTTAGAAATGCACAACTAATTCACTTAAAGTATACAAATACGGCGTACACGGTCTCTATTGTGACTCAGCCTACTTAATTAGTCTCACGTTACTTCAAACGTATATAATTCGACCCAATCCGACCTTCCACCATTTTGAATATAATTTATCTCAATCTAACCTCTTGCCACCAAGCATTCTGTTGGCCCATTTAAGCCAACACATAATTCTGCTTTAAGCCGACACTTAGTTTTCAAATTAATAAAAGCAATATCTTGAATAATCTAATTAAGAGGCATTTAAACAAGGCACTAGAAAGTCTTACAAAAAGTAAACAAAGAACCAAACAAAGTTCTTTGAGCACAGATGGAGCCAAATATATATATAGAACTTAAACATTAATAATTAACACCAAACTACATCAGAAGTACTAGGAAATTGACACCACAAGAAAGCGACGTGCAGCCGCCCAGGCCAAACATGAGCAAGCTGAGACCGGCTCGTGTTCAGATTGTTTCATAAACGGGCCGGATATGAGCTGACTCGTTAAAATATCGAGTCAAAAAATTTGGTTCGTGTTTGGCTTGTTTATTAACGAGTCGAATACGAGCCGAACACGAACTGGCTCATAAACAATGAAGTAAAAAAAAATTACGAAGAATACGTATAGAAAATAAATTTATGACATTATCTAATAGCCTTTGCCACTTGCTATAGGAATGGTCGGTTTAAACTTATATTTTAAACTTAAAACACTCATATAACAATACTTTGTCCTTATATCTCAACTCCATTTTTTATATTAATCCAATATTATTTCCTTTATGTACGCAATTTGCATAAGCACTATAACAGAATTAGGTTATAGGGACACATGTTTGGGACACTTTTGTATAAGTGTCCCATTAAAACTTAAAAAAATATCTACTAATGTCTAAATATAAAACTCAATCTAACTAAAAATAAAATGTTACTCTACTCAACCCACCCCACCCAGCCCATTTGGCCAGATTACAAACAGAAAAAAAAAAAAAAAAAAATTCGATTACTATCTCTCCTTCTTCCATCACTCAATTTATTGAAATTCTAGACGAAGAGTCATTCCCTCTCGTCCTTCTCCGCCACCGCAGCCAACGAGGTAAAGTTTCGACGGTTGCTGAATGTTTAAATAAGTGTTGGTAAATTAGCAGCACTATTTTTGGTTATAGCGACACTCTTTAACTGTTACTATATACCTAGCGACCCCACATATAGCAACACTTCTTAAAAGTATCGGTAATTTAGCCAGCAATACTTTTTTGACCTATACCGACATTTAAAAATATCGATATAAACCGTTTTTGTTGTAGTGAAACCTCCTTTACACCTTTCTCACAATTAAATGGCGCACATCTAGGGATGCAAACGGATCTGAGCTCCCGCCAAGATCCGCTGCGAATGGGACAGTAAACAGCGAGAAATAAACAGATTCAGAGTAAGAAACGAGATAAATTTTACGATCTGAAACAGATTCGGGAGATAATTTTTTTGATCAGAAACATATTTGGAAATAGAGAACGGAAAAAATTTTGATCCGCTTCGAATTCGCACCACCACCAACCAGCCCCAAAAACTATTTATATTTTAAGATGTACCTAAAAAATAATATATTTATAAAAAAATCAAAAGACAAACAAATTGTTGCTCTTATTTATCATGTATTTGAAACTTTTGAATTTTGCTTCAAATTGTGATTGATATTGTTATTTTTTAAATTGATATTGTTAATTATATAGAGTTGAGCTGAAATGCTATCGGTAGCAAACGAGTTCCATTGCCACCCACTTGTTTATGATGATGGAGCCTTTAAATCGACGATCGGCATCATTGAATATGATCTATATCACTTAAAGTATTTAGAAATCAAATTTCAAATTTTTTCGACATCATTGACCTAATGATCAAAATGTTTCAAAATTTTTAATTTTAGTAGTCGATATGATATATTTTCTCATTTAACGGTGTAGAGCTATTCAAATCAACTGAATTTTAGCTAGAAAATTTTTTAAACTATTTAGAACAAGATCTATAATCTCGATCTTGATTACAAAATTCATATCATTATTTTTTAGCGGATATTTATTTTCAGCTGTTCATGTTTACGCCCACTTAATGAACAATAGAACAATATCGAAAAAATATAAAATTTAATTTCTAAATACTTCAAAAGTGATATGGATCATTTTCAATGATAACAATCGTCAATTTGGAGGCTCCATCATTAAAAATAAATGGGTGGCGATGGAGCTCGTTTTGCTACCGATTTGTTTTCGATGATAGAGCTTCGAATTGATGATCGGCTCCGTTAAATATGATCTAAACCATTTAAACTACCTAGAAAGCAAATTTCACGCAATTTCGATATTGTTCTTTTATCCATCAAGTGAACAGAAAATGAATGGCTGAAAATGAATACTCTTTAAAAAATGATGATAGGAGTCTTGTAATCAAGATCATGAGAATAGATCTTGTTTTAAATAGTTTAAAGAATTATCTAACAAAAATTCAATTGATTTGGATATCTTTGCGCTGTTAAACGAGAAAACGCCTCTTATCGACCATTAAAATTACAAATTTTGAAACCCTTTGATTATTAGGCAAATGATGTCGAAAAGATTTGAAATTTAATTGCTAAACACTTCAAATGGTAAAGAGCATGTTCAACGGAGCCGATCGTCAATTTGGAAGCTCTATTATCGAAAACAAATCGGTAGTAAAACGGCTCGTTTACTACCGACAGTATTCTAACAAATCTCTCTCTCTCTCTCTCTCTCTCTCTCTCTCTCTCTCTCTCTCTCTATATATATATATATATATATATATATATATATATATATATATATATATATATATATATATATATATATGCTAGATGCTTTCCTATTAATAGGATAGGAGCACTTGTCCTATCAAATTGTTCTTGATGATTGAGATTTCGAATCAATGATCGGAACCGTTTAAGTTGATCTAGAGTATTTGAAATATCTAGAAACTAAATTTCATAAATTTTAAAAATTATTTATATGATGATCAAAGTGTCGTAAAATCGACAACTTTTAACGACCTATATGAGCCTTGCTTGTTTAACGGTGTAGAGCAATCCAAATTACTTGAATTTTTGATAGAAAATTTTTTATACTATTTAGATAATGTTTGATAACTCTAATTATAAATTTAGAAAGTCTAACCTCTATTTTAAGAAGGTTATTCATTTATGACCGTTCATTTTTTAACTCTTAAGATGAACTTGATAATGATTTTTAAATATTATAAAATTTGGTTTCTAAATATTTCTTATAGTGTAGATCAATTTCAACGGTCGATTATCAATTTGACGTACCGATCATGCAAAACAACTTGATAGGACAAGGGTCCCAATCCTATTAATAGGATAGTAGACTATATATATATATATATATATATATATATATATATATATAGTCCATTTTGCTATGCTATCAATAGCACGGATCTTCGCTACCAAATTTTTCACCGTTAGATTCACTCATTTGATGATTTTTACCCGTTAGATCATCCTATTCAACCAACCACCCACTTAACCCTATGGGGCCCACATCATCCTAACCGTATATCTCTCAATCCAACGGCCAAAAACTTAGTAGCACCAATGACTTGGTGCTATTAATAGCATAGTAGCCTAGTTCTATATATATATAACTTATAACTTAGTAATATTATTCATTATTATTAAAAAACTTTAATTTATATTTTAAAAATATAAATAATATTATAATTTTTTAAATAATTATTAATTAGCAGGGTGGATTCAGGGCACCGGCGAAAAATAGGTTGTGAGGCAGAACAAAATATGGAATATATTTTTTAACCCGTTATAGGTTTGGGGCTAGAGGCAGGGCGTGATTTTGATAGTCAGGATGGGAGGCGGGACGTGGCTCCTGCCCAAATCCATACCCGAGATCCGCCCCGTTTGCACTGCCACGCACATGATCTGATGAGCATATCATGCTTTCTAATTAAAGATCCCAAAGAGACGCTTCATTTTGACGTTAAATTTGGACGTGTCCTACTTTGGGGCCCCACCAATAAGATCGACGGACATGTGGTATATACATCAATGAGCAACATTCACTTTTGGACTCGAGAGTGACCCATCACTTCCACCTAATTCTATCCGTTGAGATTTTTTTTTTAGTGATCATTTTCTTCAAATTTTTCGGCATTAATTAATATTTGATCCCAATTAATTTTAACTTTCAACATTTAGGAATGTTTGTGAAAAGAAATGTAACGTACGTACTCAAAAGAAAATTTCTGTTATAAATTAAAATGCGGAAATTACAAAAATTAGTAACTTCGATTTTCGAAAAACTACTGCACCAAAATCTTTCAAGAGCTGAATGTGCAGAAAAGAGTTCTAAGTTCCTCTACATAAGGAATATTTATAGCTCGAGCACGCTAGAATGTTGGCCGAATTCTCAAATCATCTGGAATTATCTCCTGCCAAATATCGAATAGCCAAAATCATTTATCGCCCTTTAATCCAGTGGCTGAAATTAATATTGCATATTTAGAGATTGGGATAATTGCCTATATACCCCTCATGCGTATGAAAATATCCGATCTACTCTTCTTTTTTTTTCTTTCTAAAATAATGTCACTCATACGTTCCACCGTTATTGCAAAATACCCCAGCAGTTATCTCCTGTTAAGTTAATCTGGTTAATCTGGATTAAACGTGAGTTAAATATCTATCAAAGTAAAATACCAATTTTACCCTTAACTTAAGGGCAAATAAGAAAGGTTGATGACGGTAGAGGGGTATATTGGAAAAGACCAAAAGTCGAAATAATATTTTGAAAAGGGCAAAATAGTAATTTTACAGAGATAACAGAGTTACTTAACAGATTTTAACTCTAAGGGTATATTAGAAATACGTTGGAACGTAAGAGGGGTATTTTCAATATTAGTTATATAATTACCTATTACGGAGATACGTACATATATAGTTGAGAGTATTATAGCTATAATTTTTCATGTGATTGCTTCTAATTGAAAGCCGAATTAATTCAAGGATTTCGTTATTTTTCTTGTTGAATAGCAAGGTCATGATCTAAAGAAAATTTTTCTTTTTCTTTTTTTTTCAGTGAGTAGAATAAAATTACCTCTATTGTAAATTTTTTCCTCTAACTGTTGTTTATTATATATTTAATAAAATCTATTGCAGGAACAACTATAACAAATCAAACAAAAGTTTTGGACATATTGCAGCTGTGAAACTTGAAGTATAGATCACAACTATACTTCAGTATTGCAGCTATAGCAAAGCTTGAAAATAAAAGACAATTTTTTTGAATAAGGATTTTAACTTATCCACCATAAATTTTTTTCCTCTCGGACCATCTCTGTGACACCCCAACTTCTCAGGGGGTCACCTATCCTAGGATTACTTCCGTCCTAGCACGCTTAACTCTCTTAACCTCTTGAGTCTAGCCACCACCCAAAATGCTTAAGCCGGGTTAAGAGTTTTAATCCTATTATATCTCATATATAGGACTATCTGGGGTCTCACAATCTCTAATTCTAAATCCAAGATTATCTCTGTCCTTACATCAATTTGATGTTACCAAGCATATATAGGCAAAAGATTTGGTAGTTGATATCCAAAGTTATTTTATATTTTCAATTAATTTTATTTTTAAAAGAAATGAATGAAGCAGTAGCATGTTGCCGTTCTCTCTCTCTCTCAAAAAAAAAAAGGAATTGATCGATCTTTATTTCCACAATGTTTCATACTTCGATTTTTAAATTACTTCCATAATGTTTCATTCTAGTATGATATAAAAATATGACATTGCAATCTGAGTTCGAATACCAACTATTCTTAAGCACATATGGCAAAGGGCTTGATGATTGGTACCTGAAATTTCAAGTTCGAAGCTTAGATATATAATACGGACACTTTTATAAGCCCCGCATGTCCGTGTTAGACTTGTGTCTGATGTGGACATTTTTTGGATACGTGTTCAATGCCGAACCCTAGCTCAAATTAAAAAAAAAAAATTTTACACATTTTTATTTTACTTTTTTTAAGCATATATAATATAAGATGATAAATATTTTAGTTTTTTCATAAATGCATATAAATTTTTTTGTGGACCATATAAATTAATAATGCATTACGGAGATTCTTTTAAAAATATATATAAACTATTAATGAAATTTTACTAATTTTAATTCGTATGAAAAATATATATTACAATAAATATATATTATTATATTAATAATATTATGTTTTATTAGCGATATTTATGTCAATTCTGTGTCCTTAATTATCAGTGTCTATAACGTCTAGATGCCTAGTTAATTGATTCACACTTCAACTTAGTTCATTTTCAAAAAAGAAAAGAAATGAACGAAGACACGTCTTATCAAATCTTAGTATCTCTATCACTTATGTTGGCTATTTATTATTAGGCTAAAATAGATCCAGCTTTCTGCCCCATGACAACAGGTTCAGAAGACTAATAAGTTGATATGAGAGAGCCTAGCTAATAAGTTGAGTAGATGTGTGGTCAATAAGAGACCTAACGGCAAGAGGCCTAATAATATATAGACCTAAAATTCAGCTGGATTGAGTCAGGTCGAAACCCGCGAATACTGTGCATGATTGAGCTCTTAAGTGCGATGGATGTACTCTTCCTATAAGCACGTATTTTTAAAATAGTTAATTTTTTAAATAGTTGGTCAGCGCTTACCATCCACACCTTATACTAGCTAGCAACAAAAGCCTAGTTGATCATCTTTCTCTTTTCTTTTTGAGCGAGATAGGTAGCACGCTACTCGCTTCGTTTATTTCATTTAGAACTAAACTTAGCTAGAAATATGAATCAACTAGGATTCGAACTTTGGTCTCGGATACCAACCACGTATCAAACCCTTTGGCGCTTGCTCTGGGACGAATCATCATTTTCATCCCGATATCTTTTGAGAATCTTCTCCACGTATACAAATCGCCACCCATGGCCCCCGAAATCTTCTCAAAATATTCCTGCCCAAAACCCCAACTATTTGCATTTGCCTTTCAACCATTTGCTGTGGCCACAAGCTTTTCTGAAGCTCAACAACATGATATGATACTATGATAGTGCCCCTTTAGGTGTTGGAAATCTTCTAGTACATAAAATACAAAATGATATGGACCCAAATTTAGAGCCACGTACTACAAGATATTCTTTTGCTCTTTGGGTGTTGGAATGGGATAAGAAACCAACTGGTGCTAACCCTAAAACCCCTCTTCTATATATATATAAGACCAAATCTTTTATAAGCATATATATATATTCTTTAATTGCTTAGATATATGCTTGGATCATATCATTTGCCCTAGTGATTTGGAAACAGTGAACCTAACTAGCAAAAGAATGGTAGACCCCATCTTGATTGATTGCCAAATTTGGAAACCCATGTGGAGGATGAAAGGGTTACACCTTTAATAATTAAAGAATTAATTGCACTTGAGGGAATAAAATAAATTAAGAAATATCTAGCAAAAAGTTAATTAAGTGTAATAATTAATCTCGGATAGCTATATACAATTTAAGAATTGTTTAATTAATACTTGTCCCCATTAATATATATATATATATTTCTCCACTAGTTACACGACATGGAATTACTTCTTCTTTTCCTTGTCTCCTTGAATTTTTCTTCTCTCTCTCTCTTGCAGAGATATTATTCTTTTTTTTGCTTTCTATTTGATTATTTAGAAACATTGAATTTGTACTACTCATCGCTAATTATATATACTTGTGATTTGGTCGAGTTAAGTGATTAAGTCGTTTTCTAAGACGATATATACATTGTTATTAATTAGACAAAAAAATACAGTAAGAAGATGGCCTCATGCTCACGTACATATATAGGAGTAGACCGAGTCCATTTCGCCAATCGAATTGGAGTACTATCATGTTATGTATTTTTTAACAAAGTCAAAGGAGGTTATTCAGTAGCCATCGCAGGTTTCATTACTTTTCTTCCATTCAGTCCTCTCTTTAAAAAAAAAAGATAGCGAATGATCGATTCACCATTGAGAGCATTAACCCCAAAAGGAGGAATATTGTGATAACAACGGCAGATCAAACAAGAACTTGATGAGAAAAATAAAAAAGAAAGAGAAAATTTTTCCAAATCCGAAACCCACCTTAATCCATTTTGTTGAGGATCTGGCACTTATTCCGGCCCTCAATTTACATAGCCAAGAAAGGCTGAAGCGATCATGCGTGACTGCGGAGCTAGCGCCTATCGCCCTGGCACGGCACTCACAAATGCATGTTGGGTTGGGCCAGCAATCAGACTCACATAAGCTAGCTAGATGATCGAGAGAGTACATTAAATAGTTCCAGTTATGTACTTTGATAGCTAAACATTAATGATTTGTTAAAAATGTGCATTTACCTTTGCATGGTGGAACCCATGAATGCAAGTGGAACATAGAAACATTGAACTGTACGTACGTATAACTTAGGCGAAAAATAGTAAAATATATACTGGTTGTTATTATACGAAAAGGATGCTTAATTTGTGAAAAAAATAAGTATATATCCAATGCAAGCTGCGATTTTCATATTGAGATTACAACCTTAACAATTTGTTACATATATATATATATATATATATATATATATATATATATATATATATATATATATATAGAGAGAGAGAGAGAGAGAGAGAGAGAGAGAGAGAGAGAGAGAGTAGAGCTATTATTATCTTTATCGGAAGTATAAGGTAGGCAGTACGTACTTTCGATTTTTAGCTATTGGATCAACCTCTCTTGATCATTTTTAACCATTGGATTAATATTATTACCCAATGGGAACCACTCAATCCTAGGAAGACCACTATCATTCTAATCGTACAATTTTTCATCAAAAAGATAAAATATCGAAACACCAACTCCCTTATGCTTCCGATAGCATAATAACTCTACACTATATATATATATATATATATATATATATATATATAGGCTAGGGCTAGCTACTATACTCTTACGAGTATAGATCCTCTTATACTTATAAACTTTTAACCGTTGATTAATGGGATGTGTGGTTAGGATAATGGTGGCCCTTGCTTAGAATGATAACGTGGTCTCCTAGAGTTGAACAGTAGTTGGTTGACTAGTATGATATAACGGGTAAAAATAATCAATAGAATAAATTTAAGGGCCTAAAACTTATGAGTATAAAAAAGTCAATACTCAAAAAAGTATAGTAGCCGAACACTCACTCTCTCTCTCTCTCTCTCTCTCTCTCTCTCTCTCTATATATATATATATATATATATATATATATATATATATATATATATATATATATATATTAATTCTTGATATATTAAGTCGAACATGAGCAAACTAATCCTACCTTGTATTCGGCCCATTAAGATTTCGAGCTGAAAATTTAGATGGCGTTTCACTCATTTATTAACGAGCTAGCTACTGATCTCAAGCTCATTTTTAAGCCAAACATGAGCTATCTCACAAATAGTGATCGAGCTAGATTGCTAGCTAGCCCTAGTGACTAGGGCAATTAATTAATTAAATTGTTCACTCCTAATTGATTCCTCCTCTTTTAAGTCGAATGTTTGACCCTTTAAAATTATTGCATGATTTATATATTTATGTCAATCAATAAAAGAGAACCTAGGCTAATAAGTTAATTAAGTTTAGTTGCACAACATGCATGGTGCTGGGTTTAATTAATATATAGATATAGATTTCACATAAGCAATCAAATGAATGGATAGATTTTTTTAGATCTTTTAGAGTTTTGTCCCTGGCATCGTCCTGCTAATTAATTGATTGCTCACTCCTCGATCCTCACTAATAAAAAGTACGTACATAATGTGAACACACATAAATGACACAAACGCCACCAAAAATGTCAGCAATCAATCCAAATCAACCTAATCTAATACGAAAAAACAGTATATAAGGTCAAGCAACTGTACAAATAAATTAATCAAACTTAAAAGAAATGTCTTGTACGGATCACGAGATGATATATACAAGACTTGTCTTCTTCGAATATGTGTTGTATTCCGTACTATTAAGTGTTTTATGGAGATCTAAACCCAAACTTAGGGACTTGATAACTGGTTGTTTATCACTCCTTGAACAAAGATAATACTAAATCATATGAAAAATAGTGAACAATACTTCGAATCACATGCAATACAAATTAAATGTGTCTTGTCTAAGCCATTGCATCACTAACCTTTTGCCCTAACATGCAATAACTCACGTGACAGCTGATGGTGGTGTGGTACTATATGTTGGTCCTGGGATCCCTCAACAAGCAAGATCCTCCCCAACACTAGCTTCTTCACATTTTCAAATACTTAATTAAGGATTTTTGTTTTAT
The DNA here is from genome assembly GCA_025177825.1 of Aechmea fasciata. Taxonomy (NCBI): domain Eukaryota; kingdom Viridiplantae; phylum Streptophyta; class Magnoliopsida; order Poales; family Bromeliaceae; genus Aechmea; species Aechmea fasciata. The sequence goes on from CM045945.1 coordinate 3,803,333, forward strand.
ATATATATATATATATATATAGAGAGAGAGAGAGAGAGAGAGAGAGAGAGAGTTGAGCTAGAATGCTATCGATAGTAAATCGGCACTTTTGCCATCTATTTGTTTCGATGATGGGATCTCCAAATCGACAATCGGCACCGTTGAACATGATCTATACCACTTGAAGTATTTAGAAATTAAATTTCAATTTTTTTCAATATCATTTGCCTAATGATCAAAAGGTTTCAAAATTTGTAATTTTAATGGTCGATATGAGGCGTTTTCTCGTTTAACGGCGTAAATATATCCAAATCAATTGAATTTTTTTTAGAAAATTCTTTAAACTATTTAAAACAAGATCTATACGTACTCTTGATCTTGATTACAAGACTCCTATCATCATTATTTTAAGAATATTCATTTTCAGCCGTTCATTTTTATGTCCACTTGATGGATAAGCACTATCAAAAATGTATGAAATTTGATTTCTAAATACTTCAAATGGTATAGATCATATTCAACGGTGCTGATCATCAATTTGGAGGCTCCATCATCGAAAACAAATGGGTGGCAAAAATACCGGTTTGCCATCGATAGCATTCTAGCTCAACTCTATATATATATATATATATATATATATATATATATATATATATATATATATATATATATATATATATATATATATATATATATATATATATATATGAAGAATTAGGCAGAAATACTATCAATAAAACCAAACTATTGGTACTATTAGTCTTTTAGCCGAGAAATACGTGGATAGAATGAAGTGGGGCGCCCTTTAGGGTTGAATGAGTGGTTGGTTGAATAATATATATAGTCAAATGGGTAAAAATAATTAAAAGATTGGAATCTAACGATAGAAATTCATTAGCACCAAATTCTCGATACTATCGATAGTATCACAAAGGACTCTCTCTCTCTCTCTCTCTCTCTCTCTATATATATATATATAGAGAGAGAGAGAGAGAGAGAGAATTTAGCTCATATGTTTTTAAAAGTACCAAATCATTCCTACTTGTAAGTTTTCACCCTTGTATTAGGCATGTGTGGTTAGGATGACGTGGACCCTCTAGGGTTGAGTAAGTAATTAGTTGAATAATATAATATTCTAACGTGTAAAAATGATCAAAAGCGTAAATCAAACGGTAAAAAATTTACAAGCACCAAGTGATTGGTACTTTTACAAGCACCATAGCTGGACTCTCTCTCTCTCTCTCTCTCTCTCTCTCTCTCTCTATATATATATATATATATATATATATATATATATATATATATATATATATATATATATATATATATATAAGTGGAATACTATTAATAGCACCAATGACTTGGTGCTAGTAAGTTTACTACCATTGGATTAAAAGATGTGCGGCTAGGATGATGTGAGCCCCCAAGGGTAGAGAGGGAGGATGGTGGAATAGTATAATCAACGGGTAAAATTAATCAAAGGGGTTAATCCAATGGTAGAAAACTTACTAGCACCAAGTTCGTCGTGTTATTAATAGCTACCAGTAGGACTCTCTCTCTCTCTCTCTCTCTCTCTCTATATATATATATATATATATATATATATATATATATATATATATATATATATATTAAAATCTATACTATTGGTAGTATCAAGCCCTTGGTATTATTAGGTTTTCTACCGTTAGATCTACCCTTTGATCATTTCTACCCGTTAGATTATACTATTAAGCCAACCCCCTACTCAACCATAGGATCACTATCAATTTAACCGGGACCACTATCATCCTAACCGCACATCTTGTCATCCAACGGATTAGAAACTCAAAAATACCAAGGGTTTGGTACTATTGATATTATAGTAGCATATATATATATACTATCGGTAGCGGAGGCCTCCGTACAACCAAATTATTTTTAATTATGCAGCTTTCAAATCAACGATCAACTCCGTTAAACTTGATCTAGATTATTAAAAGTATTTGAAAACTAAATTTCATAATTTTCGACATCATTTACTCATTAAACGAGTAGTCTAAAAATTAACCGTTGAAAATAAAAATCTCATAAAAAATAATTATAAATGACTTTAATTTAAGATAAAAATTACCAATCTTACTATAAATAGTAAAAAAAATCTATAAAATTGCATCAGATTTGAATTGTTTTACACCATTAAATTCACAAACATGTCACATCTATTATTAAAATTATCGATTTTAAGACCTTTAATTTGATCATTAGATAAATAATATCGAAAAATTATGAAATTTAGTTTTTAAATACTTTTAATAGTGTAGATCAAGTTTAACGGAGTTGATCATCGATTTAAAAGCCGCATCATTAAAAATAATTTAGTAACACGAAAGCCTCCGTACTACTGATAGTATATCGGCCTAGCTCTCTCTCTCTCTATATATATATATAAATAATTTTGTATTTGCAATAATATTTTCTTCATGCCATACAAGCATCATACTAGATAGATAAGATGAACACGATAATTCATTTGCAAAATCAAACACATAAAATAAATTATTAATTATGTTCGTTTTGACTTAATCCGTATACAGCTAACGTAAAAAAAATAAGATAGTCTACAGAATGTTATGTTAAAATGAGCACGATAATTTATTTACCTGCCGAATTTAACCCGACATTTAAATATAGTGTTTTTGGGACAAAAAGCGGAACCTTCTAGCATATATATAAATTTGCGAAAAAAAAAAAAAAACTCCTTAAATCCCATATAGACCCTTCGTGTCACAACTTACAAGTTCCCACACAATTTTTGAAGTTTAAAATTCCCCATTAATTCCCATATAGACAAAGATCACTCTCGTAATTTCCACCTCCTGGGGAGTAGGGGTGTAAACGAGCCGAACACGAGTGGCTGGGGTTGGCTCGTGTTCGGCTCGTTATTAAACGAGCCGAAACGAGCCGGCTCATTAAAGCATCGAGCCGAAAAACTCGGCTCGTGTTCGCTCGTTTAATAAACGAAAAACGAGCATTTACAAAAAATAATTTAAAATAAATTAAAAAAATTAGATTAAGTATATTAAAAAATAAATTTATAAAATCTTATCTATTAGACTTTGATCTAATCGTTAAAATTTTATATACAAATAAGTCTTTTTATAATTAAGCTCGCATTTATTTTTTAATTTTGTTAAAAATTAAATAAAAAAATATATATTATATATAATTATTTATTTATATATAAAACTATAAATTAAATAAATTATATAAATATAAAATATATGTATTAATTTATTATCGAAATGCCACCATTTCTGACGGTGACCCCGGCTCATGTTTGGCTCGTTTATTAAGCATTTGAAATATTAATTCGGTGTGCGCTTTCGTTCTTACAACGAGCGGCGATCTGTTCGAAATTCGGCGAAACAATTAGATTTCATGTGACCGTACAGTTCACCTAGTGGGGCGGGGCATAATTGTCACTAAAATCCCCATTCACCGCGGCCCGGGGGTGTTGGCGCGGCGCTGACCCCCGCCCCCGCCCCTCGGCTGACTCGGGAGCCGCGCCCGCGAAAAACAGCGTTGCGTGGACCGGCCGTTGCGAGCGCGCGCGCGCTGTCCAGGTGTGCGGTCACCTGCGCTCCCCCCGTGGACCCCGACCGGATACCGCCACGCGCCACCTCCCTGTTCCGTTATGTGGCGCATCCTCCCGCGGCGGCGCCCGTTTCCCGGTAAAAAAAAAAATCTTTCGGTTAATTTTAACGGTCTCAATAGGACCTCCCCTCATAATTTTACTATATATAATATTTTTAATTTTTTTATGCTTTCAAGGAGCAGTAGTACTACTGCATAGCTTTTCTCCACTATAAAACGACCGCTGACCCCTCTCCTTCCTCTTCAAAAACAACATCGTCCACTTTTCCGTTTACAGTCTCCAAATATAGAGAACTAAACGAAGACTAATTAATTCGAAAAGAAATCCATTCATGGGATCAGCTGTGGAGAGTGGGTGGGTGTTAACCCTCTCCCTCGGCGCCACGGGCGGCGGCGTCGTCGCGGCCGACCCCTCTCGCCTCCTCGTCGCCGCCCTTCTCTTCCTGCTCGCCTACGCCGCCGCTGTCCTCCTCTACTGGGCCGTGCCCGGCGGCCCGGCCTGGGGAAAGTACCGGCTGTGCAGGCTCCGGCGTCCTCCGGGCCAATCGGACTCCGCGGCGATCCCCGGGCCGAGGGGCCTACCCGTCGTGGGCTCCATGGGCCTGATGACGGGCCTGGCCCACCGAAAGCTGGCGGCGGCCGCGGCAGTCTCCCGCGCCGAGCGCCTCATGGCGTTCAGCATCGGCGGCACCCGCGCCGTCGTCACGGCCCACCCGGACGTCGCGAGGGAGATCCTTTCCGGCCCGGCCTTCGCCGACCGGCCCGTCAAGGAGTCGGCCTACGGGCTCATGTTCCACCGCGCCATCGGCTTCGCGCCCTACGGCCCCCACTGGCGCGCGCTCCGCCGCGTCGCCGCCGCCCACCTCTTCTCGCCGAAGCAAATCGCGGCCTCCGCGGCGCAGCGCGCGGCGATCGCAGCGCAAATGGTGAGCGCCCTCCGACCGAAGGAAACCAGAGATGCTGCTCGAGAGGTCGTTGAAGTTCGCGGGGTGCTTAAACGGGCCTCGCTCCACAACGTGATGTGGTCGGTGTTCGGGAGAAGGTACGAGCTGCTGGAGCTCGGCGCCGAGTCGGAGGAGACGGAGGAGCTGCGACTGTTAGTAGAAGAAGGGTACGATATCTTAGCCAAGCCCAACTGGTCGGACCACCTCCCTCTGCTGTCCCGGTTCGACCCTCAAAAAATCCGGTTCAGGTGCTCGCGGCTCGTCCCCAGGGTGAACCGCTTCGTGAACCGGATCATTCAGGAGCGCCGAGCCGGGAGGTCGTCGCATGCGGACGCCCCTACGGATTTTGTCCACGTTCTCCTTTCTCTGCAGGGAACCGAGCGGCTCACCGATCCCGACATAGTCGCGGTCCTCTGGGTAATTAAGCTCACGTATTCAAAAACAGCCAGAGTTATTTGCATGGAGACCTTTTTTTTTTTTAATAATCAAAATTTAATAAATCTGAGCTAATAATTATTAAAATTTTTTTAATTTTTTATCTTTAATGAAATTAAAATATTACAAGCTTAGAAAACGCTAGTAATATATACTTTAAAAAAAAAAAATTTGAAGTTGAATGGGTCTCTATACATATTTTACGTGAACAAAATTAACCATTTTTCGTGGTCTAGTTCATCGATGTGATTCCGTTTCGCATAAAAAATCGTGTCATTTTTTTTTTTGTTTTTTTTTTTTTTTTGCAGGAGATGATATTTCGGGGTACGGACACGGTGGCGGTGTTGATCGAGTGGGTCCTAGCCCGGCTCGTGCTCGACCGGGACGTGCAGGCCCGGGCCCACGAGGAGCTGGACCGGGTCGTGGGGCGGGCCCGGCCCGTGGCTGAGCCGGACCTCGGCTCGCTCCCCTACCTCCACGCCGTCCTCAAGGAGGTGCTCCGCCTCCACCCCCCGGGCCCACTGCTCTCGTGGGCCCGCCTCGCCACGTCGGACGTCCACGTGGACGGGCGCCTCGTCCCCGCGGGGACCACCGCGATGGTCAACATGTGGGCCATCACCCACGACCCGCGGGTGTGGCCCGACCCGCTGGAGTTCCGGCCGGACCGGTTCGTCGGACCGGGCGGCGCGGCGGAGCTCCCCCTTCTTTTCGGGTCGGATCCGCGGCTGGCCCCGTTCGGGTCGGGCAGGCGGAGCTGCCCGGGGAAGCCGTTGGCGATGGCGACGGTCGGGTTGTGGGTGGCCACGCTGCTGCACGAGTTCGAGTTCCTTCCCCCGTCCGACGGGACACGTGTCTGCCTCTCGGAGGTCCTGCGCCTCTCCTGTGAGATGGCCTCCCCGCTCACCGTTGGATTGAGGCCGCGGCGCACGTTAGCTTAAACCCGTGCATGCATATCGCATATATATATATGTATATGTTGTGCTTTGGTCATGCGTGGTGCCTAATTTGTAGGATTAATGAGCATTTTTTTTCCTTTTTTTTTTTTTCCATTTTGGAAGCTTTTATGCAAACTCAGAGATGTGTGAGAGTGAATATATGGAAAGAAAAACATGGCGTGGACTAATTAATGAAATATATTGCAGTACATTAATTGTGCTTTGAGTGATGTGTACATGAAAAATGCAAGCTTAGTTAGTGTTAAAGTGATAAATATTTCTAAAATAAAATAAACAAAGCGAATAGCATACTAACTTTCTGTCTAAAACCGACCGTTCCTAACGCAAATGGCAAAAAGGTTTGATGATTGGTACTCGAGATTCAAGTTCGAATCCTAGTTGATTTACATTTCTAACTAAATTTATTTCTAAATAAAATAAACGAAACGGATGGCATGCTACCTTTCTCTTGAAAAACTCTCTCTAAAAGAAAATTTAAAGTTATATATTTAGCCTCTAAAGTTAATAACCTGTTCTAGTGGTGAACTCGACTTCATCGATCTACAATTTGTTGCTCCATTTGAACGTGTCCTTTCGTATTTTCAGAGTGGTAAAATGTATTGGTAGTCCTAACCATTTCTTCGTCAAGAGCCGAAAATTTAATAGCGTCAATGACTTAGTGCTATTAATAGTATAGTACTCTAATTATATATATAGAAAGAGCTAGAGAGAATTGGACTGAAATACTATTAATAGTATTTGAACTTTTTTGCTATTGAGTTTTCAACTCTTAAATAAAAAATTATAAGATTAGAATAATAGTAATTTCCTAAAATTTAATGGTCTCTCTAGGGTAGAGTGGGTGGTTGGTTGAATAGTATGATCCAAAAAATAAAATTGATTAAAGTGTAAATTTAACAGTTAATAAATCGATAGCAAAATATTATCAATAGCACCAAACTATTTGTGCTATTAGATTTTCGGCCCTTGGATGAAAAAATATACGATTAGTATGATATGGGCCAAGGAATTGGTACTATTTATAGTATAGTGGCATAATTCTATATATATATATATATATATATATATATATATATATATATATATATATATATATATATTATTACCCGTCTCTTGGGTAAATGGTAAGCTTCAAACTAATTAGTTACTTCACATTACATTAATTTCTAGCTATGTTTATTTTTAAAATATAAAATGAAGTAAGCAATATGCTATTTTTCTCTCTTAAAAAAATAACAAAATTCTTTGTGAAATAGCTGCTTTATATGAGAATATATGGTCAGCATAGTTATTTTATGGAAAAAAAAGGAGAAACTGGTAAGTTAAAGGGATTAATTAGTTGCATTATCATTGAGATTAAACAAACACTCTTCATACATTTTTAACTCTTTTCTCCTTAAAAGGTGATGTGTGATGAAAGCAACTAATGATGCGACTTAATTTCTTTATTTGCTTCACCATCGACAACCAGTTTGAGTGCATTAGCTTGTAATTAAAAAAGGTTTAAGCTCCTTTCGTATATGCTTTCATTACAATGAAAACTGGTGGGACATCCAGATGACCCACCGGACTTGATCAAGTGGCGGTGGACCTCCAATCAAACGTTTACAGTAAAATCACTATACAAATTCACTACCGACGCAGGACAGAGTGACCCGATAAACATTCACATATGGAGTTTAAGAACCTGCGTCAAAATCAAAATCTTCACTTGTCTACTACTTCGTAAGAGATTGCTTTCTGTCGATAGACTGCTCTGCCGAGGCATCCTCGTGGACCAGCACTGCGGCTTTTGCGCTTTATCCACAGAAACCTGCGACCATCTCTTCTGTAACTTTGTCTTCGTTAGATACCTTCTACTCCGTGCGGCGGGCCCAGACACAATTGACTTTGTCTCGGGTGACGTTCGAAGTCTTTCGACAAATACATCTAGCATCTCATACGCTGCGAAAAGATCAAAAGATCTAACCCTTTTGTCAGCAATCTGACGTCGGATTGTCTGGATAGAGCGAACAGCATTATCTTCCGTGCGAATCTTCCCAATGCTACCCGAGCTTTCGAACGCGTCACAACCTTGTCGAACGATTGGATTGAGCTTCTCTGACTCGTCATCTTTTTTGCCAACGATTGGATTGAGCTTCTATTGATATAGATCAACAAAATGAAGCATCCCATTTGGATATTTTCTTATTGCTTTGTCCCATCAACCTTAAAGTAATTAGACTCATTAAAACGTGTTTCTTTTCTAATTGCTTTGTCCCATCAACCTTAAATTGTAACTAGACTCACTGAAAATGTTGAAACACTTTTTTGAAGCATAAGCACGCAAAAATATAATGTTGGTAACATGATTTGAAACTATATCTACATCCTTATCTCCACATATCAATTAAAGAAGAAATGCTAAGACTATTAGTATGCTAACACACAGGAGCATTTCTTCTTCGATACATGTTATTAAATTTTTTATCTAATTTGTAATTTATTTTACACTTAACAATAAGAAAAATGGCTGAAAATAATTAAAAAATTATACGCGAAAATAACAACATATCTAGGGCACAACTATTGAAAAAGAAAATCCAAAAAAACATTGGAAGGAAGTGTTGGAAATCCGGTACTTGCTTAGCTAGCACCGACGCTATAACAGAATTAGTTTATATGAATACATATTTGGGACACTTTTTCTATTTATGCTAAAACTTAAAAAAATATCTACTAATGCCTAAATATAAAGTCCAATTCAACCAAAAATAAAAGATTACTCTACTCAACCCACCACACCCAGCCCATTTGGCCCGATTATAAACAAAAAAGAAAAAAAAAATTAATTATCATCTTTCATTCTCTCTTCACTCAATTCACTAAAATTCTAGATGAAGAGCTTTTCCTATTATCCTCCTCCGCCACCGCAGTCAACGAGATAGAGTTTCGGCGGTTGTTAAATGCTTAAATAAGTGTTGGTAAATTAGCAGCACTTTTTTAGGTTATAGCGGCACTCTTTAACTCTCACAATATACCTAGTGACCCGACATATAGCAATACTTTTTAAAAGTGTCGGTAATTTAGCTAGCAACAATTTTTTTGACATGTACCTACATTTAAAAGTGTCGCTATAGACCGTTTTTGTTGTAATGCGAATTTTGAGAATCCGTAATCTGCTCCGATACTGTCATACTGATTAGTGTTGATCCGATACCGGATGTTGGAATTCTGCAATAGAAGAGATGAATCGAATTTTTACCATAAATTCATCTTTTTAGCAAAAGTTGATACAATCATAAAAGATATATAGAAAACAACCAAACAGAAAATATACGAGTAAAATAAGATTTATTAAATAAAAGAAGATTACACATGACTTTTTTTTCTACAATAGAGTAACTACAACCTAAGCTCTCTTTTTTAATCTCTCCTACGTACCCTTCTCTTCTTTTCTATAAACCCATAAAAAGACAACTCTTTCTTTTTCTCTCTCACATGCACCCGTGCACTTGGTGCATACAACTGAGCCTAGACTTCTCCACAATACGGTCACCACCATAAAAAGCTCTCTCTCAACGATACACCATGCACTCACCAATTTGTATACATGGAGTTATATATAAGGCTTCACCAAGATGCATGTATCCAAATCTAGGATAATTAAGATTTCTATTCTAAATAATATTTATATTTATATTTAGCGTATCTTCAATAAATTTAAATATTTATTCTAATCTAATTAGATTTATACTCTAATTAAAATTTTAATTTTAATTTATTTTCAATAAATTCTTATTCGATTAAAAAATTAACTACAAATCTAATCAAATCTTAACTGAAAGCAATCAAAAAGGAAAGAAGACTGACCATTCCTAGAGCAAGTGACAAAGAGCTTGGTGATTGATATCCGAGACCCAAGTTTAAATCCTATTTGATTCACATTTTCAGCTAAGTTTATTTCTAAATGAAATAAATGAAACGGGGGCAGAAAAGCTACCTTTCTCTCTCAAAAAAAATAGAAAAAAATAGAAGAAAGAAGCCTGTACTGCAGCAATTATAAAGAACTTTTGTTATTATAGCTGTTGAGTTCTCTTAGTCAAATAAAAAATTTGTTTAAAGTGAAAAAAGAAAGTACGTACGTAGATTCCTCACCTAAGTTTTTGACGAAGACTTAAGCCGCGATGAAAGAAAAAAAGAAAAAAAGAAAAAAAGAAAAAAAGCATGAGGACGGAAAAATTAAGAAGAATACACGAAGAATTAATTTTTCCAAAAATTACATAAAAAAATTACCAAAATCCTAGTCCAATTAGATTTCTACTCTAATTAATATTTAAATTTTAATTTATCTCTAAGAGATTTAAATATTAATCCTAATACAATTAGGAATCAACAACAAATTTAACCAAATCCTAACAAAAACCATAAAAGTAGCTTATCAAGTAAACACTTTGGACCAAAAATTTACTAAAATATTACATTCTTAAGTCTTTGTAGTGTTACTTCATCATTCATGTTTACCTCTCTAAGATCTTTTGTCCATGTGTGTGTTTGTGTGTCTTTTTTTTTTTGAGAGAGAGAGATCGATAGATAGCTAGCATGCTACTCGCTTCATTTATTTCATTTAGAAATAAACTTAGTTAGAAATGTGAATCAACTAAAATTCGAACTTGAGACCTCGGATACCAACCACCAAGCCCTTTGCCACTTGTTATTTATTTGTAAGTCAATGCTTCTGCTTCACGTAGTGTGCAAGTTATAAGTTAATTTTATTTTTAGAAAAAAAATTTAGTGTCTTTGAGGTTTAGTTATCGAACTGGTTGCAGCATTAGTAGCTTGTCGATACATCTGTAGAGTATCAAGACGAGTTAGAGGCTTTTTGGTGCGAAATAGATGCGAAAACGTGTTTAGAGCTATGAGAGTTGCAGTTCGAACACTGAAATCTAAAAAAACAGGATTTTGAGTGTTGAATACCGGTACCTGAGAGGTGTATCGGTACCCTAGAGGGATTACTTGAGTTGTTGCTCTTGGGTTTGCGCAGTTTGGCGTCGAGTACCGGTACTGGTTGGTGAGTACCAGTACTGGAACTGGGTACCGGTACACAGCATTCAGGTTGGCTGGTCGTGCGTGGGGTACCGATACCCAAGTTGAGTACCGATACTCAAGGCAGCAAATTGAGTTGGTGAGGGACTTTTTGGTAATTTTGGTTGTTGATATTATCGCCAACTGACCCCCAGCCTATTTAGCTGAGTTAGAGCTTACAGAAAGATGATAGCTACTTCTCTTTCTCTCCCTTTATCTAGTTGAGGACTGCTGCTTCCTTCTCTGCTTAGGAGGATCATGTTTGCGCATGGGTTGTTCCCTGTTGAGCCGTTGGAGGTCGAGCGACCACGGCGTTTCTTCTATTGACTTCTAGCCGGTATTGGACGAGCGTTTGAGGTGGATTAATGTTTACCAAAATCGTCGGAATTCCTCCAAAGTCATAGAGTGTCAGCATATATTTTCTTATGTTGATTATCATGTTTAGTAGTTCGAATTCTTAGATTTGCATGTTTTATAAAATTTGAATTTGGAGCATAATCTAATGATTTTAGATGAATTTTATATGTTGAATTAGAATTTGACTTAGAAGAAAACAAGTTAATCCTACACTGTCACTTTCGAAATGTTAACAGATTTAGCTTCAGGAGCTAATTTCTTTATTGCATCACCGCTGTTAGTGCGTCGTAAATACTTAGATTTGCATAGGGTGAGTTTACGTTCGTGCCGAGGAGTCGAGTTCGTTTTATAGTAGAGTTTGAACTGTTCCGTACTACCGGGTGCCGTCGGGGCTACCGATGGACCCAGCTGATGGCACGTGAACCTGAGTTGGTAGATCAGTTTGACCCATTTGTATTGACTATAGTCTGTGTGAGCCTGATTGAACTCGATAGAGACACGCTTGCATATTTGGCTAGGTCGCTCCCATGAGTGCCCCTTCGGAGTGAGGCTTTACTTGCGTTGTTGTCGCAGCAATCCTGTTTGGACAGTGATCTTGGACCGGCCACCTCTGTGGGTGGTGTGCGGTGTAGCTTGAATACAGGCTGGATGGGCCAATTGGCAGTCCTTGAGATTGGATCGGTGTAGTTGTTTTTGTAGCTAGTGATGCATATTTATGTCTACAGAGAGCATATTTTAGTTAGCGGTAGTCTAATGGCATATAGCTATAGAGTTACTTCAAGCTTGTTTTTCTACCCTCTACCATCTACCGCATACTTGTACTGTAGACTTAGTGGAATAGACCGTTGGGGTCAGTGACGGTACCCACTGAGGACTACTCTATTTTGCAGTATATAGTTCTGACGTCCAGTTGTTGCCACCTTTTTGTAGAGCCGTCTGTTGCTGCTGCTGCTGTGGATTCTGACCGAGGCAAGGGAGTCGTGATCAAGTTAAGGTCTTCCTTTCCCTGATCTTTTACTAGAGGAGTACCCTTGCAGAGGTAGATAGATCTTGTCATATACATACTGCTATAGTTAGTTGTACTCACTGGAGCTAGATTGTGCTGTTGTTTTTTGTAGGTTCGGTGGACCCTCTTATGTTTATAATATATATATGTTCAGTTTCAGCAGCTCTGTATTTCATATTGTAGCTCCTATCTGTTTGTAGGTATAGCTATCGTTTCATATGCTCGAAAAATTTCTGGGCATATGACGGATCTGTTGGTGTGTCCATAGAAACATGGTAATTCGGAGCATCACAATTTTTGAGGAAAAATAAAATAGATTGGATGAGTATTGTTAATTATAATACTTAGCTAAGATCAGCACAAAAAAAAGGAACATCTGTAGAAGATTAATCATGTTTTTTTTTTTTTTGAGAAAGAAGATTAATCATGTTCATAATGTACTAAACTGAGCTATCTTGTTGATTAAACTAATGCTAATGATTACACTGTGTGCGACATAATTAACAATACGAAGTTAATCTTGTCCTGTTCAACCCTTTAATTTTTCTGTCTTAGATGAATTTAAAATAATCTATGTTTTAACTTTGTTTTCGAAACAATATTGAAGGCCTTCAATGTTTTATTTTTTACCATAATGGAATTGTGCACATATTTATTAATCTCAACATCCTTAGTTAGGATGAAATTCTTTGAAATAAACTTAATTAATTTGTTAAACTAAAAAATTAATTAAAAATAAAAGATTCATTAATCACTCGCTAATTAATTTGTAATCCATTCATAAGGATCATAATGAACAATATTAATTGTAGCAAGTTAAAGACTAGTCTAAGCAGGAATTAGTATTTCCTATCTCCTTTCCATATCACAACAACATTTAATAATTAATATTACAGGAGTTATTATCTTTTCATTGCTTAAACTATTGTCCCACATTACGTTGAAAACGTTCTAATTAACGTTAATTTCTTTTTGTATGAAGCATTTTAATATAGTTTTTCTCAATCAATCATAAGCCCATATATCCCACTCCTTTACACGAAACACTTACGCATGCAGGATAAGAATAAGAAGAACATAGAATTAGCAAATAATTAATGAATGATAAAGTTGACACACAACATCGATCATGAACGCATCTTCGAAGAGATTGTTAATTGCAACCCTAAAATTTCTCTTCACGTCGCGTTCGATCACACCCCACAATAGAAACATTTTTCCATTACAGTGACTGTGATTAGAGGAGCCATAAACACCGTTCACTCGATCGAATCGAAAGAGACTTCCTAGCTACCTAATTCTCACCTGAATATCATCAGAGAGAGAGAGAGAGAGTACAAAATGAGCAAAATATAGATGATGGATACAGTGTTAAATATAAAAATGTTTAAACACCGTTCTCTAACAACAAGTTTTTAGAAAGACAAATTGTTGTTCGCATGGTATCGAGCGAGGTCCTGAGTTCGAGTCACGCCAGGCTCCTAGCATATTAATTTCCTTCCATTTAATTCAAGCCCACGTCATGGGCCGACCAAGAAGTCTCAACCCCATACGTGAGGGGAAGTGTTACATATAAAAATGTTTAAACACCGTTCTCTACATAGAGTATGAATATTTACGGAACATATGTAGTTAGCTCCTTATTAAGATCTTCTTTAAATTGGGCACATAAATGTTAGAATGGATGGCTTTTCGTTGAAAGCTTGTCACACTCCCGAGTTAGTTTTGTAATCCTACCCTAGATGTATGTTATAGAACAGCTGACGCAGATCTAAGCCGCGCGTTGAGAATAAAGAGTACAAAGAAGATAATTTTTCGAAAAGTGGAAAATATTATCGATCAAAACTCAAAAACTACTTATATAAACTGAAATCCTACTCTAAACTCTTTCTGAATCTAAGTTGGCTGAAAATAAACTTAACCTAAAATAGATAAAGACAAAGACTTTTGAAAAATAGTATAAAAGTATAAATTCGCATGCAGGTCTAAAATATTGAATTTGGATGCCAAACTGTGCCGGAACAGCAAAACAGTTCAACACGTAAATCTCGAAAAGTTGTTTCTAAAATGGAGCTGCATGCATGCTAAGAATTAATAAAGACATATTTGGAAAATTTATATATGACCGTTTACAAAACTTTTCCAACCATTTGTAAAATTTACAAATTTTCGACCCAACTTGGTTAAATTAAGCTTCTTTATAAATTCTAACGAAAAATTGACCACATCAACAACTCAATGTGATGAAATGGTAACAAGCTTCTCAGTCCAAAAAAAAAAAGGAAAAAAAAAGGTTTCAAACTAAGCCATAATGCCACGGCAAGTAGTGATCTAAGCTAACTTTTAGTAATTCTATTATTAGTAGTTCAAGTATTTGGGATAAGACTTAGCAAGCTATGAGATGTTCATTATTTGAGTGTAAGAATTTGGAGTGCTAATTAAGATATTGGCGAGTGTCGAATCAAGAATAAAAATTGAAACGGAGAATAAGAAGATGCGTACGTATATAGCGTAATCCACTAAGAGCTTGACTGGTATCTGAATATTACTAAAATTAAGTACTGTGATCTAACAATTGAAGACTCTTATCGGGCGTATTTAGCGGAGTTAGCTAATTAAAGGTTTGATAGTTGCACTACAACAGAATTAGGTTATAAGACACATATTTGGGACACTTTTGACTAAGTGTCACATTTATGCTAAAACTTAAAAAAAACATCTACTAATGCCTAAATGTAAAGCCCAATTCAACCAAAAATAAAAGATTACTCTACTCAATCCACCACACCCAGTCCATTTGGCGTGATTACAAACAGAAAAGAAAAAAAAAGAAAAGAAAAATCAATTACCATCTTCTCTTCTCTCTTCACTCAATCCACTGAAATTCTAGACGAAAGAACCTTTCCTGTAATCCTCCTCCGCCACTGCAGCCAACGAGATAGAGTTTCGGCGGTTGTTAAATGCTTAAATAAGTGTTGGTAAATTAGCAGGACCCTTTTAGGTTATAGCGACACTCTTTAACTGTTACTATATACCTAGCGACCCCACATATAGCAACACTTTTTAAAAGTGTGGGTAATTTTAGCTAGCAGCATTTTTTTGACATGTACCTATATTTAAAAGTGTCGCTATATGCCGTTTTTGTTGTAGTGAAATTTGTACCTGCAATCGAAATTAAGTTCGAAGCCTAATTGTTTCACATTTCTAGTTGAATTCATTTCTTAAAAAAATCTGAACGAAGGAGATAGCTTGTTAATTTTCTTTCTCTCAAAGCAAAAACATGATTGAAGACTCCTATTAATTCAGAGAAAATAAATTTAGAACTAGATAAACATAAGTCAAATAGTGCTAACTTTCAAATATATATGTATAATGCATGTTCCTTAACTATATATTTTTATTTGTCCATTATAAATTTACTCGATTTTTATGTTCTTCCTTGTACACGCACTCCTTTGACAGATAAATTTGGTAACCACAAGTTGATGGATCCCCACTTGACTCCAAAACCCTGCATTCGTAAGACATGATCGAGACCTTATCTTGGAATTATGTGACCACCAAAAAATGAAAGAGATTTTCTCACAAAGTTATATACCAACTAATTAATGCCTTCCTAGCCTTTTCCTATGTCAACAAAGTTCTTTGTTTTCTTTTTTGGTTTTTTTTTAGAAAGAGAGAGAAAAGTAGTATATATGTTATCCAATTTGTTTATTTTTTTTATAAATAAACTTAGCCAGAAATATAAAGTAACAAACTTTCGAACTTAATTGGAACCGTCGATACCAACTACGTACCATTCTGTTTGCCACTTCCATTGGGGACTATCAATTCAACAAAGTTCTTTCTTGGGTGGTGCATGTGAAACAACCGTTGTACTCTAAAAGCTTAAGCTGTTAGAGAACGGTGTTTATACAATTTTATATTCAACACTCCCCCTCACGTCTGGGTTCGAGACTTTTTTTTTTTGCAAGGCCCATGACGTGGACTTGAATTAAATGGGAGGAAATTAATAATGCTAGGAGCTTGACGTGACTCGAACTCAGGACCTCCTGCTCGGATACCATGTGAAAGAACCGTTGTACTCTAAAAGCTTAAGCTGTTAGAGAACGGTGTTTATACAATTTTATATTCAACAGTGCATGCATGTTGTAGTTTGAATGCAACTCGAGAATATTAATTTGTCTCCAACTTTTTCCCTAGTGATTAAGATGTAAAGTT
This sequence comes from Aechmea fasciata, assembly GCA_025177825.1. NCBI lineage: Eukaryota > Viridiplantae > Streptophyta > Magnoliopsida > Poales > Bromeliaceae > Aechmea > Aechmea fasciata. Next base: position 3,819,931 of record CM045945.1, read on the forward strand.
TTTATGGACATATCTAGGTATCAATATCGAAGATCAAACTCCTGATCTGAATGTACTATATTTGGTCTTTAAGTTTTTTTTTTTTTTTCAAGATATGATAATTAAATCTCTTCACATACAAATTAAATATATTTTCATACCAAATCTAGGGTACAGCGGCCTACATCAAGGAGCAAAATAATAAAATCCTAATTTTCAATAACCCAAAAAAAGTTTCTTGAATATCATATGCTAGCATCAAAATAAGTTCCAAGTGGTTAAATTAATAACAATGAAAGAATTTAAGAGACAGTACCATAACGACATGTCGAGAATGTGAAAGCTAAATGCTAATGGTGTGTCGACCTACCAAATTTATCAAACTTGGGTACATCGTATCTACCACCGCTAAGAAATGATCAGATTTTTTTTTTTTTTTTTTTTTTTGAGAAATAGATAGCAAGCTACCTGCTTCATTCATTAAGTCTAATGAACTGGGCATACAAGTTGGAAGCAGTTTAGGCCTCCGAAAAATCGGCAAAAGAGTACAAATAAAGATAAAGATGAAAAGCAAAAAGAGAGGTCAAGGTAACAAAAGAATGAGCTTGGAACAGAGGAAAGGAGTTTCGAAGAGACATCAGAGCATCGAGGTCCAATTGCTGATTAGTAGTTTGACACGTTCAAGAGAGAAGGTGACACTAGGCAGCTTTTCTCTGAAAACAGAGTTGTTTCTATCCGTCCAGATTACCCACCAAGTCGCCGTCCGGAGGATTTAAATCCAATCACACTGGTTAACAACCAATGAAAAAAAAAAGAGAATAAATTTGTTTGTAACCGACCGTCCCTAGAGCAAGTGGCAAAGGACTTGGTGGTTGGTATCTGAGACCCAGGTTCGAATCCTAGTTGATTCACATTTATGGCTAAGTTTATTTCTAAATGAAATAAAACGAAGCAGGTAGCATGCTACCTATCTCTCAAAAAAAAAAAAAAAAAAAAAATAAATTTGTTTGTAAATTTATTTGTAAATATCAAAATCAGCTTAATTTATTATTAGTGTTATTATCCACGTTAATTTATGTATTAATTCTGTGATGTGAACGGTGCAGAAATTGTTTCCTCAAGAAGCTATCAAAGATTTTGATGGGCATTCACATCTAGTAACTAAAATCTATTCGAAAATGCGCCTCTTAATTTAATGATCAGTGAATTATTGTGTGTTTGTTGTTCAAATATCCATTTCCTACCACGTAGAGCCCACTCATGAGTCATGAGGAGTGTGGCTCTGCCTCTATAAATAAGAATGCAATTGGAATAATAAGAGTACGATCAGATGGATAAGCTCCCTTTTCTTTTTTCTTTTTTTTTTCTCCTTTTCTTTTTGTCCCTTTCGTCGGTTACACTCGCCAACACTTGTGGACGAATTATGATCGTCTTTCCCGAAAGTATCTAGCACGGCTGATTAAAGATTTGGTAATGATCATTACCTGAGGTTTCAAGTTCAAGACCTAGTTGTTTCATCATTCTACACTACAACAGAATTAGGTTATATATAGGAACGCATGTTTGAAACACTTTTGAGTAAATGTCCCATTTATGCTAAAACTTAAAAAAATATCTACTAATGCCTAAATATAAAGCTCAAATCTAACCAAAAATAAAAGATTACTCTACTCAACCCACCACACCCAGCCTATTTGGCCCGATTACAAACAGAAAAGAAAAAAAAAAAATCAATTACCATCTTCTCTTCTCTCTTCACTCAATCCACTGAAATTTTAGACGAAGAACCTTTCTTGTCGTCCGCCTCCGCCACCGCAGCCAACGAGATAGAATTTCGGGGATTGCTAAATGCTTAAATAAGTGTTGGTAAATTAGCAGTACTCTTTTAGGTTATAGCGACACTCTTTAACTGTCACCATATACGTAGCGACCCCACATATAGCAACACTTTTTAAAAGTGTCGGTAATTTTAGCTAGCAGCACTTTTTTGACATGTACCTACATTTAAAAGTGTCGCTATATACCGTTTTTGTTGTAGTGCTAATCTAATTCATTTTCAAACAACAAATGAAGCACATAGTTTTACTGAGTTCAATTTTCCTGATAGATTTTTTATTTTTTTATGAAAAAATCAATATTCCTAATAAATTCAATCAATGGCCGGATTAATAATCTGCCGCCGCTAGTAAATTTGTATCCGTTATCATAATAACTCTATCAGATAAAAATGAAAAAGATAATTTCTAGGCTTATTAGGATATAATTGAGAATTAGAAAGGGGAACATATATATATATATATATATATATATATATATATATATATATATATATATATATATATATATATATATATATATATATATATAGAATTTGTCTTTTTTTTTTTAAATTAAACAGGAATGTACCTTATTTTTTTTCTCGGCTTATTAGAATATTATTGAGAATTAAAAAAGGTAACATATATATAGGACTTTTTTTTTTTGAGAAAAAGCTAGCATGCTACCCGCTTCATTCATTCAGAATGTGAATTAAGCTACATGGGTGAGGCATCAGGGCCTCAAGGATGATGAAAAAAAGAAAGAAAGAAAGAGTGGACGGATGAAACTTACAAGGTACGGATGGTTTGTCTATACTGTCTACAAGAACTATCTACAAGTCAGGGATTCCCACTGAGTCATCAGATATTTGATCTTATAAATCCCACGGATAGGGTTCGCCTGGCTTTCGCAAAAATCACTCCATTTATAGGACTTACCTAGGATATGATTGCAGCTTTTTGAGACTCAGTTAAATAATAACTTAATAAATTGCTTCAAGTAACATTTTTAAGCTCCACGTGAAAATACTCCAAGAAGTAAATATATTGGGGCCATTTACTTCATTTGAATCAATGATATATATACTGTGAAACATGATCCACAGTATTTAAACTTTTTAGATTATAATTTTATAATCTTTTAGCATTATTTGTAAGTAAATTTTTAAAATAATATTATTTCTTTTGTTTTTTGAGTTTTAGTAATTAGATACAACTTTTAGTGAATGAGTGTAACCCTTAATAATCGGATGCAACGCTAATCAAATTAAGTGTGTGACTCTTAAAGAATGAATGTGAAATGATGTGAGTTCTAGTGAAAGGGTAAGATATGAAAAGACATATTTTTATAATGTGTATTTTCGAGCGTATATTCGTTGAAATCAATTATTATATTCATTGAACTTGATTTATATAATTAATTTGTAGTTATAATCAAATAAAAAGTCGCAAATATAATTGAAAAGTCATTTAGAAAAGTCCGTTCATAAATAGTCACTACATAGAGCATCCGCCGTATCATTGATTACAGAAAAAAGAAAAAAGAAAAAACAATTGAAGAGTTTAAATTTTCATTCATAATAATTTTATTTTTGTTTTCTTTTTCTATTTCTTTTGATAACTTAATCGAGTGAGTGTTCAAAGACTCAATTTTGTGTGTGCAAGCGCAGTTGAGATTTGTATTTCGTTATATTCTGAGAGGTTGTTCGTTGATCCAGTACACATCAAATTGTTTAAACGGTGGAGACGGATTAAGGCTTAAGGAGATTGGCGTTAACCTGCACGCCTCAAAGTCTTTTTCTTCTTTCTACTTCATACTTTTTCACTATCTGTTCTGACATCATTCACCTATATTCAAGTGGTAATTAATTAGTACACAATGAATTTGACACCATTTAAATATCGATATCACTTAGAAAACGATTTTATGAAAGCGTGGAGTTTGATTCTCGGAAAGCTTAAATAATCTAAGGCTTCGTTTGGTATTGCGGGGAGACTGCGTTAAGTGCGGTGAGAAAGTACGTTAGAAAAATACCCCGTTTGTTTCCGTACGTAATATTGCGTTCCGCATATCGTGATGAGTCAGTAATATTGCGTTCCGCATATCGCGATGAGTTGGTTACGATATATTTTCTGCGTTTCCACCAGAGAACGCAGAAGCATATCCCTATATGCTTTTTCTACAACTCTATTTTATCTAATAACGTTAGATATGCCTCAATACCAAACTAAGCCTAAATTATATATAACATCTCATGATCTGTTTACTTCTAGAATTATTCTAGACTTCAAATATAAAAATAACTCACAATTAATGAGTAGAGGTGGGAGTATTTAATATATAGGATTGAGCTCATCGTTTTCTCCTTGATTCGCCTGTGATTTAAGGATATTCGGATAATGTAGCAATTCAAAACTTTGGGCTGTAACATCATAGATTAATGTTTCACAAGCTTAGTTTATTTTAAATTAGTTTTACTTAATAATAAATGTATTAGAATAACAAAGTAGTCATCATCTCACAACTCATATTACGTACTGTAGGTTCATGAACTCTCTACCTCGACAGATCCTAGTAATTGCAATATTAATCCTACAACCAAAAAAAAAAATAAAAAAAATAAAAAAAGTTACGTGATTTTTTACCTTGATTTGACTATTAATTTATTATCACCGAAAATCGACATAAATTATTTAATACTAAGGGAGTGTTTGGCCTAGCTTCTAAAAATGTTTTTAGGCTGAAAAGTAATTTTCGGCTCAATAGAACATTTGGCAACTCATTTTTAAAATCTGATTCTACTTTTTAGAATCAGAAAACTGATTTTGAATGCCTCAGAATCAGAAACAGAAAAAAGCTGCTTCTTAAAAACTGATTCTGATTTTGGATTTAAACTTCAAATTTTTATTTTTATTTTAATTTTAATATTTAAATTTAAATTTAATTTTAAATTTTAATTTTCAGATTCATTTTAAAATTTTAAAACTTTAACTTTTAAATTTTAAAATTTGAAAAAAAATTTCAAACTTTAAATTTTAAATTTTAATTTTAAATTTCAAATATCAATTTTTAGATTTTAAAATATAAAATTTCAAATTTCAAATTTCAAATTTAAATTTCAGATTTGATTTGATTTGATTTTGATTTTGATTTGATTTGATTTCAAATTTCAGATTTCGGATATCGATTTCAAATTTCAAATCTCAAATTTCAAATTTCAAATTCTAAATATTCAAATTTTAAATTTTATATTTTATATTTCATAATTATTTTAAATTTTAACACACTGCTAATATACCGTCCCTAGGGTCTAAGGTAGTTGATCTTTTTTCTTTTCCTTTTTTGGGTTTTATTTGGGACTGTATTGTTTGTCACTCTACTATGATATTAATCTCCAAGTTCAGAAGCTGCTTTGACTTCAAAACAGGGAAAAAAATTTAAGAACTTTTAAGAAAAAAGAATATTGGTGTGTTAATTTTTGAAGGCTTTTTTGCAGAAAAAATCTATTTATTTTGGACTTTTGCAAAACCGGGCCACCTTTTTCGTTTTGCAGATTCGGTTTGCTTTTTCAGCAAACTGACCAAAATATCCTTATACCTTTTTTCTCTTTCCTCTTTTTTCTCTCGTTCTTTTTTTTTTCTCTCTCTCTAAAGAACGCAGCAGCGACGGCGGAGGCGGAAACAACCCGCCTCTGCCCCGCACACCCTCGCCCGTGCAACCCCGCCCTCCTCGCCTCCGACTCTGCTGATCGAAGCCGCGCCGCCACCGTTCTTCTTCACTAGGGCACGGCGACGTCTAGCTCTTCTCCTCCACCGCGTCGAACGTCGATACGTCGTGGGAGTCGGCGAGGCGGGGAGATCGCCCGACGACGTAGCGGTGATTGCGATAGAAAGCAAGAAAGAGGCGGTGACAAAAAAAATTATAAAAAAGAAATAAGAATAATAAAAACCAAAAATAAAAATTATTTTTTCATACAGAAAAGATAAAAAAATATAGAAGAATAAAGAAGAAGATGAAAATTGCACTCTTAAAATAATATTACACAGTTTTTAAAAAAAATTGCCTTGTTTTAATAAAAATTACACTATTTGATATATAAATTGCACTCTTTTGAAATAAATTTTGCGTTTTATACTAAGATTACACCATTTAGAATATTTTGCACTATTTCGTTTCTTTTCTTCTTTTCTTTCTCTTTCACCTCTTTTTCTTCTTCTTCTCCTCTTCTTCTTCTTCTTCTTCTTCCTCTCGCCCCGACAGCGTTCCGAGGCACTATTTCGTTTCTTTTCTTTTTTTCTTTTTTTCTTTTTTTCTTTTTTTCTCTTCTTCTTCTTCTTCCTCTCGCTTTGTCGCACGTTCCGAGGCACTATTTCGTTTCTTTTCATTTTTTTTCTCTTCTTCTTCTTCTTCTTCTTCTTCTTCTTTTCGCTCCGAGGCACGCGCGGCGCTTCAGCCACGCGCGGGCCCTAAGCGCAGCGCGAGCAGGCCCCCACGGCCGCAGGGAGTGGCGCCGCGCCGCCGCGAGGATCTTGGACCCGCGCGTTCCAAGATCCTCGCGCGTTCGGAGGCTCGCGGGGCCCCTCCTCCCGGTGAGAGTTTAGCGAGTTCCGAGGCACGTGCCGGCGCCTCAGCCGCACGCGCGCCGAAGCGCGCAGCGCAAGAGCAGGCCCCCACGGTCGCGGCGCGCCGTCGGCCGCAGGGTAGTGGCGCCGCGCCACCGCGAGGATCTTGGACCCGCGCGTTCCAAGATCCTCGCGCGTTCCGAGGCTCGCGGGGCCCTCCTCCCCGGCTTTCCTCGCGGCGCTCTCATTCGGGGGAACGCACGGCGGCGCGGAAGTCGGGCGCTGCGCGGCCGGAGCGGCCGGCCTTGCTCGCCCGAGCTTGGAAGAAGGCGAAGAGCGAGCTCAATTTTAAATGTTGTAATCTAACAAGCAGATGAAGAATAAGAAGAAGAAGAGGAGAAGAAGAAGAAGAGGTGAAAGAGAAAAAAAGAAAAGAAACGAAATAGTGCAAAATATTCTAAATGGTGTAATATTAGTCTAAAAACTGTAAACTTTATTTCAAAAGAGTGCAATTTATATATCAAATAGTGTAATTTTCAATAAAACAGTGCATTTTTTTTTAAAAACTCGTGTAATATTATTTTAAGAGTACAATTTTCATCTTCTTCTTTCTTCTTCTATATTTTTTGATCTTTTCTACAGGAAAAAATAATTTTTATTTTTAGTTTTTATTATTCTTATTTCTTTTTATAATTTTTTTTGTCACCACCTCTTTCTTGCTTTCTATCGCAACCACCGCTACGTCGTCGGGCGATCTCCCGCCTCGCCGACTCCCACGACGTATCGACGTTCCGACGCGCGGTGGAGGAGAAGAGCTAGACGCCGTGCCCTAGTAAAGAAGAACGGTGGCGGCGCGGCTTCGATCGGAGTCGGAGGCGAGGAGGCGAGGTTGCACGGCGAGGTGTGCGGGGCGAGGCGGGTTGTTTCCGCCTCGCCGTCATTCTGCTGCGTTCTTTAGAGAGAGAAAAAAAAAGAACGAGAGAAAAAAAGAGGAAAGAGAAAAGGTATAAGGGTATTTTTGTCAGTTTACTGAAAAAGCGGACCGAATCTGCAAAAACGAAAAAGGTGGCCCGGTTTTGCAAAAGTCCAAAATAAGTGAATTTTTTTTGCAAAAAAGCCATTTTTGAATTAGCTAGCTTTATTCAAACATGGGAAATGATTCGGTGCATTATTATTAAAAAATAAAATAGATCTTATCCCTTGATTAATAGAGGGTAAAAATATGATTTTAATATTTAGCAGGTAAAAGGATTACATCATTCGAGATTATTTTAGTAATTAGACTATACATATTTAAAGAAACTTTTAATTGATATCCTAAATTTATGCATTAATTTACACTAATTTGGGAAATTGATTGATTACCCTAATTTAGTCATTAATTAGGCATTAATTTACGCATTTACTTTAGAAATTTTAGTGTTTCTAAAATTTAGACATTAATTTAAATTATTTAAAAAATTGAAATTTAAGTAGAGGAATTTTGTATTACTATTTAAAAAATTTGTAATGTGGTAAATATTTTAATTCAACATACTAAATATGTTTAAGAAATTTTTTAAATTCCTATAGTTTAGACATTAATTTTGTATCACTTATTTAAAAATATTTGAATATAGGTAAAAAAAATTATAAATTAAATGTATTTAATATGTTAAAAAATTTAGAATAGATCTACTTTAGACATTAATTTTGTATCATTATTTAAAAAAATTTGTAATGTTGGTAAATATTTAAATTTAACATATTTTATATGTTTAACAAAATTATAAATTCATCTTGGATATTAATTTTGTATTACTAATTTTAAAAAATTGAATATGGACAAATATTTAAATTCAACATATTTAATATATTTTAAAAAGTTTAAGAAGTTTTCTAATTTAAATATTAATTCTTTATAACTATTTAAAAAGTTTGATATAGATAATTGATTAGAAATATAAGTTATAATTCAAATTTATTCGAATAATAGAATTGTATGGACAATATTAATTCCAATTTTAATAGTACAAATTGATGTTTTAAAATAATAAGATCATGTATTGTAATTTAAAATATAAACTGAAAACAAATAAAATTTGAAGTTTAGAACCTATGTGACACCCCAATAATCCCACATCGAATGAGAATGAGATTGTTATTGGGTTTATAAGAGACTTAGACACTAGTAATAATAAGTAGGCTTAAATATTTTTGGCCAATGGTTGGGCCCAATGAGTTATTATTACTAGTGAGCTGGGTCGTTACATTTGGTATCAGAGCCGGTTCACCAGTCGAAAATGTGCCGCGAGTCTCGATTGAGCCAGGGTGATACCACTTGTCACGGGGTCAGCTTTTTCGCCTTAAAAATCTGCGCGCGGCGCTCAAGTGTCGCACACCTGAGCCAGCCTTCCCGAGTCCCTCTTGCGGACATGCCTTCCAAACTTAACAGCGGAATACCAATCCAAACATTTTGCCAAGCTTCCTCCTCTGCGAGACTTATAGCTCGACCCTTCGCCTGTAATCGAATCCCTCGTCGAACTCCACGAGTTCCTAATGAGCAACCCCAATACTGAGGTTGGCCACCAAGCTAGGTGCATCCGGTTTCGCCAACCAAACTCTCCTCGAGAGTGCTCCGTAGTCGAATACCTTGTTGCCTCCACTGCTAGCCCCAGGGACATTACAAGTTCTCCCTCAACTTGTCCCACATGAGTATAGCCAAGCGTCTCACCTCCCACACGTTTCGCTCCCGCGACTCTAATCCGCACGCCTCTAGCGTCAAGGTCCGGGCTTCGCAACGTCCCACGCCACGAAGGGCACTCATGACTGTAAATCCCCTCTGTCACACCTCATGCTCTTGACAGCGCCCACATCCATACCGCATATACGGCCTGCTCGCTCGCTCAGTCCAACGGCATGCCTCCAAAAAGCCACCCAAGTGTGTGCCACAAAATCGTCTGCCTCCCAATGCCGACGACTTAGCATGACACCCCACGCGCCCATGCTTCGCACTACCGTGCTTCACATCTTACCCGGTGACAATCCCCGTGACAAGTGGTATAGAGGAAGGGTGGACACTTCGTAAGTCGCCCCGACTCCCACGTCGACCCATAGGACATGGGTCGTCCCTTAGCTAGCGGAGTGGCCAAGCCTAGCGATCCGTGTGGCTGGGTATTGGACGGTTGAAGGGACATGGGTCTAGGGTAATGTCGTAGACGAGAGGTCGACGACATTACGGAGCGGGGTATATCGGAAGGCTTTCTCCCCAGGATCGCTTGCGCTACCTTATGTCGGCTTGGATCTCTGTAGTGGAGCATACAAGCGGATGAGGGATAGTCTAGCGACGGATGGTCCTCCGTAAAGGATAAGGCTCGCGAAAGCAAGTGTGCCTAGCGGAGATTCGTGGGGCGTGGTGCCCACGAAGGCCAAGGAAGCAGAACTCAGTAGGCTCGTTAAAGGAGGCACGCCGAGAGAGAATTCGTAAGGCGGGATGTGTACGAGTCTTGAGGGGCGGAACCCAATGAGGCAAACGGTATCAGCATCCGTAAAGTGAACCTTGATAGACTGGACCAATGGTGTGAGTGGTCAGGCTTGTCTGGTGATCTTGGGCTGTGTGTATAATTAGACTGACGAGGACGTCAGGACCTTAACGGGGAGAGTTTATAGAAGCATTACTCTTATTTAAACAGTTTTTTTTTTGTAGATATTTCGGTGCTTTTTTAACTTATTTTCTAAGGCAACTTCCGTTATTTTGTTAAGTACTATACAAAACCTTCGACAAATAATAAAAAAAAAAAAAAACTTTGGAATCATGAGTTTTCATCAAAATTTTTTAGTCCCTTCGTGTCCTTCTCTCCTCAATCCATATGCTGGTACCAGGAATCCTAATTAGTAGCTCAGCATAGCCTAAGTAACCATAACCAGAAACCAGCTACATGGGTAAGGTAATCGATCTACCTTGACCCGATTGGTAAAGAGCTTAATAGTTGGTACTCTAATAAAATTTTAGTAGGGAGCATCCCAACGGTGCCTCATTAGGTTGCCCCCTTCGCTACCACATATAAATTTCACCCCTATCAAAATATACGTTAGATATTTTTTTAATAGTAATAATAAAAATTTTAAAACTCTAAAGAGTAGATTTATAATTTTTGAATAGAGACAAAACTGACACGTGGCAGTAAATCTGGAGACTCCTCAACTAGGCTTTGTTGGGGTACTCCTCACTAAAGTTTAATCTTTTGGTATCCGAGGCTTTAAGTTAAAATTATAACTATTTTATATTTCTAGCTAAGCTAAGTTCATTTTTAAAAAAAGTAAAAATGAAATGAATAGCATAGTATCTTTCTCTTGGGCTTTTTTTGCAAATAGCTTCCTAACAAAATTTTTTTTTACAATTGGCATTGTGTAAAATTTATTTGCAAAAATTGCCATACTTCCGCCATACACAAGCGCGGGATATTTATATTGGATACGGTGAATGGTTCACCGTGTCCAATACAAATACATATTTGTATTGAACACGGTGAACCATTCATCATGTCCAATACAACTAAATCCAGGATATTTATTGGACACGGTGAATCATTCACCGTGTCCAATACAAATATTCCGAACTTAGTTATATTTTGGTTAAGTTCGGGGTTCGAGGTATTTGTGGGTTTTACGCGTATTAGATACGGTGAACCATTTACCGTGTGTTTACACAGTGAATGGTTCACCGTGTTCAACTTAAACAGTTGGCTCCGCCCGCCGCGTGGCGCTTGACGCGGTTGCGTGGAATAGAGCTATTTTGCAAATAAATTTTATACGGACCAATTATAAAAAAAAAAAAAAAAAAAATTGTTATGGGACTATTTGCAAAAAAAGCCACTTTCTCTTTCTATCTCAAAAAATAAATAAATAAATAAATAAATAAATAATAAAAAATCTATATTGGTAAAGTAAAAGAGAATGGGTTGTGTGAGGACAAGAGTTTAAATGTTGATAGGACTGAGTCAATTTTCAGGCCCACGAAACAATGCCTATTGTCCTTAAGACAGTCTTCTCTCCCGGTTCTTCGAAAAAAGAAAGAGGGTGCAATTTTCGGGCCCGCAAAATTAGGCCCGAGATTTATATGAACCAGCCTTCTGATTTCATAACCGAAAGATAATAGCCCAAAGTGTGTCGTTTAAAATATTCTATTTACGGCTTAAAGCAATCATTTAAATAATGGTATCAACGTTTTCATAAAGCAATTATTTCAATAGGCTCTAGGATGATTGAAAAGGACTATTGCGTGTGTACGGTAGAAGAGGAAAAGAAAAAAAAAATTTCGTATCCTTTCACTAGTTGTGAACGATATCTTATTAGCCGAAAATAATATGCAGTTAATTATTACGACACAGAAATGGTTGTCCATCACTTTTGAGATGAAGAATATGAGACAAGCGGATTATTTATTGGGAGTCAAAATTCATAGGCCAGGATCGATTTTGAAAAGTCTTAAATTTGTTTCAAGAGACTTACAATAAAAGAATTTTAGAGCGAATCCAAATGTATAATTCGAAACTTATTGACACTCCAATGGAACAAGATCACTTTCTTAGCCTTGAACAATGTCTTAAAATAGAAGAAGAGAGAAAGTAGATGGAAAAAGTTTCATATGCAAGTGCAGTAGGTAGCTTGATGTATGTAATGATGTGTACTCTGCCAAACATATGTTTCGTTGTTGACATGATTAGTCGATATCAGAGTAATCCTGCTGCGGCACACTGACAGGCAGTTAAAAGAATTTTCAGATATCTGCGAACTACTGCGAACCTTGCATAGAGAAGAGCTTAGATTGATGGGATACACCGACGCGGATGGATCCACAAATAAAGATGAACACAAATCTATCTCAAGAGATGCGTTTATACTAGAAGGAGCTGTTATTTCATGGTGTTGCAAAAAACAATCATGGGTCTTCTTGTCAACTATGCGGTCAAAATACATTGCATGTACAATAGCAGTATAAGAGGCTACTTGTTTAAGGAGATTTATAATAAATTTGAATATAACAACACATGCAAATTAATGATACTGTTATTATCTATTGTGACAACAAAGCAGCGGTAATTTATGCGAAGGATCGAAAGTATTATGGAAGATCTAGGTACATTATTATAATTAGTCATTACGTTATGTAAATTAATACAAAAATTAATAATATAATTTATATTAAAAAAATGATCTATAATATATAATAATTATTGAAAAATATAAACTCACTTATCTTATGTAGCTATCATTAATTATATTCATTAATATTAAAAAAATATTTTTTTTAAAAAAAATATTATTTTTCTCAGTATTAAATAATTAAAAATTAAATAATAAAATAATATTATATTTTTTAAAAAAATATTTAAAATAATAAGTAAAATGAATAAATCAATTTAAAATAAAATAAAAGCTCATAAAATTATTAAAAAAGATGGATAATATTTTTTTATTATCATCAAGGTTGAATTTGCAAATAAAAAAATAAAAAATTAATTTGAATAAAAGTACTATATATCTTTGATATTCTTGGCGGTAATATTTTCATTGTCGTCGCTAATGATGAAAGAAAACCCTCGTTAATTTTTATTGTCATATATATAATTAATAAAATATTTGATTTTTTAATTTTAGATTAGTGAAGAAATCAGAGGTAACTAACAATAGTAAAGAAAATAAAACTAATCAAAAAGGTATTCAAAATCAAAATAGATATTTTTTACATTATAAAAAGATTCAATTACCAAATAAATATTCTAATATTATATATTAGAAAAAAATAAATTATGTAGCTTTAACAAATTAACAAAATATAACTCATATGAACTAAAGAATATAATTTAACTGGAGGAAAAAAAAATCCTAATATAAAAAATTATCCAAGAAAAAGAAATCCAAAAGTTGAATTCTCTCATTTCAAAACAGTAATTTGTTAATTTCGAAAAATAAAAAAAAATCATTCCCATTATCAATCCAGCATCATGAATCAATAGTCATTCTTAAATCGTATTTGAATATGTGAATACCCTAATACACAAAACTATAATTACAATGATAAAAGTTTTATTATAATTCTTATTAAAAGTAGAAGAAAAAATATACATAGGATGCAGCTCGTTAATAGTCCATTATCTCTTTTTTTTTTTTTTTTTTTTGAGATATAGATAGCATGCTTCTCCGCTTCGTTTATTTCGTTAAGAAATAAACTTAGCCAGAATTATGAATCAACTAGGATTCGAACTCGGGTCTCGGATACCAACCAAGCCCTTTGTCACTTGCTCTAGGGACAGTCGTTTTCATTATCTTGTATCTGCTTTTACGTAGCTGTGACACCCCAATAGTCCCACATCGGATGGGAATGGATTTGTCATTGGGTTTATATGAGACTTGGACACTAGTAATAATAACTGGACTTAAGCATTTTGGGTCGGTGGTTGGGCCCAACGAGTTATTGTTGCTAGTGGGTTGGGCCATTATATTTGGTATCAGAGCCGGTTCACCAGCTGGACATGTGTGGCGAGTCTCGGAGTGAGAGTGCGGATGACGGGCTAGCGAGACGAGTCTCACATCGCTTTGGTGTTCTTGGCTGTGTGTGTGATTGGACTGACGAGGACGTCAGGGTCTTAACGCGGGGAGTCTGTGACACCACAATAGTCCCACATCGGATGGGAATGGGTTTGTCATTGGGTTTATATGAGACTTGGACACGATTAATAATAACTAGGCTTAAGCATTTTGAGCCGGTGGTTGGGCCCAACGAGTTATTGTTGCTAGTGGGCTGGGCCGTTATAGTAGCAAAGCAACCGAGATGAATAAAAATTAATAAATCAACTTGATAGCTCAAAGCTAGTTCTTCTCATTTGTCTAAATTTAAATTAAAATTTTAATTACATATTTAAATTGTAAATTAAAATTTTAATTTTGAATGCAAATTCAAATATCAAAATCAAAATGAAAAATTTTAAGTTCGAAATCAAAATGTAAAAAATTTAAGTTTGAAATCAAAATTTAAAATTCAAATTTAAAATTTGAATTCGAATTATAATTCAAAATTCAATTTACTAATTAGTTGAAAATTTTAAATTCAAAGTTTAAAATTTTGAATTCGAATAATAATTCAAAATCCTAATTAATAATTAGTTGAAAATTTTAATTTTAAGATTAATTCCGAATTTAAATTCAAAATTTTAAATTTCTATTCTTGGGGGCTTAAGTAAAAAAATATATAAAGTTTAATTAGAGACTAAAATTAACATATAAAAGAAAATTTAAATAGACGATGCATGGTACTATGATAATGTTGTTAATTCTAAAACATCTTTTAACCGCGCCATTTAATCGCGATGAAATCAAGAGATTTAAAATTTTAATTTCAAAAAAATGATTAGAGACCAAAATCAAAATAGTGAAAAGGTCGGGGAGTAGTGTGCCATTAATAATTTTTAAAATATTGTATGTTGCCCCGCACCATAGTTAGTTAATTCGAATTCGATAAAAAATCGTATAAATATAATACACATAAAATTTGTTTCTTAATTTTTAAATTCGTTGAAAAATTCGGCTTAAAAACGAATTCGGTATAAAATATAAAATATAATATAATTTATATTTAAAAATAAAAATTATAAATTTTTTATTCATATTTTTAATAATTCAAGAATAATTTGCGAATTATTTATGAATAATTCGGGAATAATTTGCAAAATATTCACGAATAATTCGACTGGTCTAAAAATTTACGAATAATATTTTGGGAAAACTTCAAAAAATCCCCCTGTGGTTTCGTCTATTCTCAATTTAGTACCCTGTGGTTTAAAACATATCAATTTACCCCCTGTGGTTTCGTTTTTATCTTTTTTAAAGCTTTTTTGTTAATATTTTTTTAAATTATATACAAAAAACTTCACTTTAATACCCCTTAATTTTAACTTTGTCACTGATTAAAAAAAAAAACAAAATTGATAACAAAAAGATAAAAACGAAACCACGTGGGGGGCGAATTAATACGTTTTAAACCACAGGGTACTAAAGTAAGAAAACACGAAACCACAGGGGGGTTCTTGAAGTTTTCCCTAATTTTTTTTTTTTTTTTTTTTGAGAGAAAAATTCGCTAAAGAGACCTTTTAATTCGCGAATAATTTCTAAAAAATAATTCGCGAATTAAGCCCCACACCCTCTTTCAAAACGGTCGGGGATTCATATATTGAAAATAATAATATAAATAATAACCCCACCCCCCGCTTCTCTTTCCCGCTACCTCTGTTTCTCATCTCTCTCTCTCACTCTCTCTCTCTCTCTCTCTCTTCCTCCGCGATCGGAAAATGAGGTCCCCATCATCGTCCCGCTCCTACGTTCACGTAAGCGCAAATCCCCCTCTTTCCCTCTACCTCTCTCTCTCTCTCTCTCCCCTTCTCTATCTTGTTCTAAATCCGGTTCTTGATATGAAAAGGGCGATCGGTTCATACCCACGAGGAGCCTCATGGATCTCGAACTCGCGCGATCGTCTCTCTTCGAGCGGAGAACCACGAAACCCTCGGAGCGGCCCTGGGTCTTGACCCCGAAGGTGTTTGATCGTCTTCATCTTTCTTTCTTCCAATGTTCTAGGGTTTCCGATGATCTTCGTATTAAAACTTGGGGTCTTTTGGTTTCTTGGTTTCTTAATTGGTCCCTGTTACTGTGGCAGGAGGAGTATAGGAGGAGGTTGGAGGAGAATCTGACCCTGGATTCCGAGGGGAGGCCGTTCAGGATGCTCCCGTTCTGGAGCCCCAGCGCGAGGAATTGCAGGCGGAGTCTGCTCGTGGACGAGATGCTGCAAGAGGACCGCGATCTTGCGAGATATTTCCGCCCCATCCGCCGCGTTCCATCGGTACGTACTCTTTCGATTACGCTTCTGTTCTTCTTGCTCTTTCGAACTTGCAATATTCCATGTGATCGAATTATACACCGCCGGATAGAGGAGTCCTATATATATATTCCTGTTGTTATATATCGATTAGCTTTTGATCTGAGAGACGCACTCGATCGACAGAACGGTTTGCCCCGACGGAAGGATTGGGATCGAAATTTTGTTGGGATGTTCCAAATATTATCAGATAGAAATTTTGATTAAGTTACTCAAAATTTTCTTCTCATTAAAATCTAATGGCTGAATTTGTAACTTGAATCTGGCTGTGTCATAAGAATATGTAATTATGTGAAGAAACTTTTTCGCTGAGGATTTGTTATATGATTTCCTCCTAATTAAGCACTAGACATCTGAATGTTATAAATGAACCTACATTTCGTATGCTTCCGTTGTCAATTAGATTACAACGCTTTTTTCTCGGAACTGGTTCATAATTTAGCTGTTGGCACTGAACTCTGGAACAGTCTGCAGATAAGATACTGGACGGGCCGAGCCTGATTGATGACTACTATCTGAACCTGCTGGACTGGGGAAAGGAGAACATTCTGGCTGTTGCATTGGGCCCTTCGGTGTACCTATGGAAAGCCGACACTGGTGAGGTGCAACTGCTCCTATCGGTGGATGAGGAGCAGAATCACCCGACTAGCGTTTCATGGTGTGATGACGGGAAGAAGCTGGCCGTCGGATACGCTACATCTCAAATTGAGCTCTGGGATGCTCTGACCTTCCAGCAGGTATATGAGAATTTCCCCTAGTATCATTTGTTCTGTGTTTCCAACTTCAGTAACAGTTCTATTGGCTTTGAATATTTGATGATCAACGGGAAACGGCATATTTATCGACAGCGAAAGCTACACTACACATTTTCCTTAGAATGAGGGAAGTTAAATATTTGGATGTTACTTGATTGGTTTAGCCTAAGAATTGCTTCAAAAGTTATCTTGGGATCGAACTCAATTTTTAAGGAAGTTTGCATCTGTTTTGAATCGAACCTCCTCGAGTAAGTGGCATGTGTTTGAGTAGAGCCTGGATGATCTTCTTGTGAGGTTTCAGAATTAGTTGCTGTTGTGCGGTTTAGGTTCTCTCAATCTTTTATTAGTTTGAGATGCCGTAGCCTTTCTTTTTGTTAATGTAGTGCTAGCAGTACTTGTTGCAGCATTTAGTATTCTGGATCTTTTGAACTCAGGAGTTTTGAGTTCTTCGTTTGTACTGCCAGTTTTTTTTTTTTTGCACTTTTGTTCTCCTGTCTACGGTGTTGTGTTGAAGCTGTAGTTCTTGTATATATAGTTTTTCTTTCTTTCTAATATATTTGTCAGGTATTTTGCCCCCATTTATATGCATAAAATTAAGAGAATTTCTTTCTGTTTGAATAAGAGGAAATAACTTTTGAGATTTGTTTACATTCGCAACAGGTTAGAACGTTCAAAGGGCACAAGAGAAGAGTAGGAAGCCTTTCATGGAATCGCCACATTTTGACATCAGGGAGCCGTGATTGCTCCATCATCAACCATGATGGTATATATAAACACTTATTTTATCACATCTCATGAATAGTCCAAACGCGTTTATCGACCTCTATTTTTCTATTTTTGATTGTATCCGATGCTTACCGAATTACCTCTCGCAGTGAGATCAAACCGCAAACCTGTGTCCCGATTTCGCGGGCACTCTGACGAGGTATGCGGCCTGAGATGGTCCGAGGGTGGAAGACAGCTTGCCAGCGGAGGGAATGACAACCTTGTCTGCGTGTGGGAATCCTTAAACATGGGATCATCGAAGTACCTCCACAGGTTTAATGACCATAAGGCGGCCGTAAGAGCCCTAGCTTGGTGTCCTTATAAGTCGAACGTTCTTGCTTCTGGCGGCGGGGCTGCCGATCGCTGCATTAAGATCTGGAATACACGGGAAGGAACGTGCACTACTAGTATAGAGACCTCTTCTCAGGCAAAGTTCATCCTCCCCTTTAGAACAACAGTTTCCTCATTTATGCCTCTTTCCATAGTTGAATCAATTTAATGGCAACTAACTGTTCTCATTCCTTTTGATGTTTACTGAACAGGTTTGTGCATTGGAGTGGAACAGGCACCAGAAGGAGATTTTGAGCGCCCATGGTTACAACCAAAATCAGCTGACTTTGTGGTCGTACCCTTCGATGTCGAGAATTGCCGATTTGAAAGGGCATACTTCCAGAGTTCTGCACCTCTCACAGGTTTAAACAAGAAGAAAATGGATAACACCATGCTTTGCCTATCATAGTTTCGTTAGGGGGAAAAAAAAAATTACTTCATTGTTTCTATGTTCCTCTTTCAATGTTCTTAACGCGATGTTACGTCCATTGATGCAGAGTCCGGATGGTACGACGGTTGTTTCGGCTGCAGCGGACGAAAGTATCCGTTTCTGGAAGGCGTTCGAGCCGCCTCGCAACTCTTCGAGAGCGGCGAACGATGGCAGCGATAGCATCCTGTCGTTGAAGAGGATGCACATAAGGTGACAGGCGCAGCAGTTTTGGAGGTTGGAGAACAATTCTGTTTTCTGGAGTTAACAATATCTTGCTTTTTATCGCAATGTGCAAAATGAAATAGGTCATTATACTTACTAATTAGCAAGAGTTAATTTTTTTTAGTCTCCTCCATGTTTATACATACACATCAGCTTCAGGAAATTGTGTAATATTTTGAGTTGTACCACCAATTTTTTGGAAATAAAAATAACACCTTGTTTGCTCTCTAATTACAGAATTTTCATTTCCTCTTACCTGCTCCTTTAGTCTCAATTGACAGAGTTTGTGCAATAACTCTCTAATATATGGACTCAATATGATTTTATATTTTACAGCTTCAAATGATCATGTAAGATAATATTCACCATAACTATTTATCAATGTTCATGATACACTTATTCTGAGAAAAGAAAGCCATGCATGCAGCCAACTATTCTGAGAAGCAATTTTCATGCCTACTTTTGTAACATAAAATGCAAATGAATTCACCATTCAACAAATATAATAATTACGCCACGCGAAGCAACAATCGAGTTAGTACTCCTGCTGCTAAACAAAACACCCATGATTTGCTCTGTTAAACCCTACTCCGACTTCAGTGTGCGCTTTGCCCCCCTCGATTCGCCGCCACGTATTAATTTCATTTCTATCAAAAGATTTATTGAATATTTTTTAATAATTAAAAAAATAAAAAAAAAATTTAACTCTAAAAAGTAGAATTATAATCTTTAAATAGAGACAAAACTGACACGTGACAGCGAATCTAGAAGCTACTCAACCAAGTTTTGCTGAGGGACTCCTCACTAAAAGTTTTTTCTTTTTTGGCACCCGAGGCTTTAAGTGCAAAGTATAATTATTTTATATTTTTTATCTGATTTTATTTCAAAAAAACATAAATAAATAAAAATGGATAGCTCGCTATGTTCCCTTTTTTTCTAGAAAAAAAAAAAAGAAAGAAAAACGATATTGGGAAGGTAAAAGATAATGGGTTGTGTGGGGGAATTTAAATGTTGATAGGCTTGAGTCAATTTTCAGGCCCACAAAACGAGGTTCTCGAGGAAGTATCACACTTACACCACATCACTAATAACAAGCCAATCACATCTTTTCGTTTAAAAATATATATAATAAAAATATTTTTTTATAATCATGATGTGACATGTTAATCCAAAATGATTCATTTAATTGGTTGGGACGCCACAATATAACCGGTACATTCTAGAATTTTTCGTGTTACAAGAATTTCTACGTATATGCGGACAGAGACGAAATAAAAAATTTAAGTTTGAAGGAGCTAATACATAATATATTTATCTTAAAAAGGTTTGTACATTGTAAAATAACTTATAATAAAAGTTTTTTTTTTCCAAAAGAAATGTAGCATACTACCCGCCTCATTTATTTCATTTAGAAATAAACTTATCTAGAAATGTGAATCAACTAAGATTCAAACTTGGAACCTCGAATACCACAACTATCAAGCTCATTGCCACTTGCGTTAAGGACGGACAGTAATAAAAGTTCATATATATAAACGTAAACTTTACTTTGGCTCCGTATAAATGTAGAATTTATAATGTTTTAATTTTTGTTATGCCATAAATAGGGATCCTTATGTAAGAAGTGTTGGAAATGTGGTACTATTTGGGAATGGCATGTTACGTACGGACGTGATTTCTAATTGAAAAGGGTTCTGGTAATTACGAGTAAAAGTTAGATGCAACAGGTAATTCGGATTCAAAAATTCGGTACAAATATAATACGCATAAAATTTATTTTCTAATTTTTAAATTCGTTGAAAAATTCGCCTTAAAAAACAGATTCGGTATAAAATATAAAATATAAGATATAAAATATGAGATAATTTATATTTAAAATACAAATTATAAGTTTTTTATTCATATTTTCAATAATTCGGAATAATTCGCGAATAATTCGGCCGGCCCAAAAATTCACGAATAATTTAGGTTTTTTGGAAAAAATTCGTAAACGGATCGTTTAATTCTAATTTTCAATAATTCGCGAATAATTCGCGAATTAACTATGGCAGGTATATGATGACCCTCTTTTAGTCATAGCATGGTTCGGGGCCATTGGATAAAGAGAATTGAGATCCTTATTTAGAAGCACCTGTCCTAGATTATTTTAAAGACGTACTAACAAATTAAATTTAGAGATCTAATTGAGCCTCTTACGAGCCTAGAATTTAAAAAGATTAGTAAATTGTGGCATATACGGGGAAAGCAATTCCAAATTACTAAACTAAACGAAATGATCAGCGATTTATTAATAAAGAACTGAGCTGGAATGCTAGCAAACGTGCTCCGTTGCCAACTTGCCATCTATTTATTTTCGATAATGGAGCCTCTAAATCTATGATCGGCGTTGAGCGTGATCTATACTACTTAAAGTATCTAGAAACCAAATTTCATATTTTTTCGATATTATTGTCTGTCCACCTAATGGACACAAAAAATGAGCAGTGAAAATGAATATGCTTTAAAAGGTGATGATAGGAGTCTTGTAATCGGGATCAAGTGTAAAGATCTTGTTTTAAATAGTAGTTTTTTTTTTTTTTTTTTTTTTAACCTAGATTCTTCGACGTTGTTTTTTTACGGTTCCTCGAGGCCCGGTTGTCTCGGTCGTAGCCAGTTCATATTTCCAATGAATGTCCCGTCTGTTCCTCGATGAGTGTTGTCGTCTCAATGAATGAAGCGGGTAGCGTGCTACCTATTCTCTCAAAAAAAGATATTGTTTTAAATAGTTTAAAAAAATTTTCAACTAAAATTTAATTGATTTGAATATTTTTACGCCATGATCATTAAAATTATAAATTTTAAAACTCTTTAATCATTAGGTCAATAATGTCGAAAAAATTTTAAATTTATTTTCTAAATACGTCAATTGCTATAGATCACGTTCAACTCTACACAGCGTTAATTTAGAGGCTCCATAATCGAAAATAAATGTATGACAATAGAACACATTTGTTACGAATAGTTTTCCAACACTAAAACTCAATTTATTAGTGCGCACCCTTCTTCTGAGCGTGGTACAAATTGTGCCTCTTACATAGTAATCAGAAGTAACGTCTAATATATTTCAACAAACATTAGGTAGAATTAGCAAGCAAAAAACAAAAACAAAAACAAAAACAAAAACACAAAAAATCTGTGTTCAAAAGACAGTAACTAACTGCCCAGCATGCAACAATAATCATCATCATATTTGTCGCATTTAACAAACTAAACTGTTCATTACTGCTCATATTATAGCACCGAATTAAAGAAACTGGAGCATTTCCTTTAAAATAAGTATAATACCCACTAGATCTTGTCATAATGATGATTGAGAAATTTTTCGATTCATTTTCTTCCTTTTTAACTACAACTTAAAAATTACTGAATCAGTTGAAGCCAATTCCAACAACATCACCGATACAACCGTATAAATTATCTCGTACCGAGAATCTGTGCCATCTTTCGAGCACCTAATCTCCCTCAATGAAAAGATAAAATAAAAAGAACGACGAAGAATAGCTTTAACATGGGCAGTGAGAGAAACACCGAGCACTGGGGTTCAATCTGAGGCATGGAGGTTCCATACCATTCCTAAGATCGCTCACAGCCGCCCGATTAATGATCAGATCTTGTCATGTAGATTAACAATCAGATCGTGGGCATCGTCTAGAAGCCTCCACACATCCAGCCGGCCCGCCATACTATTGCATTCCCTTAAGATCTCGTCCATGCTACTGTACTTCTCGATGATGAGCCGCCGCCTCTGGAGAACGCAAGCCGCAATTGCATACAGAAGCAAATCGTCGGTTGGAGGGGCCCGCAGTCTAATTCTACCCCACACTGACCGCCCGATCCCGGCCCGGATCGCAGCCTGGTCGGCCCATATCACCTCCCACAAACACAAGGTTTGTTCAAAAGTGAGCTCCCTTCGAAACAGTACCACGACCATTCTATAAACAAAGAAGCAATCCTCGGCTTGTAGCTTCTCCAGGTGCCTGTAGAAGTGGGAGTCTTTGCATTTGATGATCTTAGAAACAATCTTCAACTGTCTTCGAATGCCCACCTCATCGAGCCTGAAATTGTGGCGGGCTTTCCTCATAAAGCCCACGAAGCACCAAAATGCATCATGGTCCTCCTCCATTACTGCAACTATGGGTGATAAGAGGTCGCTCATGCCCTGGCAATAGCCAATCTCTGGGTCGTAGATCGAATAAGCCTCGAGGATAGCTACCAGCCGAGCGGCGTGATAGACCATGCACGGTTCCAGGTGGTCGTAGTTTTTCAACCCGACAGCTGACGCACACCGCAGCGCCGCCCCCTCAGAGATTGCAGCCTGCTTTGGGGAGTAGAGGACCCACTCTGTGTTGGCGCGGAGTGCATCTACACGAATGATGCGCTGCCATGTCGCAAAGTCCTCAGAAGTCCGGTTGGACTTGAGAGAATCCCCTTTGACAGAGGCGCTGCGAGCAAATTTAGGGTCAGATTCAGTATTCTCTTCCATGATGGAGGGCATTCCTGTGCCTTCCGAGTCTTCTTCATCGGAGGATTCAGAGTCAGAAGAGTCTGTCTCTGCAGCATAAGTTATGCTGCTTTTTTCATCTTCTGTAACTACATTGGAGGAAGCACAAGCTACACCACTTTTATCTTCTTCCGTAACTACGTTGCAGGAAGAAGTTTTAGCATTAACTGGTTGATCTGCTGTGCTGTTTTGTGGTTTGGCTTCCTCATTGGATACAGAAGCCCTAGCACTTTGATCTTCAAAAATAGGAGACTCAGGGTCGTCGCTAAATCCAGGGCTCTCTCCACAACTGACCTCATCTATTATCTTCAACCCATTTCCCTTGTTGTACTGAACTAGGAGTTGTTGACATTGTTGCCTCAACTTTCCGTACTCTTTCCTGTAAAAAAATTGAGCAAACTATTAACTACCTTGTATGAGCAGTCAATTAATCTAGTGCCAATAGAGCAAAGAAGAGTGTAAATAGGTGTTGTTTTGGCTGCTACCTTTTCTTTACTTTAACGATGTTTCTTTCTGTCTCCGAACAATTCAAATCATAGCTGCAACATGAAAACAAACAACATTAACTAGCTATAATCAGCAAAACTCTGAATAATAAAACACAACTCTGCAACTTTCATCATGCAAAATCTAGTTTGCTGAGCACACGTGTGATGACAGAGAGCCACAAACTCCAAAGAATCTGGAGTTTCATAGCAAAATACCATCATAGTTATTAAATGCATGCAATATACCAAACAAGTAAAAGCATGAAACTAATACAATATCCAGATATAAGGATCACAGAGTATTTATTGCTTAACACAAGTTACTTGCCTTTATTATTCTACACCAAAAAAAGGAAACCGAAAATCTAACTTCACTTTGTAACCTCCCACTGAGAATGCTTGTAAAAATGTAACTATAGGAGAACCTATTGTTTTGATTAATTGGGCTGGATATGTCTTGGGCATTGAATGTGAAAAAGCCTCTCTACATGCTATTAAGGTGCTAAACGCCATCAATATGCAAATTGCAAGATATCAAGTGAATCAACAATATGAACACCCTACTTGGAGCACAAAACTGTTTAAGCTACTGATCCAACAGTAAGTACAATAGTAGTTTTGAAATCCACAGGTCTGCTTAACTACTACCTTGAAAAGCTTCTATTTCTCTCAGTTAAATCCTTAAGAGATAAGATGGAGTTTGAATGAAAATCAATTGTACTGTTGCACAAGCAGTTCGCTGTTATATAATTTTTCACGTTGAAAAAAAATATTTTTTGTTTTTGCACTTCATTTGACTATAAGAATCTTCAACCTGTGAATTGACTATTTCATTGCTATTTCATTTATCATACTCAAACAATCAATCTTAGCTCATTTATATTAATATAGTCTATGTGATATCTAGTAGGTCATATATTCAAATCGAAGTTGAATGCTACCTCGTAAATTTCTATGGATCTTCTTCTGAATTGGTTTTCTAATTTCTTTTGGCTGATTTCTAGCTTCTAGAGAAACTAAGTCTTCAACGTTTAATGAAGCTATGACAATGAACCCATTTTGGATATCTCACTTAACAGACATACTCAATTCTTGTTTTCCAGCCAGATTTATGTTTCAAGCACAATACTATCCAGCCGGAAGCTTGGGCAGACCATAAATATGACTCTAATGCAAAACCTGAAGGTACCACTTTCAGCTCCAGGTCCACGGGCTGACTGGAATTGAGCAAGTAGCCTCAGCAGTTTCAGGCTATGTTGCACAGATACGGATACGGGGATACGGATACGACACGATACGGATACGGTGATACAGCAATTTCTAAAATTTCTAGAATACGATACGCGGGATATATTTGAATAAAATATTATTCTAAATATATTTAAATATATATTGATTACATGTAATGATATATTGAGAAAAATCAGGATATCTGGACTATATTAAGGAATATATCCTAATGCACAATATTCCTTAAATATAGATAATAAACAATAAGAGTTGAAAAAAAAAAAAAAAAAGAAGATAATGAATGCACAATATAGATAATAAATAAAATAACCAACAAATTAGCTTTCTTGCTCCCAAAACAGCACTCTTTTATATTGTTTCTAACTGAAGCCGAGACACTGCAGTCTGCACTTTTGATACATTAACACAAACAACAACTAATAATTTCCAACACTAATGTAATTTGGCACTGACTGATATTGAAAACCCACAACACACTTGATCCTTTGGCTACTTTCAGTTGGCCAGCTTTCATGTTAATAAAAAGCAAACTCATGTTATGTCTCGACTAAGTGATTCAAACAACAACGGGCTAAATTTGATCCCAAGATTAGCACCATAAAGCATTGGCACATCTTTGTTTAGTTCATTCTTTCAATGTATTCTAGGTCTCAAAATTCTCAGGAAAGCACGTCTTCTGCTAGGATAACAGTACAACAGACAACAGTGTACCTAGTCAACCTTCTCACAAATTGCTGAAATATCAACAAGAGAAAGATAAGCATTGTACTTATTACGCCTTCATGCTAGTATATGTTGTGTCAACTAAACATTCAACCACTGAGGTTTCCCAAGAATACTGTGCATAAGAACCATAACTTAGGTACTAAACATATTTCATTGGACAAAATTCGACAGGGACTAGCTAAATATGTGCATTACAAGTAGTCAAATAATTGATTTCTTCTTCGAGTCCTAACAAAAGATAATTGCCAAGGGTATGTAAAATGCCTTGCACCAAAACAAATATCCTTATTATTGCACTTCTTTCTAGATAAGGCCCAACATAGGAACCATTTTTCACACGGATGCTTTAAGCCTTACCCCTGTACAATCAGCATCTCTTCTCTAGACGAGTTGGTTACGAAAGAGAAAAATCAAATAAAAGAGTTTAGTGTTTAAATATATATCATTGTTATTTGAGTCCAAAATTATCTCATTCAACAGATTATAAACTTTGATAACGGTGAGAATAAAATCTTAGTATCTAACAAGAATCTAGAACCTTGTATCTTGACATGTTTACTAAAAAAAGAAAACTTCAACAACGATATATGATCCAGAGATCCATTTTGAAATCATCTTTCTTATCCTGTTGACGTCATCATCATCCAGACCTTGCAAACATCATGATTCTCTACAGCAGATCACAAAAATGAGAAGATTCTCAAATAATTATGAATCTTTATTACAAGCTACCAGACTCATGAAAAGAAAGTCAGGCCAGCGAGCTTTAGCTAAGAAATCTATAAGCAAAGCTAGGAGATCAAAATTCTCTAAATTGTGCGGGATCATTTAACAGAGGAGCATACATCCAAATTCTACCAACATTGCTATTGTCCAACAATTATTGCTTTCATAGAAATATACAAATTGACAAAAAAAAAAAAAAAAAAAAAAAAAAATATGTTCTCCTTGTTCCAAACAGATATTCAAAAACTCATCTGATTGAGATGCTTATTTAGCAAAGACCCAGAATACAAAGGACCCAGCAGATCATGTAATTATGGACCCTTTTCTCAAGATTCGAGATCTAACAACAACCACTGCAGTCCACACCTGACTAAACTCACTAGCTCTCTTGTGACAAGCTATCCACATAAAACATGTGCAGTGCTGCTAATAATTTCACTTCATCCCCTACATCGAAAACGCAATAAAAAAGAGAGATGCCTAATCAGCCTTCATCTTATGGAACTTATACTATCTATAGCAGGGCTTCCTTTTGGGGTTTCAACTTGGCAGTTGGATTCTGATGCAGAAATAAACAATGAATTTGGACTTGTGTGCAGTTAGATTTACAGTGCAACAATAACTGCATGCAGTCACACAATTCATATGTGTATCTATTTCTCCTCAATTTGTTAATATGCCCGAGTTAATGAGTAAGAACCAAGGAAAAATCAAATATGCTAAGCCTAAAGCTAATCAATACTTGACAGGGATAGCAAGTCCATACAATTAACAATGCCTGTAGAAGGAAAGATAGCAGGCAAGACGGAAAAACGTTTAGACAGCAGTAAAGGAACCAATATTAACTCATTTCAACTGACAATATAGCAGGCAAGACGGAAAAACGTTTAGACAGCAGTAAAGGAACCAATATTAACTCATTTCAACTGACAATATAGCAGGCAATATGGAAAAATGTTTATACCAGTGCCTGTAGAAGTATAAAACACCCATTACACAAATAATTATTTAAACAAGTATGGTTAGTTCCCTACATGACAGTGATAGCAAGTCCATACAATTTTAACTTAACAATGCCTGTAGAAGGAAAGATAGCAGGCAAGATGGAAAAACATTTAGACAGAAGTAAAGGAACCAATATTAACTCATTTCAACTGACAATATAGCAGGCAAGATGGAAAAATGTTTATACCAGCGCCTGTAGAAGTATAAAACACCCATTACACAAATAATTATTTAAACATGTATGGCTAGTTCCCTACATGAGTGATAACAAATTAGCAATATAAAGGGTAATACCAAGGAAAAATATAAACAAATAGCCCGATCTGTAAATGAATTGCAAGATAAGAACAACAAATTTGATAAGGCAACATCAAATATATTAAATCTAACTAAAATCGGCACATGCTCTAAGGATAAAGTATTGAAAAGAAATCAGCTGAAAAAAAAAACAATCTAACAATTTCAGAGACTAGGAATCTCACACTCCAAGGAGGAAAGGCCAAACTTCAGCCCTAATGCTTGGATCAACTCCCTGCAATAGTAAAAACAAATGGACAACCGTTAATATTCTGCCAAAGAAGAGGGTGAGATACTAAGTTCCAACAAATGAATAATAGTTTAAAGCACTAAATGAATGCACCGACACATATATTGGGGCATAATAACTATAATAATTGTATGTAAGCAGATAGAGTAGGATGTGCTTACTCCACTTCGAACTTTCTTCAAAAATTTGGCTCCTCCATCACGAAGTCTTCCATCTGCTGAAAAGAGACAGTACCATTGCCGTTGAGAAAGTGCACGTTTTCTTTTCTTTCGAGACCATGGAGATTTAAGGCTTCCACTGAAAATAGCCAGTAAAGGAGTTAGCATAAACTATATCAAATTACAGGCGGCCAAACAAAAAGAAAAAAAAGTGGATATAGCAAATAAATGCATATTCAATATTGCAGATTAATTTGTGCTAACAATCAGGCTAAGGCAACTGGTTTGACATAGATGACGACATGATGAAAAGAAGAGACAGGTTATGGACGAGATCACCAAAATTTTATTGAGTGAAAGGCAATTATGAGAATAATAGAAATTGATAGATTGCAACTAGAACACAAAACAAGACTGAGGGGTAGAGAAATTTTGATAAAGAGTACACAGAGTAACAACCGAAAAAATCAGCAGTGAGAGAAAAGGAGAAAAGAACACTAGTGTCCGGAAAAGGAATGAGCAATTATAATAAGTTCAGAATCCAATGATTCAAACCAGTTAAAGAAAACATAACATAGAACAGACGGACCACAGCTGAACACTCAAGCAATACTCCTCTTCCGGTGCAAGAAAATCAACACGAGACCAAGATGTAGCACATGTCATACGTAATTGAGTGCAGTTTGGGATGTAAATCTTTCCAGAAAAATTCTCAATTAACTGACAGAGAATGACCAGATTTTAACTCATGAACTGCAAATACTCGACATGTACTCATCTACTGCAAAAAATAACCTAAATGTAGACAAATTTATGTGCCACAAAGACAGCCAGATTCTCTGAAAGACCTCTTCCTTCTTGTGCAGAGGGTGGCTCGAAATTGACAAACTTTGCATCCAGGACTAGTAGTGACCAGGAAACACTGATCGAGGATTTACCCTAAAAATTGCGCATGCTCTGAAACATGAAGAAAAGATACTTCCTTCACAAGGTAGTGGCCTAATACCACTAAATTAGATAGAATTGCTATTTGCTGATCTAGTAATCTACACAGTGATACACCTATGTCGAACCCTCTTAGTGGACCCATCGAAAAGTTCCACGCTATGGAGTAGGGGACAAGAAATAGCAGATTCCAAGGCAGAAATTTAACAAAAGGAAACAACAAGGAAATAATCAAGGAGGGGCATATTCCATCTCTTCCAATCGATCAAAGATAACATTTTTACAGCAAAACGGATCAAAAGAGAGCGAGAAAAGAGGGAAAAGGGCAAAGGGGCGGCGGACTCACCGATCGGGAAGAGGAGACGAGACGGAAGAGGAGGACGAGGACGAGGACGAGGACGAGGAGGTGGAGGACGAGGACGAGGAGGAGGAGGAGGAGGAGGAGGACGCGACTACGAGAAGCGATCGCAAATGGATCCACGACGAGGAGGTGGGCGGGGACGAGGACGAGGAGGGCGGCGCCGACGTGTTGGATCGCCTCAGCGCCTTCATCTATACTGCCCCACCTCCTCCTCTTCTTCTTCTTCTTCTTCTTCTTCTTCTTCCTTCTTCGAGACCAAACTAAACTACACCAAAACCCTAACTTTTCTAGGGTTTGATTGGGGGCTCTTCCTCTTCTTCTTCTTCTTCTTTACCTACGGGAGAAGAGGACGATGGTGGCGGCCAACGCGAGGCCGGCCACGGCGGTGACACCCATCGCCGCCACCCCGACGCTCCACCGCGCCCCGCCGCCGCCCGCACCACCGCCCCCGCCGAGTAAGCCGCCGATCCCGCTCTCCCCCACCCCCACCCCACCATCGATCGCTCCTCCTCCTCCCCCTCCCCCCACCTCCGCCGCCGCAGCTCCTCCCCCCGCCCACCGCTTCGACCATCACCCGTACCCTCACACCCCCCCCTCCCCCTCCCCCTTTCCTCTTCCTCTTCCTCTCTCTCTCTATCTATCTACAAGAGCTCTCTCTTATTGAGGCACAAGGAGAGAGAGATAGATAGAGAGTGGAGGAGGAGTACAAGAAAATTGGGGAATTGAAGAGAGAGAGAAAGAGAGATTGAGAACAAGGTAAGAGGGATTGGGATCAGTGAACAGGGGTTTGGTGGTTTACTAAAGAGGGGAGAGAGATATAAAAAAGAAAGAGAGAGAGAGAGAGAGAGAGAGAGAGAGAGAGAGGTGGGGTAAAGGGGTGTGTGACATGTGATTTGCATAATTAACTAGTAGCTTTATAAAGCCAAACTAAGCGATCATTTGGTTGGGGTTTAGGGTTAAATAAAAAATTTGTTATTCCAAAAATAGAATTAAGTAGGGTGGACCCCATCTCTCAAGTTGAATATTTAGAAATAAATTCAGAATTAAGAGATTATTCCATCTTTATCCTCGAACCAAACGGAGCTAATAAAAGCTACCGAGTATATTACTGACCACATAGCGTATTAAATCAATAAAATATATTTCATCATAAATAATAAAAATTTAATTAAAAATCATATTTTTTAAATAAAAAAATATAATTAATTTGTTATTGATGATACGGTGCAAGTGTAATACAGTAGACTTTCTCAGAAAGAGAGAGAGAGAGAGAGAGAGTAGACCAAGTCCCATTAATCATGCCCTTCATGGCCTCCTGCATTGATTATCATATTTAATCTTAATTTCCTTCCTGGGGCATCATGCATCTTCTTTTCCTGTCCAAGAGGTTGTTTGATTAAGCATAATTATAATTTAAATATAGTATTTGATTTATATACTTGAATTTTAGTTTTACAGTTAAGATTAGATAAAAAAAAAGAAAGATTTAATTGCAATAGTTAAAATTATATTTGAATCAATCATAATTATATCCGTAAGAGCTGAAGAATTTAAAATTGAATAAGAGATGAGCTTATCTGCATAAACATCTTTTAAACAAAAAAATTATTGTTTCTCTTATATTATTGAATATGATTTTCTAATCTTATATACAAAGTAATAAAATTTAGGAAAAACTTCAAAAAAAACTCATGTGGTTTCATCCATTCTCACTTTAGTACCCTGTGGGTTAAAACGTATCAATTTACCCCCATGTGGTTTTGTTTTTATCTTTTTGAAAGCTTTTTCGTTAATATTTCCTTAAATTATATACAAAAAAACTTCAAATACCCACGAATATTTACTTTACTATCCTTTAATTTTAACTTTGTCACTGATTTAAAAAAAATAAAATAATAAAATTGATAACAAAAAGATAAAAACGAAATCACAGGGGGACAAATTGATACGTTTTAAACCACAGGGTACTAAAGTGAGAAAACACGAAACAACATGAGGGGTTCTTGAAGTTTTCTGTAAAATTTATAAATAAATATAACATTTAATGATATGCTATCTAGTAAATTTTTTATAATTAATCGTATGACGTTCACGTGATATTGGTATGTATCTTAAATCCTAGTCTTTCTATAATTAAGATTTCTTTACTTGTCTAAACAAAATTTAAAAAATAAAAATAAAAAAACTCAATAGAATTTTTAAAATCTTAGGATCCAAAGGTTGTAGGAGCTACATTGTGATACCCCAATAGTCCCACGTCGGATGAAAATGTGATTGCCATTAGGTTTATATGAGACTTAGACACTAGTAATAATAACTGGGCTTAAGCATTTTGGGCTGGTTGTTGGGCGAGTTATTATTCTTGAATTTGGGTCGTTATATTTAGTATCGGAGGTCCACAATTTGGACATGTGGCGAGTCTCGGTTAGAGTGCGGATGACGGGCTAGCGAGGAGTCTCACATAACAGTGATCTTAGTGTGTGTGTGATTGGTGACGAGGACGTCGGGCTTTAACGGGGATGTGCTTTAACGGGGGGAGTGTGTGGGTTAGGAAATGTGATTGTTATTGGGTTTATATGAGACTTAGACACTAGTAATAATAACTGGGCTTAAGCATTTTAAAAAAAAATACTGCTGGCTAAATTACCGACACTTTTATAAAAGATATTGCTATATGTGCGGTCACTAACATAGAAAAGTGCTCACTCAATCGTTCCCTTTTATTCGTTTCTAAAATCCTAAGACTAATTTTGTTTAATTAATGTAACTTCTTTTTTTTTTTCTGTTGTATATTATAATATTTTAAATAATAATTTATGTTTTGAATTTTTTTATAAATAATATGTGTATAATCAAAAAAGTATCTTGGGCGTAAAATTCCCACCCACCACCCACCAGCATGCTGACGACTATAAATAGAATCTTTAATTCCATAAAAAAAAAAAAAAAAAAAAAAAGTCAAAAAGGGAGAATTGTTCTTCGTAAGAAAAAGAACAAGTTTATTATAAAAATTCAGAATATAAAAAAAATGTCTTTATTCCAAAACTCTCATCTCAAAATACACTCAATTTTCACTCTTCTTCTTTATGCACCAATTAAAGAGAAAAGATATATATTTGCATACGCGGCTAAATTCTAATAAGACTATAATTAATTGCAATCTCGGACTAAATAATTTTGATTTAACTAAAATTTTAATCGGATTAGGGATAATTCTAACTAATCTCAAGAAGACCGAAACTTAATTAGATTAGAAATAATTCAAATTTAATTTGTCAAGTTGACCAAAATAATTATATGTTATTTGAAAAAATTGGTCAAAAAATTAGAGACACCATTAATAGAAAACTAGTCTAACTTAAAAACCAATAAAATAATAATAATAATAAAATCCAATTCATGATCATTGTTTATTCGAAACACCATTAATAGTGATATTTTCATAATCAATGTTAAAATTAGAGCGGCAAAAAATAAATTGAGAAAAAAATACTTAATGCACGAAGAGGAAAGAAAAAAAAAAAACATACCTATATTTACGTGCTTTGACTTACATTTTCGTTAGACGACACGAAACAAAATATTTTACTAATTTCAAAAGGTGGAGTACAAAAAAAAAAATCTTAATATTTAATATTTCACTGCATATATAGGGTTTGGCTTCAAATTAGAGTCTAATTAGACTCATAGTTAGATTTTAATTCATACTCTATATATTTCAAACAAAATCTAAATTCCATCTTACCCTAATTAAATTAGAATTTAACTTCGATTTAGATAATTATAAATCTAAACCAAATTTAACGATAAAGTACCCGACTTCTTCATTTTTCCCGACCGCTAAAATAAAGGTTAATTTTAATGAAATGTGCTATGTCAACGCGTACAATTAAGTTAATTAAATTGTTCAAATTTAAATTTTAAATTTTAAATTTGAATTTGAATTTTATATTTTTGATTTTGTATTTGAATTTTAATTTAAATTCTATTTTTGAATTTAAAATTTGATTTTGGGTACAATTTTTAAATTTAGATTTTGATTTTGGATTCAATATCAAATTCAAATATAATTTTGAATTCCAATCCAATTTTTTTATTAATTTTAAATTGAAATTTAGATTTTGAATTTAATTTTTAAATTTAACCTCTAAGTAGATTTTAAATTTCAAATATAAAATGTGAATTTGAATTCAAATTTTAAATTTAAATTTAGATTTGAAATTAAATTTCATATTTAAACTTAAAATTTGAATTCAAATTTAGACATTGAATTCAATTTTAAATTTAGATTTTGAATTCAATATCTATTTAAATTTATATTCAGTCTTTGAATTCAAAATTTTCAAATTCAAATTTTTTTTTCAATTCGAATTTTAAAATTTAATTCAAATATTGAATTCAAATCAGATATTTAAATTTATATTTTAAATTTAAATTTAAAGTTTAGATTTAGATTTTATATTTAAATTTTATGTTTAAATTTAGATTTTAAGTTTGAATTCAAATTTAGAGTCAATATTGATTCCGAATAAAAAAATTTAAATTCAAAATTTGAAACCAATATTTAAATTCAATTTTATGATAAATTAAAATTTTGAATTTTAGTTTAATTTTCTATTGAGTTTTAAATTAATATTGTAGTTTTAAATTAATATTGTTTTTTTAATTCAAATTGAAAATTTTAATTTCATACTTTTGTTTAAAATTAAAATTTTAATTTTAATTGCACTATTAGTCCTCAACCCTATCATTTTTTTTGGTGGCTTAAAAAAAAACCACCTAGCATTCCGTCAATTCTAACGACTCTGTCAACAGTACGACTTAATTGTAATTAAGGATGTCAATAAATATGGATCTTTCGAAATATTATCCAAACTAAAGCGGGTATGGATTAGGTTATGGATATAGAAAATAAAAGCACGTGAGATATGGATACGGTTATGGATTTTGTATTTATCCAACCGGACCCGACCCGAACCCGAACCCAAACTGAATAAATTATATATATACATACTTTATTTTT
Source organism: Aechmea fasciata (assembly GCA_025177825.1). Taxonomy (NCBI): domain Eukaryota; kingdom Viridiplantae; phylum Streptophyta; class Magnoliopsida; order Poales; family Bromeliaceae; genus Aechmea; species Aechmea fasciata. The sequence continues at coordinate 3,854,469 of CM045945.1, forward strand.
ATTTTTTTAAATAATATATAAAATATTTATTAATTATTATTTTTTAGATCTTTATTTGATGGTATGAATTTTTAAAATCAACCGGATCCGGATCCGGATTTGGGTTTCGAATTTTTGGTGAGTACGAGATATGGATATAAGCGAGGTTCGGGTCCGGATATGAGTTTTAATTTGGTTTTTGAATTCGGATTCGAATTTTAAAAACCCGATCCAACCCTTAAAACCCGATCCAAATCCAGACATCCCCAACGGCAATAAACTGGAAAAGGATGGGCACTTAATTGCAAAAAAAAGGAAGATTGAGGATCAAACTGGAAAAAGGTAAAAAGATAAAAAGGATGACAAATAGTGCAATTCACCGTTTTATAAATAAGAAGTGCTAATTAAGTTTACAACCAAAATGAGTTGCAACCCTACAAGGCTACAACTCCTCGTACAACAGGTTATAGAATTTACCAACTCCTTTTAATTTTTAATAAAAATAATAATAATGATGATAACAAAACTAGTGAAGAGAAGACAGCCACGGGATTAAAGTGATTGTAGGGTTATAATTTTTTTTGTTTTGTAGGCCAAGCACTCCTTATAAATTTGCCCTTCAGAAATAAAGATTATAGAATTTAACACTACAACAAAAACAGTATATAACGATATTTTTAAATATCTGCACAGAATAAAAAAATATTGTTTGCTAAATTACCAATATTTTTTAAAAGTGTTGCTATATATAAGGTCGCTATAGGTAAAGTCGTCTTGATATTTGGCACATACTCCTCCAGCGACTTGTGGCTAAAGAAGACGTCGCTATTGTAACCTTTTACGGTCCCTGCGAGATCCTCGCGGCGAGCATCGACCATCGAAATCCTATCTTGTGGCCGGCTACGACAGTGAAGAAGAAGAACAAGAAATGGTGATCATTTTTTTTTTTTGGTAATCGGTTACACCGCTGTAGATGTAGTTAATTGGTTGAGTAGAGTAACTTTTTGTTTTTATTGGATTCGGCTTTATATTTATGCCTTACTTTTTAAAAAAAAATTTGGCATAAATGTTTCAAAAATGTGTAAAATGTGTTTCTATAACTTAGGTTTGGTTTGGAATTGCGGAGAGATTGCGTTACATGCGATGAGAAAGTACGTTGAAAAAATATCATGTTTGTTTTCGTAGGTAATATTGCGTTTCGTATATCGCGATGGGTCGATTATGATATATTTTCTGTGTTCCCACCGAAGAACGCAGAAGCATATCGCTATATGCTTACCAAACTAAGCCTTAATTTTGTTGTAGCGTAAAAATGGTTGGAGGCTACTAAAGAAAAAAAAAACAGTTTTCTTCTTCGACAAATTATTTCATATCATTTTTATAATAATTCCGATAAGTCATAAGATCCCCCACACCATTAGAAAACAGATATATTGTAGGGATTTGAAATTCGGTTGTTAGTAAAGTATTAATGTTTTGTTTATCAAAAATCTAACTATTATTTATCAGTACAAAAAAAAAATATGGTGTCAATTAATAAAGAAAATTATGAATGATTATTTTATTACCTAATTGGGAATTGTGTGGTCCCTTTGCAAGGATTAAACCAACCTCTTTAATATTAATTATTATTTGAGAGCCCTTATTGTAGTGGACAAGGTTCTTAGCTTATCTGGGACATAGGAGAGCGAAAAGTTTAACCCAATTGGCGGCCAATCCTCTTGTTGTTCCTGGACGGAGCGCAACAACACTATCTTCCGCGAGGTGCTTCCCAATGCTACCCGGGCTCTTGAACGTGTCGCTTCTTCGACCAATGCCTGGAACGGAGTCCTTTGACCCTTGCATGCCCATTCCTTCATGCTCGGTCCCCATTTCTTTCTTTTCGTTATTCACCCCGCTTTTTTTGTTTACTTTGTCTAATCGGTAGGTGTAGGGTTCTTTATTTTAATTTTTCTTTCTTGTATTTTTTCGGCTCCTTTAGGATTTCAGGCCACATGCTCTTGCTTTTCCTGGAATGTGAGAGCTTACAGTGGCATATGAGTAGCCTCCAACAAAACTCCAAACTTTTTAGCTTAAGGGTAAACTGTGAAAAAAAAAAATTTCGGTGAAAAAAAAAAATTCGGTGGAAAAAAGATTTTATGTCGTTTAGTGTTTGGTTTAGAGAAAGAGAAAAATAAATTTTCATGGATGTTGTTTAGTTGAAAAGAAAAAATTTTTGATAAAAAACTATTTAATATATGTTTTATTATTATAAATATTATTAATATATAATATTATGAGTAGTGAAACTATTATTATTATTATTATTATTTATAGATTAAATATATTTAAAATTACAATAAACATATTAAATAGTATATAAGACTTATATATTTAGATATTAATAAATATAGCTATATATTTTCAGTTGTTTGGTTGAAAAGAATAAAAAAAGAAAGAAAGACAAATAGAAAATTATTATCACCACGCTCCCGACTCACAGAGGGTTCGCTGCTCGACTGCTTGTAACCACTCTCATCCTAACCATACATTTTTTTCATCAGAAAATTTAAAAATTTATGAGTACGGAGAACTCTATACTTATATAAGTATAAAAAGTAGCCCCGACTTTATTATTATTATTATTATTATTATTATTATTTATAGATTAAATATATTTAAAATTACAATAAACATATTAAATAGTATATAAGACTTATATATTTAGATATTAATAAATATATTATATATTTTCGGTTGTTTGGTTGAAAGAACAAAAAAAAAGAAAAGAAAAGACAAATAGAAAATTATTATATATTCTTTTTATTATTATATATATTATATATTATTAATATACAATATTATTATACTATATATATTATTATTATAGGTTTTTTATAAATAAATAAATATAAAATATATTATACAACAAGTATATAATCTAATACATGATAGTATATTATATTTAGTACTATAAAAATAAATCACTACATATTCATAAATAAGATTTATAAATATAATATTATATTGTAGTGTCCCTGGTATTTAACGGTCGGTGTGATGTCGGCATCTGAGGCTTGTCGACATGTCGTTAGAGTGTCGGAATAAGTCGGAGTCATTTTGGCGCAAAATTGATGCAAAACGGACTCAACGCGATGCGAAAGTAGAGTTCTGACACTGAAATCTGCAAAATGTCGGATTTCAGTATTGAGTACCGGTACCGGAGAGGAGTACCGGTACCTCCGTGGCTTTATAGAACAAGAGGCTCTCGGGTTTGCACGAGACAGATGCTGAGTACCGGTACCTGTTGTTGAGTACCGGTTTCGAGCTCGAATCTGCAGTACTACATTGGGCGTGCGGTACTCGATGTGTGCGCAGGCACAGTACCGATATTCAAGTGGAGTACCGGTATTCCAACTGTATTTTTGAGTTGGTAAGGACCCATTTTGTCATTTGAATGTGACATTAATCCCAACCTTATCCCATCCTTTATATTCACAGAGAGAGCTTCAGAGAAATATTTTTTTCTCATTTCCCTCTCTCTCTCTAGCTGGTGAGACCATACGTCGTGGAGGCTGCGGCTCGAGCTCGGGTGGATTTCAATGTTGCTCCGAAGGATCGTTTGAGCGCGTGGGCGTCGTGGTTGTGCCGTTGGAGATCGGGCGAGCACGTGGATTCCTTTCTTTCGACTTCTGGTAGTAATTAGACGAGCTTTCTGAGATGGGTTGAAGTTTACCGAAATCGTTGGATTTCCTCCTAAGTCGAGATTTCTATCAGCATGTATATATGTCATGTGTAGAATCTTGTTAGTAGTTCAATTCATTGAATTACATAGTTTTTATGAAATATGAGTTGGAGTTTTATTTTCTAGATCTGTTGTATATGTTGGACTTGAAATTGACTTAGGAAAAAACCTTTAAGCCTTACATTATTATTTTCTGAAAAATTACCAGATTTAACTGTAAGAGCTGTTATGATTTTGTATTACCGCTATTAGTGCGAGGTGGATATTCAGATTAGTGTAGCATGAATTTACACTCATGCTGGGATGTTAAGCTCGGCTAGCAGTAGTGGGTAGACTGTTGTGTGTAACCGGAAGCCGTCACGGTTGACGGTGGACCCAGATTTCTATATTTTGCATCAGATTATGCCAAGAGCATGTGAAGGTTGGTTGTTAGACCCGTTGCATGAACTACAGTTGTAAGAGCCTGATTGAGCTCAGCAGAGATGCGCTTGCATACTTGGTTGGGCCGTTCCCACGAGTGCCGCTCCGGAGTGAGGATTAGTTGCGTTGTTGTCGCAGCAGTCCTATTTGGACGGTGCTCTAGGACTGGCCACGCCAATATATGGTGGTGTGCGGTATAGCTCGGACGCAGGCGGGACAGGCTTGTTGGCAGTCCCTTGACCTTGGGTCAGTGTCGTCGTTGTTGCAGGGGATGGATATTTACATCTACAGATAGCTAGTGTCGGTTAGCGATGGTATAGTGGCATATAACTGTAGGATTTTCAGCTTTTCTTACTATCTCTTGCACACCTTTCTGTAGATTTAGTGGATGAGTCGTTTAGGTCGGTGACGGTACCTACTGAGAACTACTCTATTTTGCAGTGGTTCTCACACCCTGTTGTTGCCCTATTTTTGCAGAGCCTTCTTCCGCGGTTGCTACTGTCACCGATTCTGATCGTGAAAAGGCAGTCGCTAGGTAGATCCCTTCCCTGATTGCAGTACTAGAGGAGTACCATCCACAGATAGTTTTGGGGTGTTTTGGTTCATATACATACTTATGCCGGTTTACTCGCTGGAGCAAGAGTCGGTTGTATCTTGAGGCTTTGTATATATAGTAAACCTGATATATATATATATATATATATATATATATATATATATATATACGATCGCACTCGTACTCATAAGTTGTTTTCGATTATAGAGACAGATCTAATCTATTAAACTATCTAGAGCATTTAAAACTTCTAGAAATAAAATTTTATAATTTTTCGATATCATTTACCCTACGATCAAAAGCTCACAAAATTGACAATTTTTAATGTATGGAATATTTGCTAGTTTAACGGTGTAAAAGAATCGATATATATATATATATATTTGATATATAAATGCTATTCACTACCTAAATAAAGATCAATAACTCCGATCTTAAATTGAAAGATTCGATCATCCATTTTTAGGATGTCGTTCGATTTTAACCGTTCATTTTATACCCGCTTGATGGACTTTATAATGATTTCGAAAAAGTTCGAAATTTATTTTCTAGAAGTTTCAAATACTCTAGATCATGTTTAACGGTGTGGATCGCCGATTCGAAAACCCCAATATCGAAAACAACTTATGAGTAGTAAGGGCTCTATACTTATAATAGTATAGTAGCCTACTCTATATATATATATATATATATATATATATATATATATATATATATATATAACTAGGCTACTATGCTATTAATAGCACCAAGTTGTTGGTGCTACCAAGTTTTTGACCATTGGATTGAGAGATATGCGGTTAGGATGATGTGGGCCTCCTAGGGTTAAGTGGGTGGGTGGTTGAATAGTATGATCTAACGGGTGAAAATCATCAAAGGGGTGGATCTAAAGGCGGAAAACTTGATAGCACCGAGTGCTTCATGCTATTGATAGCATAGTAGCGGGACTCATATATATATAGAGAGAGAGAGAGAGAGAGAGAGAGAAAGAGAGAGAGAGAGAGAGAGAGAGAGAGAGTTGAGCTAGAATACTATCGATAGCAAACGGGCTCCGTTGCCACCCATTTGTTTTCGATGATGGAGCCTTCAAATCGATAATCGGCACTGTTGAACATGATCTAGACCACTTGAAATGTTTGGAAATCAAATTTCAAATATTTTTGATATTGTTTTCTTTTCCATTGAGTGAACACAAAATGAATGGCTGAAAATGAATATTCTTTAAAAAATGATGATAGAAGTCTTGTAATCAAGATCAAGAGAATAGATCTTGTTTTAAATAGTTTAAAGAATTTTCTAACAAAACTTCAATTTATTTGGATATTTTTACGCCATTAAACGAGAAAACGCCTCATATCGATCATTAAAATTACAAATTTTGAAACCCCTTGATCATTAGGCAAATGATGCCGAAAAAATTTGAAATTTGATTTCTAAATACTTTAAGTGATATAGATCATGTTCAACGGTGCCAATCGTCGATTTGGAGGCTCTATCGTCGAAAACAAATGGGTGGTAAGGGAGCCCGTTTGCTATCGATAGTACTCTAGCTCATCTATATATATATATATATATATATATATATATATATATATATATATATATATATATAGAGAGAGAGAGAGAGAGAGAGAGAGAGAGAGAGTGTGTGTGTGTGTGTAGACACGGAAGATTGCACGAGCCTTGACGACGGCTCCGGAGAGTGTCGGGCAAGCTCCTCGCGTTAGCGCCAAACAGACGCTAAACGGGCCCCGTGGGAACGCGAGAGCAGCGTGTGTCACGAAAATCTGCAAATAGCAGGTTTTTCTGTGAGCTGTACCGGTACAAGTCGGTTGCTATACCGGTACAGCAACGGTTGCTATACCGGTATAGCCACCAGAGCTATACCGGTATAGCCCTGCGCAGAGGCTCTCGGGTTGCCTGTTTGTACCGGTACAAGGAGGGATTTGTACCGGTACAAAGTGAAAGCATGGTGCAGTTTGACTTTTCCTCACTAGTCACATCACCCCTTTTGCCCTTACCTTGGACCAGAGAGAGAGAGAGGGAAGCTCCTTCTTCCCCTTCCACTGCTGCTGCTGTGCTCCTTCTTCTCCTTCCTTGGCTGAGAAGAGGGAGTGGTGGAGGAGCTCAAGAGAGAAGCCCGAACTTCGTCGACGACGCGCCGCGGAGCCGACCGAGAGTGTTTCCGACGTCGTGACGCTGCGAGGAGGCCGTGCGACAGCCGATCTTCACCATCCCCGACGTGGTGCTGCCCCTGGGAGGTTATCGAGGAAAGTCGAAACGCGGCGAAACTTGAGGCGTTGGATCCGCGACTTCAAGACGATTCCAACGACACCTTACTTGCTGGATTTGGACAAGGAATTCTGCGTCGACGTTTCGTGTTTCGGCCCGTACTCCGCGTAGGAGAGGCGGAATCCAGCGAAACTTGCGGCGTTGGATTCGTGACTGCGAGACGAAGATTTCGAGCCCTGAATCGCTGAATTTGGTTAAGCGGGGGACTTCGGACCTTTGGCGGACCAGCGAAGGATCATTTGGACGCGGGCCACTTCCTTCGCTGCCAGGAGATTGCGATCGAGGTGGGTTTTCATCGGATCATGCCTAATTCAAGTAGTCAACATGTATAAGTTCCGGTTTTTGACTAACTCGTGATCGCTCGAATTCATGATTAGTAGCACTTTAAATCTGAATTTTGGAAGCATGTTTAGTATACTTTTAATTATACATGTGGACTTGGACTTGACTTAGGAGAAAACCACGTTTTGGATCATCATTAACTACACTATCGGATTTAGCTCTAGGAGCCGTTTTGTACCGTATCATCGCCGCGGGAGGGTGATGGATACCCGGGTAGTGTAGTTGCTTTTACGCTCGCGCTGTGGATGCCGAGCTCACTTTTCAGCAGAGTCTAGTCGTGCTGGTTGTCGGGCACCGTCGGGGGTTTGACGGTGGACCCAGTGTACTGTGTGGTTACAGTTTGTGCCAAGGGGCACGTGGTGTGTTAGTTCTTGGACCACATCGAACTATGCCGTGAGAGCAGTTGAGCTCGACAGAGATACGCTTGCATACTCGGTTGGTTCGCGCCCACGAGTGCCGCTCCGAGTCCGGCTTAGTGCTTTTGCGTTGGTGTCGCCGCCTCGTTGTGGGTTGCTCTCCGCTAGCTACCCCTAGTTGTAGTGTTGCTTCGACGGGCGGGACGGGTGCTTTCACGATCACTCGTAAGATTGGTCGCTTTTACTAGTTCTACAGAGAGTGGTTTAGAGCAGGATAGTATAGGGATTGTTAGCTGTCGAGTGTTTCCAGCTTCTTTTACTTTCTTGCTTACCCTGTAGACTTAGTGGGTGGACCGATGTGTTTAGGGTGGTACCCACTGAGGACTACTTGTTTTTATAGTAGTTCTCACGCCCTCTTTCTTCCACTGTTGTTGCAGGGCCTTCTGCGCCGCCGCTCCGTCTCGAGTCGGATCGCGGCAAGGGCGTCGCGAGCTAGAGCCCTTCCCCGTCGAGTGCCGAGTTAGGGGACCCTCCTGCAGGTAGTGACACTTTTGGGTGGTTTTGGCTTGTTACTTTTGTACATACTGTTGTGAACTCATTTGGAGCGAGTAGCGTTGTATCTGATCACTTGTATGTATATAAAGTTTGTTTTCCCTACCTGCGTGTTTATAATTTATTTCAGCTCTATGCTACTGTTTGTGGCATTGTATGTTATTACAGGTACAGCTACGCTTCGTATACAGAAGAAATTCTTCTGTATACGGCGGATTTGTCGGCGTGCCCGGCGAATGTTCAACGGGGGGCGTGACAGAGAGAGAGAGAGAGAGAGAGAGAGAGAGAGAGAGAGAGAGTCCGGCTATGGTGCTTGTAAAAGCACCAAGCACTTGGTGCTTGTGAATTTTTTACCGTTAGATCTACGACTTTGATCATTTCCATCCGTTAGATTATACTATTCAACCAGCCACCCACTTAACCCAAGGAGGCCCACATCATCCTAACCACACATCTATTAATCCAAGGGCTAAAAACTTACAAGCACAAAAAACTTGGTACTTTATATATATATATAGTAGGGCTACTGTGCTATTAATAGCACAGCAGCCCTTGTGCTCGTAAGTTTCTAACCATCCATCAATTTTGATGGATGGTTAAGGTGAGAGAGAGAAGAGAAATTGAAGAGAAATTAAGGTTCTCAATTTCTCATCTTTTTTGAATATCTCATCAATTTCTCTTCTTTCTCACTTAACCATCCATCAAAATTGATGGATGATTAAAAACTTAGAGCACGAAAATTTTAATAATATATATATATATATATATAGAACTAGCTTAATAGCACTATATATATATATATATATATATATATATATATATATATATATATATATATATATATATACTCATAATAGTATAGTAGCTACTATATACTGGTGGGGCCTCTTTATGCTATTAGATGATGAGCACCTACTAATAGGATTTTGTTTTTCGATGATAGAACAGATCGGCAGTCGACAAATTAAATTTACATCATTTAAAACTTCTAGAAATAAAATTTTATAATTTTTTGACATCATTTACCTTACGATCAAGAGGTCACAAATTTGACAATTTTTAACGGCGGTATAGGATACTTGCTAGTTTAACGGTGCAAAAGAATCGAAATTTGTTGAATTTTTAATAGAAAATTCTATTCACTACCTAGATAAAGATCAATAACTCCGATCTTGAATTGAAGGATCCGATCATCTATTTTTAGGACATCGTTCGATTTCGTAGCTCATTTTATGCCCATTTGATGGACTTTATTATGATTTTGAAAAATTACGAAATTTATTTTCTAGAAGTTTTAAATACTCTAGATCATATTTAACGGAGTGGATCGTCGATTCGGAAGCTCTATCATCGAAAACAACTTATGAGTAGTAGGGCTCTACTACTCATAATAGTATAGTAGCCCTACTATATATATATATATATATATATATATATATAGAACTATAGGCTACTATACTATTAATAAGCACTACATATATATATATATATATATATATATATATATATATATATATATATATATATATATATATATATATATATATATATATATATATATATAATTGAAATTTAGAATACTTTTAAGTATCTCCATGGTGCTATTAGGTTTTTAGCCATTGGATCTACTCCTTAATTACTAATAGCCTTTGGATCAAACACTATTCCACCTACCACCACCTACCACCATCATCTCAACCTCACGTCTCCATCCAATGGCTAAAAACTCAATAGCACCACTCCCATGGTGCTTTTGAAAGTATTCTAGCTCAACTCTATATATATATATATAATTAGGTGGAATACTATTAGTAGTAAAACACATTTTTTACTACCAAGTTTTTAACCCTCGGATGAAAATTTGTAGGGTCGGTGATATTAGGTAGGTAGCGTTGAGTGGTACCCCTAGGGTTGAGTGGTCTCCAATGGTTTATAGTATTTAATCCAATGATTAGAAATAATAATAAGAGCTGATCCAAAGGTTAAAAAACTGATAGCAACAATGGAATTTTGCTACTAATAGTAGCCCAGTCCGACTCTCTCTCTCTCTCTCTCTCTCTCTCTCTCTCTATATATATATATATATATATATATATATATATATATATATATATATATATATATATATATATATATATATATATATATATATAATTAGTAGAATGATATTTGTGGTCTTATTGGGTTTTCAGACTGGATCTAACAAACTTGATTATTAATAGTAGCCGGATCAAACCTTTGTCCCACTTTCTGTCTACAGCATACGTCTCAAACACTATTCGTAGCTACCGTGTCGTACTCGTCTATACATTTGACGGTTAGAAACTAAATGCTGGCAGCAATACGGCGGTGCTGTTGAAGTATTCTAAGCTCAAGCTACCATATATATATATATATATATATAGGCTAGAGCTATTTATCCTTTATTAATGGGATATGAGCATATATATCGAAGTTTTAACCCATGGATGAAAATTGTAGGGTTAGGATGGTATATTGATCAGTTAGAGTTGAATGAATCTTTAGGAGTTGAGTGGTCATTTAGGTTATAGTATTTAATCCAATGATTTAGAAATGATGAAAGAGTTGATCCAAAGAAGCTAAAAATCTCTCTCTCTCTCTCTCTCTATATATATATATATATATATATATATATATATATATATAGAGAGAGAGTTTTGCTAGAATACTATCGGTATTAAAGCATTTCTACACGAATTGTTTCGATATAGAGCTTCAAATTGACGATCATCCGTTGAAATGTTGTGAAACTTCGAATCGTCGATCGCTCGAATTAAACTTGATCTAGAGTATTTGAAGTACCTAGAAAATAAATTTTGCGATTTTTTGATATTATTTGCCTAGTGAACGAAGGGGCTAAAAATCAACTACTGAAAATAAAAATGTTACAAAACGCGATAATATGGCATTAAAAATTTAGATCAAAGATATTGATCTTGTTTTATATAGTATAAAGAATTTTCTATCAAAATTTCACGTAATTTGGATATTTCTACACCGTTAAACTTTCAAACGGCTTACTACGACCATCAAAATTATTTGATTTTAAGCTCCTTCGATCACTAGGCAAATGATATCGAAAAATTATAAAATTTATTTTCTAAATACTTTAAATACTCTAGATCAAGTTTAACGGATCCGATCGACAATTCGAAAGTCGAAACATCGAAACGACGTGGAAGCACGAAAGGCTCCGTCTTAGATATAGCATAGTAGCCTCACACTATATATATATATATATATATATATATATATATATATATATATATATATATATATATATATATATATATATAGTGCTATTAATAGTATAGTAGCCTAGTTCTATATATATATATATATATATATATATATATATATATATAGAGAGAGAGAGAGAGAGAGAGAGTTGAGGTAGAATCATCAAAAGCACCAATGGGGTGGTGCTTTTGAGTTTTTATCCATTGGATTGAGAGATGTAGGGTTGAGATGATGGTGATAGGTGGTGGTTGGTGGGCTAGGTGGTGATATAGGTGGTGATAGGTGGAATAGTGTTAGATCCAAAATTTATTAGTAATAAAAAAGTAGATCCAAAACTTAGAAGCTTAAGGTTGGTCCTTCTAAAAGTATTCTAGCTCAATTCTATCTATATATATATATATATATATATATATATATATATATATATATATATATATATATATATATATATATTTCACATTACACACACATAATGAATGAGAGAGAGAGTCCCCGGGAGGGTCAGGTCCCTCGTGTACTCTCCCTCACGCGGCCCACGAGGTGAAGTTCACCTCGTGGACCGCGTGTTAACAGTCCCTGCGCCGCGATTTTTCACCGCGCAAGCTTTTGGTTTTCGCTCGATGCGAGCAGAAAATGAAAAGAATTTGTTTCTGAGAATATATAAAAAAAGTTTGCCAGAAAATTTTTTTACGGGCAACCAAACAATAGAAAAATAATTTTATAGGAGCATTAACATATATATATATATATATATATATATATATATATATATATGTTAAATCTTTGTGCTCTCGAAACACGAGCACGGAGGCCTTGATGTCACTGGCGGTTCGATGATGGGGCTACCAGATCGACGATCTTAGGCAAAATAGAGAAGGGCAAAAACATATTACAATATATTTTTTGGTTTTCTAAAGGACACAAAAATATATATTATAACTCATAGATCATATAGAGAGAAAGAGAGAGTGGGCTATAATACTATTAATAGTATTTGCCCTTTTTTGCTATCAAATTTTTTTACCTTTGAATCAATTTCTTTGATCATTTTCAACTATTAGATTAAATATTATAATTCAGTGGGCACCACTCAATCCTAGAAAGATCACTCAACCTTAAATGACTAATATCATCCTAACTATACAATTTCTTATTCAAGGATTAAAACTTGATAGTAAAAGAGACCAAAGACTATCAATGGTATTTCAACTCTCTCTCTCTCTCTCTCTCTCTATATATATATATAGTTGGTAGAATCTTTATCGATAAAGAACGCTCACCCATTTGTTTTCGACGATAGAGCCTCCAAATCGACGATTGACACCGTTGAACATGATCTATATCACTTAAAGTATTTAGAAATCAAATTTCAAATCTTTTCGGCATCATTTGCCTAATGATCAAGGGGTTTCAAAATTTGTAATTTTAATGATCGATATGAGGCGTTTTCTCGTTTAACTGCGTAAAAATATCCAAAAAAATTAAATTTTTGTTAGAAAATTCTTTAAACTATTTAAAACAAGATCTATACTCTTGATCTTGATTACAAGACTTCTATCATTATTTTTTAAAGAATATTCATTTTCAGCCATTCATTTTGTGTTCACTCAATGGAAAAGAAAACAATATCGAAAATGTTTGAAATTTGATTTCTAAGCATTTCAAGTGGTATAGATCATGTTCAACGGTTCCGATTATCGATTTGAAGGCTCCATCATCGAAAACAAATGGGTGAATTCTTTATCGATAGCGTTCTAGCTCAACTCTCTCTCTCTCTATATATATATATATATATATATATATATATATATATATATATATATATATATATATATATATATATATATATATACGAGTCCCGCTACTATGCTATCAATAGCATGAAGACTCAGTGCTATAAAAGATCATATTGTCAAATCATTTGAAATTTTTTTTTATATAAAATGCCAAATTATGAAAGGAAATATAAAGAGAAAAAGGAAACAAAGAGAAAAAAAAATTGAAAATATAATAGAGGTAAAATACTAAATTACCTATGTATTAAAAGACAAAAATACTCTTTTTTGAGATACACTGGTACCTCTCCCAAAGCGACCTGCAGGTCACAATTTAAAAAAAATTAAATCTGAACCGTTGAATACGCGTGAATGAACGTAACGAAAAAAAAAAAGTATAGGAGCATTACTCTCTCTCTCTCTCTCTCTATATATATATATATATATATATATATATATATATATATATGAAGTGCTTTGTACTCTCAGGAGCACGGAGGCCTTCGTGCTCCTGAGCCGTTTTCGATGATGGGACTCTCGAATCGACGATCGGCTCCGTTAGATTTGATTTAGCGTATTTGAAGTTTATCGAAAATAATTTTTGCGATTTTTCAATATCATTTACCCAGCAATCGAAAGGATTCAAAATCTATAATTTTTAACGCCTAAAAATAAAAATCCTATAAAAAGTGGTGATATAGCACTAAAATTTTCTATCGTAAATATTGATCTTGTTGTAAATAGTATAAAGAATTTTGTATCAAAATTTTATCTAATTTAAATACTTCTACACCGTTAAACTTGGAAACTACAGATATCAACTATTAAAAATTATTGATTTTGAATCTTTTCAATCACTAGGTAAATGATCTCAAAAAATCGCAAAAATTATTTTCTCGAAACTTCAAATGCGCTAGATCAAGTCTAAGCCGATCGTCGATTTAAAAATTTTATCATCGTAAAACGACTCAGAGCACGGAGACCTCCGTGTTCCTAATAGCACACAAGACCTACTCTATATATAGGCTGTGGCTATTATACTCTTATGAGTATAGACTACCTTATACTCATAAATTTTTAATCGTTGATTGATGGGATATGCGGTTAGAATGATGATGGTCCCCACTTAAAATGACAGTGGTTCCCACTTAGAATGATGATAGTGGTCCCCCAAGTTGAATAGTATGATTTAACGGGTGGAAATGGTTAATGGAATAAATCTAAAGGCCGAAAACTTATGAGTATAAGGGAGCCAATACTCATAAAAACATAGTAGCCGGACTCTCTCTCTCTCTCTCTCTCTCTCTCTCTCTCTCTCTCTCTCTCTACATATACTCTCTCTCTCTCTCTCTCAACATATATATATATATATATATATATATATACGTAGAGAGAGAGAGAGAGAGAGAGAGAGAGAGAGTCCAGCTACTATGCTATTAATAGCACGAAGCACATTGTGCTACCAAGTTTTCCGTCGTTAGATCTACCCTTTTGTAGTGCAACTTATATTTTTTTTTTGTCGTTAACGATGCAACTTCATCATTATCCCTTTCTTTCTATAATTTTTTATTTTTATTTTTATTTTCTTGTTTCTTCTATAATTTTTTTGTCACCTCTTTCTACTAACGGCCACGGCGCCGGCCACTACGCCGCTAAGAACCCCGCTCCAAGGCTGCAGCGTCGCAATTACCTCCACGGTGTCGGCGTCGTCGTCGGGGAAGATCCGTTGTCGTCGGGGGGAGGGGGGTGTCTTTGGCGAGGGTAAAGATGTGCAGGACAAAATAAAAACAAATCATCTTCGTTACTGTCTCCGCCGCTCTCGGGTGGAGATAGACAAAAAAACGAGAGAAAAAAAAAGAGAGAGAGAAAAGATATAAGGATATTTTGAACAGTTTGCTGAAAAAGTGGCCCAAATCTGCAAAAACGAAAAATATAGTCTGATTTTACAAAAACCCAAAATAAGTTAATTTTTTATGCAACTTGGCCGTACCGAGAATGATATATATCTTTTCTCTCTAATATAGAACTGTTGAAGTGTAATAAAACTTTCTCATGCGTCAATATTTCGTAATCAATGTTAGAAGTACTGGTTCAGAGATTATGGTTAAGGTCATAAAATCATAAATTGATAAACCGGTTAAAATGTTCAATCTCTTCTTGAGATTGGATTTTATTATTTGGGATTGAACCCCTTAAATAGTACAAAAGGGAAAAAAAAGAAAAAAAGAAAAAAAGGAAAGAAAAAAGAAAACAAAGGTAAATATAGTATGGGCTCAGATCCGGAAGATACGTGACATGTTTTATAAGGCCTCGATCTTTGAAGATCAAAGAGGCATGCTGTGTCAAAAAAAAAGAAAAGAAAAAAAAAGAGGAGAATTTAGGAATTCTAACTAGGATTCACCATTGCGACCACGAAATACGATGCAACTCGAATACGATGATTAATTTGACAAGTTTCAAGAAATTAGAATATACATACAGTACGTATGAACATCGCTAATAAAATACAATATTATTAATATAATAATACATATTTAAATATAAATAATATAAACTTTGCTAAAAAATTATTATATTTTTTATAGGAATAAAATCTAATAATATTCTCACTTGGTAGTTAATATATTTTAAGAAATGAAATTCTCCACACCATACGTAATTTATTTCTATATATTGTTAAAAAAATTATATGTATTTATTAAAAAATTAAAATATTTATCATTATACATTAGATATACATAAAAAAAATAAAAATATATATATTTTTTAGTAGGATATACTATAGACTGGTCACGTGAAACACGCGTCTATGGTATGTCTATATCGAACACACGCATCATACATAACATATGAATAACTCCACATTAGATAGTTAATAAGAGAGTATTGATCGAGTCCAAACATATATATATATGATAGGCTTCCGGGCATAACTAAAGATAATTTCGCGCAGGTTATTTTCACTCACAAATATCATAAAATCTGAAAGAAAAAAAAAGAGAGATAGAAGTTGTAAAAATTGTCAAAGACCAAGTCGATCTTTTTCTGAAAAAAAAAAAAAAAACCATGCCAAAGTAAAAGTGATAAAGAAAAAAATACAATTTTATTGTGAATGACAATTAAACTACAGGTTCTTGTAACATTCAAAATACTAGCTTCACAAGAAATGGAATAAATTGGTTCATGAGCTAAAAAAAGCAAGGTACGTACGTAGAAGATGCATTAATTATACCCCACCATGCACACATTTAATTGCTCTGCGTGTTAATTAGTTGCAGCACTGATGCCATGTCCCACATTTTCAATATCCCCTCTGAAAAAGACAAAGAAAAATAAAAATAAAAAATATACATTTGAACAAAAAACAATGATAATTAACCAAATATTAATTGGGTTGTTAATTAATTATGGTTTGATGCCAAATATAATGATTGCAAATAAGAACTCATCTCTAGTTATTGAAAAATATTAGTTGTGTTGTCGATCATGACGATACTTTTATAAAAATAAATAGTTTAATTAGCTGTACGTAGTGTGTGTGTGTGTATTTTGAATCCTTTTTCACAAGTTGGCATCATCATCGTTCGTGATCGACAATTAATGAAACTAATATTTCTACGACATATATAACTTGAACACATGATATATTACTTATTGTAACGATCCAGCCCACTAGCAACAATAACTCGTTGGGCGCAACCACCGGTCCAAAATATTTAAGCCCAGTTATTATTACTTTTGTCCAAGTCTCATATAAACCTAATGATAAACTCATTTCCATCCGATGTGGGACTCCGTTAAGACCCTGATGTCCTCGTCATTCTAATCACAGCCCAAGAACACCAGGCGATGTGAGACTCGTCTCGCTAGCCTTGTCAACCAGACCCTAGCTCAGCCGAGACTCGATCGCCACACATGTCCAGCTGATGAACCGGCTCTGATACCAAATGTAACGACCCAATCCATTAGCAACAATAACTCGTTGGGCCCAATCACCGGTCCAAAATATTTAAGCCCAGTTATTATTACTAGTGTTCAAGTCTCATATAAATCCAATGACAAATCCATTTCCATCCGATTTGTCATTTAATTTTGTGGCTCAAGAATATCCTCTCATCCATATCATTTTTTTTTTTTTTTTGCTCTTTTTCCAATGCTGAGATCCAAAAAGAGTTAGTAATATGCAAAACCGCGTGAATAAGAAAATGTAGAAATTAATTACAACCCCTTTGATTGTAGAACTAGCATTTCTCTTTAATATTATAACATTGAGAAATTTTCATTTTTAAAATCATGAATTTATCCTCATAATAAAGTTTTATTTGTTTAATATATTCCTCTAAAAGTACAAAATATGCTAATTTATTTATATGGTTGATTACTTTTACTTGACCCTTAATTTTTTTTTCTATTAAAAAACTATTTTGCCCTTATAAACAATGGTTTTCAAATGAAAAATATTGCTTCGGGATTTAAAATATAGGGTTTATATACAAGAAAAATTAACATAAAACATGGGATAATTTTAAATGTACCCATCAAAAGTTATAAAATATCATAAATACTCATGAATATCATATTTACCATTATAAATTAATGAATTAATTACATCAAAAAATCACTCCATCGATCGCATTGATTAAAAGGTCTAGACTAAGTTGCTCTTAGGTATAGCTAATTATAAAGAATTTTATGGTATTGTGTGAGTTTAATAAATTTATTTTTCATGAAAAAATGGCTTGTTTTCTTTTTTTTTTTTTTTTTGTTTTTAGTTTTTGAATGCCTTTTTGTCTACTTAAGTTTATTATTTTTAGTTCAATACCATATGGAACTCATGTAGATTAGAATTAAAAATTAATTAAAACTATAGTTATTTTATACTTTTTTTTTTGTTTACTATTTGTGCAGTTTAGTTTATTTTAATTCATTAGTTCTATTTAGTACAACTCTTTATTAAAGAATTGAGCATGACTAAAAGTTAACAAGAAAATAATAACAATGCAATATTGTACTACTGTATCGACCGTCTCTATCGCAAGTGGCAAAGGGCTTAGTGGTTGGTACCCGAGACCCGAGTTCGAATTCTAGTTGATTCACATTTCCAGCTAAGATTATTTTCAAATGAAATAAACGAAAGAAATAAACGAAAAGGATAACGTGCTATCTATCTCTTAAAAATAAAAATAAAAAAATATTGTACTATACTGTTCCTAGTGCTCAGAGAGAGCATCATCATTTGGGATGAGACAATGTGGGAGATGACGACATCTAGGTCAGACACCTGAGTAGCCATAATAAGCCCTACAACCCCTACACACAAGTAAAAATCTTCCACTGTTGCATCATTTGCGATCCCAGCTAGCTCTTCTGCACACATGACAAAGTGCTCGTTTTTGGCGACCGCGCCATGTGCCAAATTCCAATCATGCATGCATCTTCTCTCAGTGCTAACCCCCCCCCCTTTTTGCTAGAAAACAAATGGTGGTGATCATACATGGAACCGACCTTTCCTAATTACCAAGCTAGCTACTGCCTTTCAAATTGAAACACAGAATTGATCATCTTAACCATTACATGCATTTTATGTTTTGATCCAGTTTCAGATCATTAGCTATTGTTCAACAGATGGTATATATGAGACTACGTACTAATGTGCAGATTTTCGAACAAAGAAGATGAATCAAAGTATGTGACACCCTAATAGTCCCACATCGAATAGAAAAGGGATTGTCATTGGGTTTATAATAGATTTAGACACTAGTAATAATAACTGGGCTTAAACATTTTGGGCTCGTGGTTGGGCCCAACGAGTTATTGTTGCTAGTGGGCTGGGTGGTTACAATTGGTATCGAGCTTCTGTTCATCACCACATGTGTGGCGAGTCTCGGGTGAGCAAGGGTCTGGATGACAGGCTAGCGAGACGAGTCTCACATAGCCTGGTGAGCCTGGTGATCGTGGGCTGTGTGTGTGATTGGACTGACGAGGACGTCAGGACCTTAAAGGGATTGTCATTGGGTTTATAATAGATTTAGACACTAGAATAATAACCCGCTAAACATTTTTGAAGCCTGGTTAACGAGTTATTTGCTGCCAAATCTAGGTTGCATAAAGATATTAGCAAGTTCGAGCAACCACCACGTGTTTCTACAATACGATCTTGTATATCTTGTTCAATTTGCATTATAAGTTCGATCATAGGATGTGCTGTAAACGCAATGTTGTTGCAAATGTTTTGGTAGATATATAGCAGAACTCTCGGCGATAACGATGCTCGCGCGTGTTGGTGCAAGCGATCGAGGAGGTGATGGAACTCGAGTTGGTGTTGATCATGTTAATGTTTGATTTGACCTGCAGTTTGCATGCTATTAACTTCTGCTTTTTAGTGTCTTATTATTTCGGCCTAACTTTGTCTATTCTATTTAGTTGACAGATAAATAGTTTTGAGTGTTTAATGGATTGTAAAATAGTTCAATTTAAAATATAGATTGATCACTAATCTCACCTAATGTATAGTTTTGTAATCTATTGATCGATTCATTTTCATCTAATATCTCTAAATTACAAGTAGGATATTACTACATAAACTAATGAGCCAATAGAGTTTCTGTTAGCAGATAAACAACCTAGCTAAACATGATTATATTGTAAGAGATAAAGGTTGCCTTTGGTTTGCACTATAAAAGATTATCAAGAACAAAAGAATTTTTAAGGATTTGATTCTACTCTTTCTATTATTAAGAATATGACATTTCAGTATTTGGTTTGTACAGTTATATTATTTGAGATCATTGAAAATATAAAATACATTTTTTTTGTCAATTGATTTTACGTAATGTTAGCAATAATGTGAATACTTTTTTTCTTTTCAACAATCATCAGGAATTTATTTTTAATTTACTGTAACGCCCCAACTTCCCAGGAGGTCACATATCCTAGGATTAGTTCCGTCCTAGCACGCTCAACTCTTTTAACCTTTTCAGTCTAGCTACCACCCAAAATATTTAAACTGTTTTAAGAGTTTTAATCCTATTATATCTTTTTATATATAGGACTATTTTGGGTCTCACATTCTCCCCTCTTTTAAATCCTGATATCCTCAGGCTTAGGCTCACAATTACGAGGCGACGTGAGACTTGTTTTGCTAGCCTAAACCGACTTTGTAGGAAAGCAGCGCTCTACCGACAACAGTCAACAGCATGAAATTCTTGCTCTTGCTGCTGTATAACCTTGGCTTAATCAAGACTTATCATCTTACACTTCCGGTTGGTAATTATCTCTGCTATTAATTGTGATGCCCCAACTTCTCAAGGGGTCACCTATTCTAGAACTACTTTTGTCCTAGCACACTTAACTCTTTTAACTTTTTGGGCCTGGCAACCGGTCAAAATACTTAAGTCGGGTTAAGAATTTTAACTCTATTATATCTTGTATATAGGTACTATCTGGGGTCTCATGTACAGTTACACTAAGAGTGTTTAGCTTAGAAAGAGAGAGAGATTTAAGGTCAAGGGCAAAGAGAGAGAGAGAGAGAGAGAGAGAGAGAGAGAGTTTGAGATTTGAGGGAGGGCAACGAGAGCTAGCGAGGGCTATGTTTTAGGTTAGAACTACAGAAAGATAAAGAGAGAGAGGGAGAGCTTAGCTTAGAGAGAGAAAGAAAGAAAAATTTGAAATTAAAGGGGGAGAGAGAGTTGATATAGGAAGGAGAGAGGGAGCACTAGTAAGAGACAGACTATAATTAGAGAAATTGGAAGAGAGATAGAGTACTCGAGATGACTAGAAAAGACAGAGAAATGGAGTTAAAGAGAGAAAGCAAGAGTTTAGGTTTAGAAATAGGTGAGATTATAGAGAATAGAGGAAAATAGTGGGTGATGGATGTGGTGAGGGAGAAAAATAGTGGTTTAGATTAGAAATTTTATAATTATTTTAATTTATTAATATAAGGATACTGAGATTATTATCTTAATTAAAGTGAATCTCACTTCCAACTACATCTAATATTATCGATCAAATTACTTGGTGTATTAATTAGCCAAACAGTTATATATTTATATGTTGGATTATCAAAAATCTTTAAAAGATAATGCGAAACCCCACAAATTACAATTCGTTGTAAATGAGATGATTATTATGCAATTAAATGATATGGGTTTTGAGTTTACGGAAATTACAAGCTGAAAATAGAAAGTTTTAAATGTGCAAACACTTATTAGAAGACTCACCTCACCAACATAGGTGTCCCCTTAAGACTGCGCCCTCCGTTGAGCTGTTCTGGGTGGATCTTCTTCCTCATCATCTTCCTCATCACCTAATATAAATAAATAAGTTAGTGAATTAATGATTTTATACACCAAAACTAGGAGATTAATTTTAGAACAACAAAAAACACCAAACAAAGGAAAGGAGAAGGGGATATGCTTGTCACCATATTCACACCCTAGCTAGCTTCTTAACACTCTAACTTTTTCTTACAATATAAATAATTTAATAAAAGAATTGTTTAAACCCGTCGAGGATGAGATGTAACATTTGCACCTCATTACCGACCATCTCTAGAGTAAGTGACAAAGGGTTTGGTGGTTGGTATCCGAGACTTAAATTCGAATTCTAGTTGATTTACATTTCCAGCCAAGTTTATTTTTTAATAAAATAAATGAAGTTAAATTTATTTCTAAATGAAAAAAACGAAACGAATAGCGGGCTACCTATCTCTCTAAAAAATATATATATATTTGCACCTCATTTTGCAGTGTAGAAATAATATTTATCAAGTAGTATGAGCAATATTGCTAGCCGTAAACTCAAAACACTATAGTAAAAACGGTCTATAGCGACATTTTTAAATGTAGGTACAGATCAAAAAAAGCACTGCTAGCTATATTACCGACACTTTTAAAAAGTGTTGCTATATGTGGGGTCGCTAGGTATATAGTGACAGTTAAAGAGTGTCACTATAACATAAAAGAATGCTGCCAATTTACCAACACTTATTTATATATCTACCAACCGTCGAAACTCTATCTAGTTGGCTTCGGTGGCGGAGGAGGACGACAGGAAAGAGTTCTTCGTCTAGAATTTCAGTGGATTGAGTGAAGAGAAATGAGAAGATGTTGGTTTTTTTTTTTTTTTTTTTTTGTTGTAATCGGGCCAAATGGACTGGGTATGGTAGGTTGAGTAGAGTAATCTTTTATTTTTGGTTGGATTAGGCTTTATATTTAGATATTAGTGGATATTTTTTTTAAGTTTTAGTATAAATGAGACACTTACTCAAAAATATTTCAAACATGTGTTCCTATAATCTAATTTTGTTGTAGTGAAAATATGTATAAATATGATAGTTTCACCATCCAAAGCTAATCATTTTCAACGGTCGAGACAAATCATTTTTATATTATACATTCGATTATTAGCTTACTTGGTAAATAGAAACTTAGTTACTTATTAGCTGAGCACTATTGATCAATTAATCTTATCTTTCATATATAACTTTCGAAAGCAAAAAAAATCTTTATCTTTCATAGAGAAGAGAAAAAGTCTAAAATGTTGTCTTGAATTCCATTACGATCGATTACCAATATTCTGAAAGCAAATCCAATAATTAGACTGCGGAAAGGAGGGGTACAGTAAAGATTGATGAGATGAGTATAATGTCACACTTACCCCACATCACATTATATTCCAAACCAATAAAAAAAATTTCTTTTAAAATAAAATTACAATATTTTTTTTTTTTTTTAAATAGTGATAGAATTGGTGAACCCGGAAATAATTTGATTAGTTAAAAAAAACAGATAATAGGATGCAAATATTACATTTTAGACATTTTCGTAAAAGCCAAACATTCATGTCAAACTATACGACAATATTCCTTCTGGAGCTCTCCAAAAAATGATTAGGATTAAGCCCTAATAAAGGGTTTCATTCCTTTCTCATCGATTTTTCATATATTTCTTATCAGATAATGGCGGTGCTGACGCAAAATTAATATAAATCATAGAAAAATCACTTTTTTTAAGTTTTACATTCTCAAAATTTCTATTATAAAAAATTGTTATTATTATTATTTTCTCCCGTGGGAAAAGAGAGAGTGGAGAAATATACATACTCGCTGCAGTTTTCTTTTGGTCGAAGAAGTTGCCTGGAGGGGCTTCTCCTCTTTCTTCTTGCTCTGCTTCTTGTCTGCGCAACACGCGTCCTTTGAGATTCCCTCCGCCGCATCGTCATCGTCTCCGTTGACGCTCTCCGTCGCCGGACCGTCCACGAAAAGCGCGTCTGCGGCGAAGAGATCGGCGAGCGTCGTCCTCGGCTTCTCCGCAGCCGCCTCTTCCTCCGTTTCCAGAAGCGGCTTCTCCTGAAGCTTCGTCGCATCCTCCCCAGCTTCTGCTCTCAGCACCACCACCTCCGTCAGCATCTCCTTGCTATCTGTGAATTGTTTTACATGGTATCAGAGCAGAGCTTCGAAAGTAGTTTTATTTAGGACCTGTTTGGCTAAAAAGGAATTACGATGAAAGTATATGAAGAGACATGTTTTTTCATCGTTCGGTGATATACATTATAGAAATTATATCTTAATCGACTAATTATGATAGAAAACAAATGAAAATTTTTTTGGCTATACCTTTTCACTCCATTTAAGGCAATACACCAACAATCTCAAATTTAGCTTTAACTGAAGTTCGATTAATTTTCTGTAACTATGTATATGTATAGAAAAATTCTGTACACTAGACTATTATATATACCATCAGGGACGAAGCCAGAAATTAAGATTCTGGGGGTCCAAAATTTAAATTTGATAGGAAAAAAATTTGATCTCGAATAGTGAGAAAAAAAAGTTTGTCAGATTCACTGATCAATTATTATTAGCAAGTGTGAGAATTGAAGGAAAAAGGCCACAAAATTCGAAATAAAAAAATTAATGTGGCGCCCCCGTAAATTAAAATCTATAATATTTTAATTTTTATTATAAATGATCTTTATATAATTTTAAAAAAATTGAGAGGGGCAATGGGCCCCTAAAAAAATTAATTTGGCCCATAAAATTAAAATCTATAATATTTTAATTTTTATTATAAAGAACCTTCATGTAATTTAAAAAAATTGAGGGTAGGGCCATGGCCATTGTGGGCCACTTAATGGCTCCGTCCCTGTATACCATCCATATAAGACCAAACATACTTGGATGGTCTAAGTCAAATGGACAGTGAGTTCATCCGGTGTGCCCTATTTTTTTTTTTTATTTTATCTACATAGTTTGCACTCAATCTATGTTTATTGAATATTATATACGTCTTGAGAATATTAAAAAAGTTTAATGCGGGACATGAAAACATAAATAAAAGAAAAACAACATAGTTAAACATGCATAATTAATTTTTTTAAAAATTAAGGATAAGCAGTGTCTCTATCAGATAAATTAATTAATTATAGTGTGTTTCACATCACCTGATAGTGACTTCATGTTGAAGGAAGCAGCAGGTGGTTTATTAGCTGCTACTACAAGCACTGTAGCTCCGGGAACTTGATGATATTTCTGCGCTCCGGATCCCTTATCTTCCTGATCCAACTTCATCTCATCTTCAGGGGTGAGAAGAGGATAGCGGTGGCCGAATGTGCCGATCGCGAGGATCCCGTTGAACAGCACGTCGTGGAGCAGCAAGGCTTCAGTGTCGCGCTCCGTGACGCGCTCGCGCATTCTCTCTTCCTTCTCTTCTACCGCTTCGACGACACAGAAAACATCTGGAATATCATGAACAAGTAACAATATGCATGGTAGTACATATATGTATGCATATATATGAGACTCAATTAGCTAGTATATATATATATATATATATATATATATATATATATATATATATATATATATATATATATATATATATATATATATATGAAAGAAAAAAACAATTACAAAGATATATAGCATGATGAGAATCACCTTTTCTTTGGGGAACGTGGCTATAGGCTGCAAGATTGTTGTGGTAAAATATCTTGTTCAACCAATTAAAGGGCTGCAGCTACGTACCACCAAATAATGTAGTATAATGAACCATGTATATATATATATATATATATTTTTATATATAAATATATGATCACAAGAAATAATTAAGCAAGTATAATTAATTAAACTGTGGAACAATTAACCCGAGGTCTCATTAATTAGATAGAATTGTTTAGATCATCGATCATTTACACTGATCAACATTAGTTTCTGCTGAAGTGTGAGTGAGATTTAAATATAAATCCAACATGTAGCTAGAGTTGAAATAAATGAAAGAGAATTAAATGATATCATTTTAAGAATCTGAAAGGATTCTCTCTCTCTCTCTCTCTCTCTCTCTCTCTCTCTCTCTCTCTCTCTCTCTCTCTCTCTCTCTCTCTCTCTATATATATATATATATATATATACTTGCAGCTCTTTTATCATATGAAACAACCGCTTTGGTTCGATGATTAATCTTGTATAGAAAAATGATAGTTTACACTCAAGAAAAGAGATTAAGAGGCGGACTCGAATTTAAAATTTTTTGCTCAGATAAAAATAAAAGAACTGTTTGCTCTAACACTTTAAGCTTTGGGAGGAAATTTCATAGATACTTTACAAATCTCTAGTCTCTAAAACATTATAATTCAGAGAGCTTGTTCACTCACCTTCATGATTTTCTCTCACTAGAATGAACCGGTCAGTAAAGAACTTAGGCAGAAGTGAGCAAGCCAGAGAGAGAGAGAGAGAGAGAGAGAGAGGGGGGCTGAGAAGAGGTAAGAGGAATATAAGGCTAAAGGCATAAAATAATATGGAGGAGGTGGCCAAAACCCATGATAGGGTTTTATAAAGGAGTAACACATGCATGTATACACATGTATATAACAAGGAATTGTACACACATGGTCCCCCTCGGGCTCAAAGGGGCCGAGCCTAATTTGGTTGGGCCCGGTTTGGCTTGATTGAACCCGATTTGTTTCCTTGGCCTATGGCTCAGTGGGGAGTCCTTGTTTGGTTTCAATCCAAAGTAGTTGCTGGTCACGTAATGGACAGGTCACCACTCAGTAGGGATGTCAATGGGCTTGCTGGTCACATAATCCAAAGCAGTTGCTGGTGATTGAACTCGATTTTTTTTTTTTAATGTTGTATTTGATTATGTTTCGAAAATTTTAATTTTACTATAATATATTTTAAAATATGCATGGTAAAGAAAAATCATCATTTCGGGTTCGGGTTTTCGGGCTCGGGTTTGGATTTCGGGTTTTTGGTTGGGGTTGGTCGGATATGGATATGAATTTCTAAAACCCGCAGAGTTCAGGTCCGAGTTCAGGTTTCAATTCGGTTTTCAGGTTCGGGTTCAGGTATTTGAAAACCCGACCCAAACCCGATTCGTTGACATCCTACCACCCAGGTGCAGTCCTTCATGTCATGTGGTGTGGTCCTTCAGGTAGGTCTAAGCTCAAGCGTACCTAACTATGGCAACTTACCAGATTGCTTTACTAAGTTGTGCTCTTTGAGGTTAGGAGATTTGCATTATATGCCATGTATTCTATACGGGGTTGGGAGGGGATGGGGTCGGTGTTAAATATAAAAAATGTTTAAACACCGTTTTCTAACAGCTTAAGTTTTTAGAGTACAACGGTTGTTTCACATGGTATCAGAGCAGGAGGTCCTGAGTTCGAGTCACGCTAGGCGCCCCTAGCATATTAATTTTCTCCCATTTAATTCAAGCCCACGTTATGGGCCGATTAAAAAGTCTCGAGCCTAGATGTGAGGGGAAGTGTTAAATATAAAAAATGTTTAAACACCGTTTTCTAACAGTCCAGACGTGAGGGGGAGTGTTAAATGTAAAAAATGTTTAAACACTCTTACTCTTAAGCTTTTAGAGTACAACGAAACTGTTGTATGCCCCCATTGCTTCCAAACGCGTGTGCACTGTTCGATTTTTCAGGAGTAATCTAGGTACTAAATGATGCGGCCAATTTAGCGTTAGAATTCATGGAGAAATTTGACCTAATCAAGTTGCACCAAAAATTTCGTTAAACTCAACAATTTTTCAAATAGTTTAGAAAATTTTTAAATAACTATAATTTTTCCCACGAGTCTGTTTTCAGCGTGTAATCCCTATTCGAAAACAGCTTTTTCAAATTTATGCTTTGAACTGCTTTGTTGCTCTGGCCCAGTTTGGGACTCGAATTTAACTGTTTAGGCCTTCGAATTTGTACTTTTATGTTGCTTTTAAAAAATTTTTTTGCATTTTTCATATTTCGAGCCACTTTTAGGTCAGCTGATGTTTGCTCATTTATTAAACGAACTAAACACGAACTAACTCATTAAAATATCGAGCTAAAAAATTAAACTCGTATTCAGCTTGTTTATTAATTAATGAGAGCCTAAACATGAGCCAGCTCATGAATAATAAATTAGATTGTAGCTCTACTACTGGATGAAAAGTCGAAAGAAAATTAGAAAAAAACAATCTTAATTTAATAAATAAAATTTACAAAATATAAATATCTTTATATTTGGATTGGTTGTGAAACTTTTAATAGCACCAAGCACGTGGTGCTATTAAGTTTTCCACCATTAAATCTACCATTTGATCAATTATATCCCTTAAATTATGCTATTCTGCCAATCACCAGCTAAACCCTAGAGAGATCACCACTAAACCTCGAGGGATCACTATCATCTTAATCTTATAATTTTTTATCTAATTTTGGGGCCTTTTCATTACTAAGTTTATTACCCTTGAATGAAAAGTTATAAGGTTGAGATATTAGCGGTCCCTTAAAGTTTAGTGGGTGGTTGGTGGCAAAGCATGATACAAGGGGTGGAAATGATCAAATGGTAGATCTAATGGTGGAAAACTTAATACCACAAAATGCTTGGTTCTATTAGAAGTTATCTCAGCGAGACATTAAATTTGATAAATCATAATTAATAGCTTTGGCATTGAAAAAAAAAAAAGAGAGAAAACTTAATAATTGAATAATTAACATCGGAGCTAGCTAGCTATGAATTAAAATTAAATTAAATTTTAATAGAATTTTAATAAAAAATAACTTAGTGTATTTTAAAAAAGTGTTAATTGCATGTAGGTCTCTGCAAACATAATGAATTTTAAATATATCCCTACAGAGTTCAACTTTCATATGCTGTTCTTTCAAAAAGTTTTCAAATATATCCCCACCGTTAGAATCGGTTAGAAAAATTTAGTTAATCATAGATTAAATACTTAACCCTGATTAGTTTATAAGAAAATATAATATTTTTACCCCTCTTATATATATTATTACACTGTTGTATTTAATGTATTTTGAAGAGACATATTTGTAATAACAAAATTGAAAATATAAACAGTTTTGTAACGATTCTCTAGCGGTTAAACCAGAGGGATATATATGTTTGAAAACATTAGTATAAAGTGAAAATATATAAAAGTTGAATTTTGTAGAAATATATTTGTAATTTACTATGTTTGCAGAAACCTATATATGCATTGAACCCTTTAAATTAAAAATTCACAGGGTTCGTTCCAACGAGATTGGGATCCCTGTGGGGATAGAGATTGGGAAGATTTTTCTCCGTTTGCGGGGATTTGGCAATAACGAAAATTCTAAAAACCTGTGGGGACGGAAAAGCACCTCCGGTCGCCGTCCTGTCCCCCTTGCCATCCCTATAGTAATGGTGCATGCATGCATGAATGTATAGATCTACGAAGGGGCTCCTTTTTTTGATTGAAACTGTAGATTCTTTCTATACACCCCTTCCAATCCACCACATGTACACTTGCCAGTTAGGTCAGAGATTTGGTGCAATGAGAACCACATTTTATACTGGTATCTAAACTTTTTCCACCTTATCATGTTTCCATCAATCTACAGTGTGTACATAGTGGCCAGCCTAAAAGGGGAGAATATTTATAGAGAACAATGAGAGGTGCTTAATTTGATTTGTTTTGCTGGTGAGGATTACAGAGTAGATGAGAGAGACAGATGACCAGGAAAAAAAGAAAAGAAAAAGAAAAGAAAAGAATCCTTCTTTTTTTTTTGTGATGTTTCAATATTGTACATGGAACAGAAATTAAGAAGACAATAAAATTTTTTAGGGAAAACTTTAAAAAAATTTTCTGTGGTTTCATACTTTTTTATTTTAGTATGCTGTGGTTTAAAGTGTATCAAGTTAGTATCCCGTGGTTTCTCACTTTATCACTTTAGTACCCTGTGGTTTAAAGTGTATTAAGTTAGTACCCTATGGTTTTGAACTTTATCACTTTAGTACCCTGTGGTTTCACATTTTATTATTTTAGTATCTTGTAGTTTAAAAAACCACTGGCTACTAACTTGATACAAAATTAAAATCGCAGGGTACTAAAGTGATAAAGTGCAAAACCACATGGTACTAATTTGATACACTTTAAATCACAGGGTACTAAAGTGATAAAGTGAGAAATCACAGGGTACTAACTTGATACATTTTAAACCACATGGTACTAAAGTGAAAAAAATTGAAACCACATGAGGGCTTTTTGAAGTTTTCCCAATTTTTTATATTGTGACTTTTTTTTTCTTGCTCTCTACTTTACTTTCGAGAAAAAGAAAGTGACATATGGATATATGGAAGCATATTTCCTCTCTTTAGGTTTTTTTTTTTGAGAGATAGGTAGCACGATACGTACCGTTTATTTCGTTAGAAATAAGCTGAAAATATAAAGCGGGATTCGATCCAGGTGTGTACATTAACCATCTGTGCAACGCACAACCGTAGCTATTCAAAAGGAATGATCAAATACTAATTAATTATCTCAATTCTATTTGATTTGCCATGTGAATCGGAATCGGAATGAACCATTCTTATTTCCAGTGTTTGGTTCAAATAGATATAAAAATTGAAGTCAAATTAATATACCAATTTTATTCTTGTAATATATTTTAATTATTTCTAATCATTTTGAATACTCTATTTAAAATATAAATGAGCAACTTATAGAATAATTAATAAAAAGTAGGATAATTTTATATTGTATATTATTTAATATAAAAATAAATTTATTGTTATTATTTTTATTGTAATATTATATAGTAATATATAAATCACAAAATATTATATAATTCTATTGAACAGAATAGTTAACAAAACACAATTCATATTTTCAAAACCAATATTAAATATTGCAAGCTAAAATTACGGTAATAATATATAATTACCCAAAATAATATATCATTTTTCAAATAGTTTGAAAAATATTATTATTAAAATTTCAAATGAAATTACTCAAAATTATGATATTGTATAAATTAAAATAAATTTCTAAACTTTTCTACTTGATCCATCGAAATTTGGATTGATAAGATAATTTAAAATTGAGTTTGTAATACAAAACATATATAGAATTTTATAATTTAAATTCAAACTGAAATTAAGTATTACAAATTTGCATAAAAATTTTGAAATGATGTCAAAATTTTAAATATATTTGTTCCAAAAATTTAAAATTTGAAATTGAGTGGATAATTGAAAATATAAAACTAAATTTTGATTTATTCAAATTCAAACTTAAAATTTCAATATGAATCCATAAAATTTAATTTAAATTTTAAATCAAATTTTAATTTTTAAATTTAAATTTAAATTAAATTCAAATGCATAAATTAGATTCCAAATGCTTGATTGAATTTTAATTATTATTTTAAGTTTAAAATAAAATTTAAAATGTAAAATTTATTTTCTAAATTTAAACTTATATTTTAATTGAAAAATAAAATTTAAAATTTAAATTTAATGTGAACAAAATCCATTTCATCCGGATTCAATTTTGAAACTTGCATTTTAGGCCGGAATGGAAAAATAGGGGATTGAGAGTGGTATTCTCGTTCTACTCAAAAATCGAATTGGAATGCTACTCTCGCCTGCCATTCCGATTCCGATTCCGATTTCGATTTATGGGTGAAAAATAGACGAATCAAACAAGCCCTACGTGTTTGGTACCTTTAAAAGCACCTTAACTAGAGTCATTGATAATTATTAGTTGCAGTAATAGTTATTTGCCACAAACAAGAATTATTATAAATCGTTGTTAATTATAAATCTTATAATAACAGCTAGCATAAAAATATCCTTTTTTGAGGTACCTGGTAACCGGTACCTTTTCCAAAGTGACATGCTATTGCAGGTCATAATTTAAAAAAAACTAAATCTAAGCCGTTGAATACCCGTGAATGAACGGTAACACAAAAAAAAAAGAAGTATAGAAGCATTACTCTTACTCGAATAAAATTATTGTAGGTTAATTTTCTACTTGTTATATATATGCGCCATAATATAAATATCTTGCGGGGGGCCATCTCCTTGCAATCATTTAATCGTAATTCTCGTCGCCTTCTTGTCATTTGGTTTCTTCTGTTTTACTTGCTGCTTCAAGTGATCGAGCTGGAACTGCATGTTCTCACCTCCTTGTTTTTATTTTGGGAAATTCAAAGCATATATAGCACTATTGTACATGTTCGGATTGGTGGAAATTATATAAGGGCATTTTTTTTGGAATAGAAATTGAAATGTGTTTTTACAGTTTCCTACCTTAAACATTGCAGAAAAATGCATTCGTAAAAGCCCGTAGAGACAGTTCTAACCGTGATCTCTTTGAACCCTAGAGGAGGTTGTGACGACCGCCTACAAAGACACCGCCTCTACAGATTGAGATATATAGTTTGGTTGACTGCAACGGATGTTTAGTTGCGGTGTTGACGGTTTAGTCCGCTTCAATTAACTAGTTTTATATTTAATTTTGTTTAATAACTTTTTTAAAAATTTACCGACTGTCTCTAGAACAAGTGGCAAAGGGTTCGGTGGTTGGTATCCGAGATCCAAGTTTGAATCCTAGTTGATTCATATTTCTAGCTAAGTTTATTTCTAAATGAAATAAACGAAGCGGGTAGCATGCTACCTATCTCTTAAAAAAAAACTTTTTTTTTTAAATTTTGCTAGTAGTAATATATTAAGACAGCTTAGATTGTCTTTACTTTAAACCACATGATACTAAGGTCATGATAAAGTGAGAAACCATAGGGTACTAATTTGATACACTTTAAACCACATGGTACTAAAATGAAAAAGTGTGAAACCACATTGGGAGTTTTTGAAGTTTTTCATTTTATTAAATCAGTGACAAAGTTAAAACTAAAGGGCACTAAAATAAATATTCGATAAACCTAGTTAGAATATCTAAAGTTTTTTGTATATATTTTAACGAAATATTAAACCATAGAATACTAAAGTGAAAAAGTGCGAAACCACAGAGTACTAATTTAATGCTTTAAACCAGAGGATACTAAAATGAGAAAATACGAAACAATATGGTACTAACTTGATACACTTTAAATTACAGAACATTAAAATAAAAAATACGAAATCACATGGGAAATATTTGAAGTTTTTTCTAAATAAATTAGTGTGCTTCGATTGACCACCATAACAATGGCATTGGTTGTGTTAGACCACGAGCTACTGTTGTGTACCTATTTTTCAAATTAATAAATAGCATGAAAAATTACAAGGTTAATAAAAAAAAAAAAAGGAAATTGGAACCTTTCACTTTGATTAATTTCCTTTCTAAGATGCAAATATAATTCTCTAATGGGAATTCTGGTCAAGGAAAGGATGTTTCATTTTTAATGATGTAATCAAGATTCGTTGGTGTACGTAGGGGTGGCAATCCAGCTCGCAGTTCACAAGCCTACTCGTGTTTGGCTCGAAATGAGCTTGAGATCAGCTCGCTCGTTTAGTAAACGAGCCGAACACGAGCTGAATTTTTCAGCTTGATTAATAAACGAGATGAACACGAGCTGGGGTCAACTCGCTCGTGTTCGGCTCAATAACAGCTCGAATACATATATTTTATATTTATAGAATTTATTTAATTTATATTTTTATATATAAATATAAATAAATAATTATATATAATATATATTTTTATTATTTAATTTTGAGTAAATAAAAATATAAATGCGAGCTTAATTATGAAAAGAATTATTTGTATATAAAGTTTTAACTATTAGATCAAAATCTAATGGATAAAATTTTATAAATTTATTTTTTTAATATATTTAATCTATTTTTTTTTATTTATTGTTCGTTTTCGTGAGCAAATTTCGTGTTTGAATTTTTCAACTCGATACTTTAATGAGTCGTGTTAACACGAGCCAATTTCGCTCGTGTTCGCTCGTTTTACCCCTAGGTGTACGCAGTTGGTGTACTTCTGCTTCTACTTTTAGCAGCCGTGGAGGAAAAAAATGTTCGAAATTTGAAGACTTATATGTTGATATAAGAATTTTTTTTGGTACCTGTTTGTTATGATAAAAACAAAAAAGATCTAATTAGTGGGACATAAAAATACCAAAAAAGAATCAATAAAAAAAGAAGAAAAATAAAGCACATATATTTACATGATTCGATTGCTGGTCTACATATACATCCACAGGCGAAGACGAAGTGTGGATTTTTATTATAATCAAAATAATGTACAAAATATATCTCTCTCATAAAATCCTAGCTCCAAAAACATACACATATTTCTTCTCATTTGCTGCACTAAACTTTAGGCTATAAAAGGTTAGGGAATAAAAGGTATATTTATGGTAATAGCTAAATTCTAATACAGTTAGAAAATAAAAATGTATTAAAATAATGAATAGTCTCAATAGTATTATACAGGGTTTTTTTTTTTTGCATTTAGTCTCCTGGCAAATTTTTATTTTAAAAATAATTCTATCAAAATTTAATTTGTAAAAATAATCCCGATCGCTACGCAGACGTCAATGTCACGTGGGCGGGGCTTGGGGTAATAGTTAAGTTAAACACGGTAAACCATTCACCGTGTTTAGATACGGTGAATAGTTCCCCGTATTTAGTACGTATTTTTTGATAAATATTAAAAAAAGGAATAAAAAATAGGGATGTCAATGGGCATGGATATCCGAAATATTATTAGAACCCAAACCCGAATAAATTATATATATACATAATTTATTTTTATTTATTTATACAATATATAAAATATTTAATAATTTTTATTTTTTAGATTTTCATCCAACGGTATAGATTTTTAAAACCCACTGAGTTCGAGTTCGGATTTTGAGTTTTTAATCGGATATGGATATGTGTATGAATTTTTAAAATCCATCGGGTTCGGATCCGGATTTGGATTTTAATTTGATTTTCGGGTTCGGATTTTTGAAAAAGAGAAGAAAAGAAATACAAATATGAAACACAGTAAACCATTCACCGTGTTCAAACACGGTGAATGCGGTGAATGGTTCACCGTGTTCAACTTAATACACCGGCTCCGACCCTGCCTGCGTGGCGCTAACGCCACGTCTGCATGGCAGGTTCAGGACTATTTTTGCAAATTAAATTTTGACAGGATTATTTTTAAAATAAAAATTTGCCAGGGAGATAAATGCAAAAAAAAAACCCTATTAGACATAATTTACTAATGTTAGAAATAATCTCAATAAAATTATCTCTCAAAAAACATCTCAATAAAATTAGATATCATCTAAATTTAACTTAATAGGATCATAATCAAAACAGAATAAGATTAGCATTATTGGAAGGAAGAAAAAAAAATTTAAAGTTTTTTTTTGTTTGTAGAGGACAATGAAAATGAGATCCTTGGCCTTAAAACAAGAACTAAAATATAACACTTTTAATCATGTTGCAGAAAAAATGCACTTCTTTGGATAACACTAAAAAAAACAGTACTCAGCAAGGAGTATCTTTTTTCTTTTTTTTTTTCCAGCTTTTTTTGTCCCCCTTTTCTTGCTTTTTGCTGCTTGTTTTGTTGTTGTATTGTTGTCTGTTTTGCTCACTCTGACCGCTTCCATTGTGCATGTCTAGCTTATGTTCTTAATAAATGAAACGGATAGTTATCTATTAAAAAAAAAAAAGAGAAAAAAGCGAGTATTGCAAACGACAATAAGATGATACATACTGCTGATCATTCTTAACAACTCTTAATTGTATGCACCAATCAAATAAGATTAATCAAATCCAAACATGCTATGAAAGACCCTTTTTATTTAATATAGTAAAAGATCATGCTAAAGAAAATTTCAATTCTGAGCACATATCATTGCAGTTAACATCAGGCTACATAGCATGGCCCATTGATTTGATATGCTTCTCAGATATAAGATATTTGTGTATAGGACAAGCAGGCATGTATAAAAAGCCTAGCAAGTAGGGACAAGTTCTAATAATAATAATGCAAATAATATATATATATATATATATACTTATTATATAGCTCTATAACATCAAAAAAAAAAAAAAAAAAAATGATGAGATTTTAATTTTCAGTCGTCACTTTTGAATTTATGTGATTACTAAAAGTATTTTTTAGATATTTTACATATACTAGATTAAATTTAACGAAACTGATCGTCGATTCCAAACTTTTATTATTGGATCAGCTTAAGAGAGCAAACAAAGTCCTACCACACACAAGAATGTGCCCATCGGTACGGACCATATCGACGTGCGTATCGTGCGATAAGATATCGATCAATCTGATACATATCGATGACACGACTCAAAACCTTCTATTCTTTAAATTAATATTAATTTTCTCAATAAAGCTAAAAAAATTAATAAAAATATATAATAAAATATTAGAATTTTTTTTTTGAGAGATAGATAGCACGTTACCCGCTTTGTTTATTTGTTAGAATATTTTGCTAAAGAAATAAATATTCGATACTATTATGTGCCGGCACACATGAGTTTTTTCTGACCGGCACGCATCAGCACGGCCTAACATGCATCGTTTCGATAAATTTCTGACACAACTCCGTGCCACGACACTTAAATCATTATATACACACAATTCATAGGTTAAAACTCCTAAATTTTAAGCTTTTTATAAAAGTGACCTCCTAAATTTTTTTTTTATTAATTAACATATTTTCTACTTACTAACCGTACGTTTGATGTCAAATGTACACAAAAGTTTCAAGTGGTATATATATATCTTTTTTACTAAAGCAATTCTTGATCAGATGTATCCTGAATGAGTGTTTGTTTTGATTCTATCAGAATTTCTAAAATTACTAACAAAAAAAGTGAAATCAAACAGTAAGCAAGCAGAGAAAGTGTAAATCAAAAAAATAAAATACTTCAGGAGCTAAATTCAAAATAGATTAAAATTTAGAGGGTGTCTATACATAACCAACTCTAGACTGTTTGGTAGGCACAACCAGTCCCAAACCTAGTTAGTTAATTCGCAAATTATTTGCGAATTATTCGCGAATTATTAAAAATCCGAATTAAACGGTCCGTTTAAGAATTTTTCTAAAGAACCCGAATTATTCGCAAATTTTTGGACGAATTATTAAAAATATGAATAAAAAATTTATAATTTTTATTTTTAAATATAAATTATCTTATATTTTATATCTTATGTTTTATGTTTGATACCGAATCCTTTTTTTAAGCAAAATTTTTCAACAAATTTAAAAATTAGAAAACGAATTTTATGCGTATTATATCCGTACCGAATTTTTGCCGAATCCGAATTAACTAACTATGGTCCCAAATCATATATAAGTTTCGAGTCCAATTTACACCTAAGGCATAAAATAATGTTTGCTTGCTTGGTTGCCCAATGACTTGCTATAAAAGAGTAAAAGGAAAGAAATAAAAAGAAAAAGGTGAATTTCAATTTGCCCTTATCTTGTTTAGCTTATTTTTACTTCGTCGTATGTGGCTCAATAAGTTAACACTTAATTATTCTATAGTTTTATCCTGTCTACAAAAAAAATTTTACCAAATAGAATAGTAAAGTGAAATGTTTAAGTAAACATACGCTAAACTACAAAATAATTAAGTATAATTTTGTGTACCATAGGATGACCAAGTAAAAAAATGCATGGAATTACTGAAAAAATAAGTTGAAGTTTACTCTATAAAAAACATCCAAAATTCTTTATGGCCCATGTATAGAAACCAAGAGGTAGACTGTGCAATCCTGTTGGCTTCTACCCTGCTGCAACTATTTCTGTACCAACTTTTAAATCAATATTCTAAGATAATATAAAATCGAAGATAGATCTAAACTCCTCAATTCTATAAGGTCTCAAGTGTTGCCGACAAATAATTCTGTAAGGTCGCAAGTGTTACCGACAAACAATTCTGTAAGGTCGTAGGTGTTGCCGACAAACTTTATAATGAAAGGCTTACTCTCCAACGCTTGTCTTTTTCTATGTTTGATTCTTTTTTCTTTTCTTTTCTTTTCTTTTTTTGAGAGAGAGAGATAGATAGGTATGCTATCCGCTCGTTTATTCGTTTAGAAATGCTTGTAGAAATGTGAATCAACTAGAATTCGAACTAGAGTCTCGGATACCAACCACCAAATCTTTTGTCACTCGCCTTTTCCTATGTTTGATTTTTAAAGGGTAATTTGCATGTTAATCATGACTGCTACGTTATCGTAGTCAATAAAAAGAAAATAAAAATAAATGCCTCAATAGTTTCACATCGTATGAAAAAATAATCCTACAATCCTGATTAGAATATGTAATGGCTCGACTCACTAGCAATAATAACTCGTTGGATCCAAACCACCGGACCAAAATTCTTAAGCCCAGTTATTATTATTAATGTGTTAGTGTGTAAGGCCTCATATATTATAATCTAAACGGGAGTGGTCTGTAACGCCCAATCAGGCCTGACACGCTAGTAATGGCAACCGGCCTTAAGCATTTTGGGCCGATGGTTTGGACCCAACGAGTTATTGTTGCTAACGGATCACACGCTAGTTGATTCACATATACAAATTAAATATTTTGAAAAATACAACTGACAAGTCATTAATGCACATAACATTTTCCTTGAGAACCGAGTTCACAAGAGCAAAGGCTTGATGGTTGAGCGAGACCGAGCTCGAATCCTAGTTGATTAATATTTAGCTAAGTTTATTTCTTAACGAAATAAAACGGAAGCGTACAACCTATCTCTCCAAAAAAAAAAAAAAAAAAAAAAAAAACATTTTCCTTGAGAAAATAGATTCTTATTTAACATATAAAAAAAAATTCAAATAATAAGAAACAAATAAAAAATAAAATCTCTCTTAAATAGTTCAATATCCTTTCAAATTATGTAATATTTTTTTTCAAAATAATGTAACATTTGTGTAAATAGTATAATATTTGTATACAATAATATAATATTTGCACAATTTATACAATGTTGCATACTTAATACTCTAAATTAACGAATAATATAGTATATCTAGTATAATATATTGTAATATATCAAAAGTTATGCAATATTATGTGTATAAATGGTGAATATGCTATTCTGTTTATACAAATATGTACGCTATTTATATAAATATTGTACTATTTAGATGATTGTAATGCAACTTTTTTTTATGACTTAAATTATATTGTACACAAATAAAGTGTCAAATATTCTAGAAAGGAGAACTGCAATATCATAATTTTATATACCTTTTCTTGAAAGACGAGAATTCTTATTTAAGACAAAATAAAATAAATAAAATATAATTAGTAAAATAAAACAGCACAATGTACTCCCAAATTGTTCAACATTTGTTTTCCAAATAACCCCATGACATTTAGTGGAGTACAACCGAAAACTATATATAATTTTTCATTTTAATAATAAAATGTTTTAACAGATAATGGTGATGCTTTGTTTCTGAATCAGTAACCGATAGGGATGCAAACGGATCCGGGTTGGTGGAGCTCCCGCCCGATCCGTCCCGACGAGGGCAGTAAATGGGAGTAAATAAATGGATTCGGGGCGGGAAACGGAGCAAATTTTACAATCCGAGACGGATTCGGAGCAGGAAACGGAAGAAATTTTGACCCGCGCCGAATCCGCCCCAAAATCATTTTTATTTTAAAAAAATATTCTTAAAAAGTAATGTATTTACAAAAAAGTTCAAAATACAAATAAGTTAATACTCTCATTTCTAATGTATTTGAAATTTTTTATTTTTATTATAAATTTTTATTTATATTTTTATTTTTATAATTAATATTGTTAAATTATATATATAATCTTATTAAAATTATTATTTTATATAAAAAATATTAGTTGGCGGGTACAAACTATTTATAATATTATAATTTTATAAAAAATATTAGTTGGCGGGACGAATTAGGGGCACTGGCGGGAGGCGGGGCGGATTTTTAAGGTTTAGGGTTTAGGGTTATCGGGGCGGGAGGCGGGGCGGGGCTCCCGCCCTCAGATCCGCCCTGTTTGCATCCCTAGTAACCGAATTTCGTTGAACACAATGATGAGAATTGAGTCAAGACAAAATAATTCTGATTCACATTTTGACAACAGATTCAGAAACAACAAAGAGTTGTCCATCTTCCTCAGGAAAAGATTAAAACAGACAAATATCAATTTACTCTGAAAATGCTTTCCCAGCAAAGATAAACACCTTCTTATGTACCGTGACAAAAGGCGTAAAACATTATGCTCTTCAAAAGTGTAGAGTTAAAAAAATGGATTTTACAAGGTCTGATCATACAATAAAGGGCCAGTAACTCAGAAGCAAAAGCTTCAAGCTAAATAATCTGCAGCAG
The DNA here is from genome assembly GCA_025177825.1 of Aechmea fasciata. Taxonomy (NCBI): domain Eukaryota; kingdom Viridiplantae; phylum Streptophyta; class Magnoliopsida; order Poales; family Bromeliaceae; genus Aechmea; species Aechmea fasciata. The sequence goes on from CM045945.1 coordinate 3,894,330, forward strand.
CGGCCGGATGGCGATTGGTAGAAGCCTATTTTCTCATGGGGAATGGACTCAAAAGGCTAAACTTAAAGCAAAAGTCCAGTGCAATAGCAGCAGAGAGAAATACAAAGATGTTTTCAGCAACAAACACTGCTCCGTCGACAGAGAGTGAAATGAAGTTATCAATGTTTAGCTCCGAAGGTTTCGCTGCCTCCACGGCTGCAAGACCTGCAATTGAAAGCAGCAGATTAAAGTTATAACCCCTTCACGCAGGAATTTTCATGTCAAAGAACAAGAAAAAGATGATATTAATATAACCCCTTCTATTGTTTAGCCTAGCTAATTCTGCTTTATTACTCTATGGTTTGGTGTATTCTCCGGAGATTATTGTTTTGATCGACCGTTGTGAACTCCAGTTACCAGTCAAAAATGGATAAAGTGACAACATCTCCTTTTCTCTTCATGGGAGGAAATCAAGAACCCTGATTGCATCTCCTTTTTCTAGTCAATGGATCGTCTAAAGTTTTTAATGAGCCACACCTAGGATTTAAGTGCCGTGACACTACGTCGTGCTGAGTATTTGTGTTAAATATTTTGCATTTTATTATGGTAAACTAGTCATGCCATAAACACGGGAATTGTATTGTGCCAATATCTTAATGACATGGTATGGCACGTTGGGCACATAAAATCGATTGTTAAATGCACCCATGCAACATAATTTAACCGGTACTTATTACTAACTGGAACTATGACCTCACAGTAGAAAACTGCTATGGACCAAACAATGGGATATTAAGTGGAATGAAGCTAAACCACTAGAAGGTATCTTCAAATTTTACTAAACACAAAATTATGAACAAGTAATCTTATGGGATTGGTAGAACCACCATTTGCTAGATACCTTTAACTAAGCCAAATGCTGCAGATGTCCCAGTTTTGAGCTGAATGTTATCGATATCTCTTCTGATTGTATACCTGAATGTAACTCCAAACAAAGCACAACTAACGAAAACCACTGACAAGTGAACAATCAGTTGGGAGAAGCTGTTGGCTTGATAAAAGGATATCGGTAAACTGGCAAGCGTTCCAACTACAGAAGAAATTGCTGCTGCTTTTAAGGATTCTATTCTCTCTCTAACTTTGTCAATATCTTCACGTAACACATCTCCCGAGCTGCTATCTTCTATGTTGGACCATAGAGAGCGTTGAGCTTCGTCAACCATTGCTCGTGCTTCCAGCAGTTCCCTTTGTGATTCTGCAATCTTGAGTAAAGGAGATACAGTGTGTCACAAGCATGCTACTAAAATCTTCATAGCAGATGATCACATTTTGAAGAGGTAAACTGTATACCACGCATGCTCTAACATACGCTAAGGCCTAGTCTGTGAATGCATGCTCCTAATGCAATGGCTTTAATGCTTCAGAGCTCAAAGAAAAAAAAAGGTGCTTTAAAGCCCTACTCTTCTGATGCTACAAAATGCTATTAAATGGCGGAGAACGCAACATATCGCCTGATACTTCCCTGGCGGAGGTTTCCTCCATTTTATCACATCCAAGGACAGAAGTGTTTTAGCACTTCTAGATTTATTGGAAGCTCTAACACATCGAAGGTGCTGCTTTGGAGAATGAATTTCAAAACTAGATCTAAGAGTGAATTTAAAGTGTTTCTCAACTTCGAATGATCAGCAGTTACTGAAACAGATGATTTCAGGAAGCTAGAATGTCTGTTTGACCTAGCTAGGCCTTCTGCAAAAAAGCTATTTAAGTAGAGTTGTTTGAACAAGAACTAAGTAGGATTTAAACCAAAACACCCTCCAATATTTGTTACAGCAGAAGCAAAAATTTCAAATTAGAACTTCTGTTTTTGTGGCCTAAGCTCATTTCAGTTTCTCATCACAATAAAAGCTCTAGATTCTTGTATCCAATGCATGTTTGTTGCTTTTCAAAGTAGTGAAGCTGTTTTAGAAACCAAGCTAGACAAGAACTAGAAGCATCTCTATTGCCTACTTGAATTGACACCATTTTCTAGTTTCTTAAGCTGAAAATGCAACCTCGGGGGTAATTAAATCTTACATACTTTGAATGCCTTTCATGACAACAAGCGCACCTTTGGAGACTTTTATAACTCCACCTTGCCCGATAAATTTGTAGCACTCGTTGTCTATTCGGAAAGAGAAATCAAACCTTTTGTCAAATCTAGAATATATCGTACATTTGCAAGCACCCAGACCATTCCATCGAACATTCTCAAGCACACCAAACCAACTCCCACTGTTCGACTAGTTGAGTTGTTTCCCATCAAAATCAAAATAGTACCACCATAACATTCCTCATAAGTATTAAACCATGAATGATGTGGACGGATATAATGAGTAGCGCCACTACAAGAATCCAATTTTTATGAAAAATCAAACTAGAACCCACCATCAAAACCTCATCATCAATAACACCTGATGTTGTCACTTTAACTGGGACGTGCTTAATTATCCAATTCCGAGTTTTGCTTACCAATACTTAATTCACCATTATCTATTTCGGCATTTGAGCTCTTTTTTTAGACAATCCTACTTCGTATGCCCAGATTTGCCACAAAACCAACAAAATCCTTTGTCATTCTGATTTCTAGACTTTGATCTATTCTTTGACTTGCTTCTTGAAAAAAAATTCTTGACATACTTTCACGTTCTTTACGGCGACCTCATACTAAAACTGCTTCCGTTCCACCCTCTGAACTCCCCAAAGTTGTCGTCTTTCGAAGTTCATAGTCTAACAATATACTATAAACAGTATCCAAGACGAGAATCTTCCTTTGTGCAACTTAAACTTGTAATCAAAGTTTCATAGAAATCTGGCAATGTGCATAATAAGGTGATGGCCATATCTTCATCCTCCATCTTCTCTCTATTGCTCTCAAGCTCAAACAAAGTTGTGAAATATAATTGGAGACCTTGCTACCTTCTTTCATTCTCAAAGAGTACAACCTTCTCTTTAAGAAAATCTGATTCATAATTGATTCGTTTTGGTACGCCTATAATCCAAGAGCCATCTTCTTTCCGACTATGTTGAAAAGACCTTTATCTGCCAAGCACATACGGATAGTAGCTGAAGCTTTCAAGTCCATCTCCTCCCATTCATCATCGGTCATCCACTCCGATTTCTTATATTTCCCAAGTAGAGTCTTATATTGCCCTTGTACTAACAAATCAAGAACCTCTAACTTTGAAAATTCAAGTTTCATTTTCCCTCAAATTTGTCCACTTTCTATCGATTTGCAGCCACTAAGGCAATTTATCGAACACCTTGCACTTAATTTTGAAGCTCTGAGACCAATTGTAGCACGGCAATAACGAAACCAACACAATCAAGATACTAACCATTCTAATAAACAAATGTGTTGAATCTAAATCAACCACAATCAAGATATGCAAAAATTGGAGTAAAATGAGGTAGAAAGAGAAAGATCTAAGCACAACCACAGCACAAGGAGATTTATGTGGTTCTCCTAAAGCAGGCTGCATCTAAGGGCACAAAGAAGATCAAATCCACTATCAAATTAAGTATATTACAAGATTTGGTTAGAGATGATTACTCTATTACAATGAGCATACAACCATTCAAATGGAAAAACCTGTTTTCCTACACTTTCTTTTAAGTACCTTCTGGTCGCGCAAATCCCACTGCAGAATGTCTACAATCAACCTTAAAGGACTTGAATCAAGCAAGAATAACAAGAAAACTCCTCCTCCGACCCTCCACACTTCTCTTCTCTATACAAACAATGAGAACCCTAGAAACCATTTTTTAGAACTCTATACTATACTCAAAATAAGAATTCCTCTCATAACAACCCACTTGGCTCAATATACAAATGGGTTAACTAGAGCCCAAACCAACTACTAACTAGCCAACTTCATGAGTTTATTGAACTCGACCCAAAATAAATTAAAATAAGCAAATTTGATATCTCCAAACTCAATGTACTATATTTCTGGGCTGGCGGAGGCCAGGGCCTTTTACTTTTGGGATTTGAGGTTTATGTGATTTTGTATAGCGATGCACAGTAGTTTAGCTTGTATAAAGTGCTCTGAGACACGTCTTTATCTTATTTTAGTATCCCTGGAATTGTTAATCATGGCTTATGGCATTGTTTAGTTGTGATTTGTGACAGTCTGGTTGTGGATTATTAAGTTATTTGCCTCCACTCCCTGCCTCGAGCTCTTTTCTGGAGCTATTTATAGAGCTCAAGCATTAGAAATCAAGATTTTTTTCAGATCTTAAAGAGATTTTGGAAAATATGTGATCCCGAATTTTCCGGGATTCTTTTGACCAGCAAGAGTTTTTTTTATTTCTATTTTACTGTTTGGAAAGAGAGAGGAGCAGAGGAGAAAAGAGAGATAGAGAGAAGCGGAAGATTTTAACATTATTTAATCATACAAATAATCCTATGATGACCTTGCCTTGGGAAACCTCGGGAATATCTTGGTCCAATTTTGGGAATGAGCAATATCTTGACCAAGATCCTCCATTTGGATCCTTCCCGTTGGACTATTCACAATCTAGGTGAAAGTGCACTTGTGCTTAATAGGGTAGAGTGTCAATTTCTATTTGTGGAAGCAGAAAATACTGCCACGTATACATTACAAACTGTTAATTAATCTATTTGTATGGATCTAATATATTTTTTAAAATATTTCTTGGTACAACCTCGGGAATATCTTGGTCCAATCTTGGGAAGGAGCTATATCTTGACCAAGATCCTCCATTTGGATCTTCCCGTTAGACTATTCACAATCTAGGTGAAAGTGCACTTGTGCTTAACGGGATAGAGTGTCAATTTCTATTTGTGGAAGCAGAAAATACTGCCTCGTATACCTTACAAACTGTCAATTGATCTATTTGTATGGATCTGATATATTTTTTTAATATATTATTTTTTGATAAGGTAAAAAAGTAAATAGAGTTCTTGTTTCCTCTCTCTTAATCCCCAGGTATGGGCAGGACTGCGTTTGGACGGTGTCGACAAGTACGGCGGCGGCACCTCAAGTTGATCGGCTACGTCGATAGTGGATGCGGAGGCAACGATGGCAATGGCTTTAGGCGGTGCCGGCGGGTTCGGCGGCGACAGACAGAAAAGAATAGCACAGTTCTCTTTTTTTATTTCTATATATATATATATATATATATACACTATTTACTTATTTATTTTTAACTCTCCTTCTTGTTTCCTCTCTTTTTTTTGTTTGTGTTTTGTTTTGCAATAGAAAATGTGGATAACCCCTCTCGCACAGCCGCCTCCGCCGATTCTCCATGTGATCCCCTGTGCGATGCCCATATCCCCCTCCCCGCCTTGAGCTCTTTTTTCGAGCTATTTATAGAGCTCAAGCCTTAGAAATCAAGATTTTTTCAAATCTTAAAGAGATATTGGAAAATATGTGATCCCGGAATTCAGATCTTAAAGAGATTCTGGAAATTATGTGATCCCGGATTTTTCGGGATCCTTTTGACCCGGGAGAGCTTATTTTATTTCTATTTTACTGTTTGAAAAGAGAGAGAAGGGGCAGAGAAGAAGAGAGAGATAGAGAGAAGCGAAAGATTTTAATATTATTTAATCATATAAATAATCCTATGATGACCTTGCCTTGGGAAGGAATATCTTGTTCCCATCTTGGGAAGGAGCTATATCTTGACCAAGATCCTCCATTTGGATACTTTCTGTTGGACTATTCACAATCTAGGTGAAAGTGCACTTGTGCTTAACAGTGTAGAGTGTCAATTTCTATACCTTACAAACTATCAATTAATCTATTTGTATAGATCTAATATATTTTTTTAATATATTATTGTTTGATAAGGTAAAAAGGTAAATAGAGTTCTTCTTTCCTCTCTTAAGCCGCGGGTATGAGCGGCAGCGACTTCGAACGGCTTTTGGACGGCGGCGGCACCTCGAGTTGATTGGCGACATCGATAGTGGATGCGGAGGCAACGGCTTTAGGCAGCGTTGACGGGTTCGGCGGCGGCGGACAGAAAAGGAGAGCACAATTCTCTTTCTTTTTTTATATATATATATATATATATATATATATATATATATATATATATATATATATATATATATATATATATATATATACACTATTTATTTATTTATTAATTTATTTTTAACTCTCCTTCTTCTACGTTCTCTTGCTCTGTTTTCTCTCCTTTTTTTTGTTTTTGTTTTGTTTTGCAGCAGAAAATGTGGATGACGCCTCTCGCACAGCCACCTCCGCCGATTTTCCATGTGATCCCCTGTGCGATGCCCATATCCCCCTACCCGCCTCGAGCTCTTTTCTCAAGCTATTTATAGAGCTCAAGCTTTAGAAATCAAGATTTTTTTCAAATCTTAAAGAGATCTTGGAAAATATGTGATCCCGGATTTTTCGTGATCCTTTTGACCAGGAAGAGTTTTTTTTTTATTTATATTTTACTGTTTAGAATGAAAGAGAAGGGGCAAGGAGAAAAGAGAAATAGAGAGAAGCGAAAGATTTTAATATTATTTAATCATATAAATAATCCTACGATGACCTTGCCTTAAGAAACCTCGGGAATATCTTGGTCCAATCTTGGAAAAGAGCTATATGTTGATTAAGATCCTCCATTTGGATCCTTTTTCGATGGACTATTCACAATCTAGGTGAAAGTGCATTTGTGCTTGACAGAATAGAGTGCCAATTTCTATTTGTAGATGCAGAAAATGCTGCCACATATATTTTACAAACAGTCAATTAATCTAATTGTATGGATATCTTAGTAAAGTAAAAAAAATTTAACTACACAATTAATTTTTTAAACCACGTAACGGTGAAGTGAAAATGAGCTATAGAATAGTTAAGTGCAACTTTTTAAACTTCAAGGCGGTAAAGTAAAAAATAAGCTTTACTGGTAGTGGTGGGGAGAAAATTGAAGTTAACTCAAATTATAAAAAATAAAAAATAAAAAAAAAAGAAACGAGGCAAAAGATCAAACAGAAAGCGGGCGAGGAAGGGAGGGAGGGAGGGAGGGAGGAGCCGACCGACCTCGTCGCGGCGTCGCTCGAGCCGGCGCAGGAGGTCCTTCGCGCGGCGGGCCTCGGACTCCTGGCGCTCGACTTCGGCGAGGGCCTCCCGCGCCCGCTCCACCCTTCGCGACGCCGCCTCCAGCCCTTGGAGCAGCGCCCGGTTCTCCTCCCTCCGCAGCAGCTCCTCCACCATCCCCGCCACCGCCTCCTCCCCCTCCTTCGCATCTCCCCCCTCGCCGGAGCTCGTGCATCGCGCCGGGCGGAGGACGAGGAGGCGGCGGTGGTCGGCGGTGGCGCGGGGAGAGCGAGAGAGAGTGGCGATTCGGGGATGGATAAGAAGCGGTTGGAGTGGGCGGAGGAGACTCGGCGGTGGATGCATCGCGCACCGGCTCTCTGTTTTTTTAAGAAAAATGTTATTTTCCAAAATACAAAATGGCAAAATAAAAAGAGCTGGACTTCGCTACGTTTATTAAAAATATTTGAAAACTAAATTTCATAATTTTTGACTTATTTACCTATCAAACGAGTATTAACGACTAAAATAAAAATTTCATAAAAAATAATAATAAAAAATTTGAATTTAAAATTAGAGATGCTGACCTTACTCTAAATTATGAAAAAAAAAAATTCTATAAAAATTTTATCAAATTTAGAGCGTTTTACACGGTTAAATTTACAAACGCATCGCATATACAATTAAAATTATCAATTTTAAAACTTTTTTATCACTAACCAAATAATGCCAAAAAATTATAAAATTTAATTTTCAAATACTTTTAATAGTATAGATTAAGTCTAACGAAACCGATCGTCAATTTGAAAGCTGCATCATTAACAACGGTAATCTGAGACCACCATGCTGCTCAATAGTATACAAGCCTAGCTCAAGTAAAATACACTTATTACTTTTTAACCGAACATATCTTTTTCCCCAAGTTCGTACAACTACCGAAAATTACTAGCAAACACAAATAAAAGGTAGCAAGCTACATGCTTCATTCATTAGGAGAAATGAACTTAGCTTTACAAACTGAAGGCAGCTAGGGCCTCCTAACGGAACCAAAAAAAACCAGTAGCAAAGAGAAACACAAAAAACGACAGAAAGACAAAAACAAAAGGTGACGTACCGAAACAGGACTACGACTAAAACCACGGTTGTGAGACCAAGAAGATTGACCTGGCGACCCACCGGGTCTCCTACCTGAAAAACCTACCTGAAAAGAAAGACCACAGTATTAAGGAACCTCTGTCCAGTCATTAAGCAAAGCACCGACCCGTTCAAGGGCCCGGGTAGCGTCAGGACTCGTCTCGTGGAACACATATCTGTTCCTCTCCGTCCATAGAACCCACCAAATAGCCGCCAACTGCGTGAGACTCCTTATCCTCGCCTCCTTGTTGGGGAGGTTAGCTGTTAGTGCCCATAAACTTTTGACATCCTCGGTGATCGATTCTGTAAGAACTAGACCGCCCACTTTAAACAACAGATATCTCGCCAGAACACACTCCCGGAATAAATGATCGCAGCTTTCAGGTAGTACTGCACAGAACAGGCAAGATGGATCGACCGGACGCCCTCGACGGATCAGTCTATCCGCGGTCAACAACCGCTTGCGGATTAGAAGCCAAATGAAAATTGTGATCTTTACCGGGATTTTTAACCTCCAAAGGTGGTCGAACGTCAGATCTCTCTGACCTGCGTCTGTAATGAAATCGTAAAGTGATTTAACCGAAAAGGTTTGATTGGGCGTCCAACGCCACCCAAGCTTATCCGACGTGTCAGTTGGAGTGAATTGCGAAAGTAGATTCCTGAGCTCCCTGGTCTGCTGTCGACTCTCCGTGTTAGAGTTTGTTGCGAGACCTCTGGTTATGAAACGCCAACGCCATCTATTACCGTTCCAGCATTGTGCGACTGATGCCTCAACGTTGACTAATCTATCGTAGATACCGGAAAAACGAGTCCTCAACGGAGTTTCATCTATCCAGATGTCCGACCACAGTCTGATAGTTCTCCCATCGCCCATTATACGAGACCCCACATTTGAAGAGGTCACGACAACTGATCACACTTCTCCACCATTGGGAGTAGGGTCTGAACGCACTCCCTTCGCGCAAAGGCCTTCTTCTCCTGTAGTAAAATGACGTAATCAATCGGCACCATAGTAGGTGTGGCTCCTTAAAATATCGCCACCACCACTTGGTCAGGAGTGCCAAATTCATCGCTTCCATGTCCTTAATCCCCAAACCCCCTTCTTTCTTGCTTTTGCAAACCGACTTCCAGGCTATAAGGCACGAACCCCCCGAGATTTTGGCACACCCTTTCCAGAAGAAAGACCTTCTTAAAGCTTCAATACGATTTAGAACCCACTGCGGCACTTCAGACAATCTTTACCACGAACAAATGCACGAACATAAAATCCCATAGATATATCGCCCAGATTTTCTATACATGCACTTAAAAGAGAAATCACTTTCTTTTCTTTTTTTTCAGATTTATCTATAATCAGGACATGATCAGAGTCCAAAGAAATTTAATTATCAATTTCCATGACTTGATCCCCATGCCGGCCAAACTCGCAACAAATTACGAGATTAAATCAACCCAGCTTAGATGCAAAGAAGGCATAAACAACGCACACAGTCCCATGAAATTTCCATCTTTGGGGCTGCCGATTTTCTGCAACTCTGGTGTGCCAAAAGTTCCAACACAGGTTGGTCTTGGCCTTGTCATTCATCAAAAGAAGGAATCAATTTGATCAATTACAACCACTCTCTCCACTGCTTTTTATCCAACCGTCAGGTTTCCTCTACTAGTTGATATCAATCCCGTCTGTCTGGCTGTCTGTCTGTCGTATAGACGGCCCGGAATTGGTGCTGCATTTCCTGCTGCATCAGTAGACACAAACACCATAAGATCTACAAATCTAGTATTATTATGATAACACATGAATCCGGTAGGGCTCACCATGAGGAACAATAAATTTTTTTGTTTAGCATGCTGTAAAAACGATAGCAAGGCGCCAATTAAGGACACTGCCACAGGTGTCGCATTTTAGATTCCTCTGATAACTGAAATCACATATGAATATAATCAGAGAAAATACATAGATACCATAGATACAAGTTGCCACAAACTGATATTACAGATGTGGCATTGATGTTTTTTTCCTATCACCTATATAAACATGTTAAAAAAATGATTGATGATTAAACCATATTCAATTTAATCGACTCCATTGCTTCATTTTACCAGCTTCAGGCATGCTTAATTGGCACACTGGTTATATAGAGCAGTTTATCAAGCTATAAAATTGTCTGATAGTTGTTGCAACAAAACTATGCCGAGGAGAAAATAACCTAAAAGAGGCTAAGACTAACATGGGAAAGATAAATGTCCAGCCAAATTACAGCTACTTGTTGTCAGGGTACAAATAAAGAGAGAATGAGAAAATTAAGTATCACAATGAAAAGAAATTCGGTGATTTTGTCGCGATTTCTTACTCAACACCTGCAAAGGAGTCCAGGACCTTAACTGTTAAAAATGCCGCTTGTAATATTGGGCTAAATTAGCGAGGTAGTCAAACATACTGCAAAACAGCATTCTTGTTTATTTTCCCTCAGCAAATCAATATGTTTATTTTTATGAAAAGTGCTACAAAATTAAAAGAGAAAAAGATACAAAACCCAAACTACAAAAATTTGAATTTTATTTCTCTTCATATCTGTTATTTCTTCTTTTATTTTTAGGTGTTCTACCACTAGATATAACAAGGTTATCTAAGGATTCCCATGTTCATCGCTATAGCCGTCCATAAGGCTTTCGAACCACTTCCCCTGCATACTTAATTCTTTAACGTAACAATACGTTTTAAATGGAATTTGTACCTTCAAATAGGCTTCAACATTTCATTGTCCTGTAGAACTATGTACATTTTAGTATATCTAATTCAGTTCGATTCTTATACTTATAAGTTGAGGCACATAGTCATATTCTTCAAGAGATTGAATTGCATGAGAAACAATAGCCAGAAGGAAAAATGTGAAATAACAGTAAACTGAAAAATTATAACTTGAAGAGTTTTCCGGTTATCAACAGTATTCATACCGGAACGACTGAAAACTATCTGGATTCCGATCAGGAAGCAACCTCTATATAACCAATCAGTAGGTACTGATCTCTAGGACAAGGTAAAACCATAGATGTCAAATAATTCTTTCAAAGGAAACTTCATAACAAGTTAGTTATTGTCATTTAAAAATACAAGATAGAAGTATGATCTATCAATGCTTTGTGTGTCTTTTTACTAGCTTTTAATCAATATTAGTTTCGAGAAATAGGTTCTATATACCCCAAGGACAGCTTAAGCAAGAGAGGAGACTATATAAATGTTAGAAGAATACATGAGAAAATCTGCTTTCATTAGAAAAGCAACTACATGAAACTCAAAGCATAAAATTAATCAAAAGAAATCGCAACCATTTAAAGCACAATAAAAGTAAGACTAACGAGTTTTAGAGATATCCAGGTTACAACGACCTATAAAATTGACGGCTGTGAAGGAATAAGTTTTGCCATTTAAGGCACAAAAATTTACCACAATTTGAATGATTCATCTCCTAATTTGTGCAGGTCATATAATAAACAAGGTGCCCCACAATATACTTTAAAACAACTACTTGGCTCCATTCTTGTGTTAGCTCGATCAATGATTTGGGAACTACAAACTGTATCATTATAAGTTTTATGACTACACAACTTTGGGTTATGCCGATCAAAATTAACAGATTTGAGTTGTCTTATAATGATTTTAGATCAGTAACTACATTGTAAATTAAATGAAAAATGGTATGCTATTATCCACTTTAATAACTGCATTGCAAATAAGTGAAAAACAGTATACTATTATCCACATTTGAATCCACAAGAATATATACTGGCAGAAAAATACAAGCTTCGATGGAGCCCAGACATTAGTAAAGCAAACCACCACAACAAAATTGTAACACAAGTTAATAAACACATGAAATACAGAAAAACGCAAACAAAATATAATATTTGACTAGTCATAACATAAATTTAAGTATGCAAGAGTGTCCACGTGTTTTCAAATGATTTCGACTATCTACTTAGCTGTCTACAAGCCAAATATTTGTTCTTTGGAAGTAAAACAGTTTTCTTCGTGAGCTATGCCATACTATCCGTTAGTCCAGCGTCTAAAACTGCTCTGCGAAAAGGCCACAAGCGAAACATGTGAACAACCACAAAGTCTAGAGCTTTTGGCATTACTGAGATGCTAAAATGTTCTTCTGGATGCTTATACTAAAATGATCTTCTGAATGTTTAAAGTAGAAGTTCGAATAGAAGTTTATCTCTAGATTCACCACAAAGTTGTCAAGGGCTTCCAGCAGAAAAGTGCTTCGGGCTTCTGAAAAAGCTATTCTCTGGCTACGCAGAAGCTAGCTTCCTTATCCACTTCTCATTTACATCAGTGCTACAAGTTCAATATCCACTCAGAACTCAATAATGTATATGCTCGTTAAAACATATGTTCACGCCTCTGAACTGACAAATGTAGAGTCCACACTCTCTCGCCAAGCCCTAAATGAGTTGTAACTTACAACGAAGTTCTTACACTGACTTCGGAAAAGTCCTGCAACTGCTATTCTAGACAAAAAGAAACTCAGTGTTTTTGGATTCCTTGGGGAGTGGTGAAATGCAAAACTCCTACAACTACACAAGCTTGCGATTTGCTCAACAATTAGATCCCGGCTATAGTAAAGCTGATATTTAAACAAGAATCTGATAAATGAGTATTATTAATTGACCCTTATCATTTAATGTATGTACGATAGTTAAAGTCGCCACAAACCTTGAGGGCTAAAAGCAGCACAAGCTAGGGAAAACCCAAATCTTCGGCACATGCGCACCCCGGTGATGCGGAAGCGAGCTAGACAGATTGAGAGAGATGGTCGAGCAGCTCTGATCCTCCAGAGAGAATTCATAATACACGCTCTCACGACGATCCACATAGTATATGCAGTTCCCTTTCACCGCCGGGCAAGTCGGAACAACGGAAGCGGCAAACCCTTTATCTTCGAGAAACAGAGCCCTTCCACCCAAATCCGGCAGCTTCCGCCACCGGCCGCCTTCAAAGTCCCAGCGGAAGACGCTGAACCGCATGGAGAGATAGATGCCGACAAGCAGCAGATTCCCGCCCGATTCGGCGAGCATCCACTTACAGTAGTTTTTATTGCCCGGGGCATCGGAATTGGGGTCGATGCTGGGTCCTAGAAGGGTGAATTCGGGTCGGGGGGTGAGGTCGACGGCGGCGAGGCGGCAGCCGGGGGTTAGAGCGTATAGCCGGCCGCGGAAAAAGATCATGTCGTAAATGATCGGGGCATTGGAGAAGGTGTGGAATTTCCACAAGGGATCTCCCAAGGAGCAGAATTGGAGAGACTGAGAGCAGGGGCGGAAGCAGACGACGGAGCAGGAGGCCGGGGAGGAGGAGAGGATAACGCGGGGGAGGCTGTGGGGGGATTTGGGGAGACGGATGCGGGCGCCGGAGAGGAGGTTCCAGAGGAGGAGCTTGGAGGGTCCGGAGGCGGAGGCGGAGGCGGAGGCGTCGGAGACGGTGATGAGGAAGCCGTGGGAGAAGGCGAGGGAGCGGCGGGAGGGAGGGGACCAGGGGAGGCGGGTGGAGTAGAGGCGGCGGCGGAGGAGGTCGTAGAAGGATTCGGAGAAGGAGGGGAAGCGGGGGACGAGGAGGGAGCGGGGGTTGGGCAGACAGGGCGGGGGCCGGGGTGGGGAGGGAGCGCCAGGAGCGGCAGACGGCGCGGAAGGAGAAGAGGTCCTCGAGGGAGGGCAGACGGGAGAGGACGGAGTGGAGGGCGGCGTCGGTCAGCGACGACCAGTCGCGGTATTCGGCGGAATCGTCGTCGGGGTTTGGACTGGCATCGGGATCGAAACTTATCTGGGTTTCGGTTGGGGAAGCTGGGGCAGACTGGGAGAGGGAGCGTCTTCTGGTTTTGATGGGATTCATGTCGGAACGGTAGTTGCTAATTTCCTTCTGTTCTGTGCGGCTGATGCGCTAGAAGTAGAAGAAGAAGAAGGCGGGCGGGAGCCGGGGGTTTTCTGTCCCAAGGAAGGGGGATTTTCGGTCCCAAGGAAAAGAGGCGGCTGGGACCGCGGCAGACACTGAGGTCTACAACAGTAAGAAAAATGCGGCGAGTCCTTAATAAAAATATAAATCTTTTTTTGGGGGCAGCGTTACTTTATTTACTTAAAATAAATAGTGTAAGAGATAACTTTATTTTAAAAAAAAATAAAGGCGATTGCTTATATACATGGGCCTTTTTGCAAAAAATCCACTTATTTTAGATTTTTGCAAAATCGCCACCTTTTTCATTTTTACGTATTCGGATCGTATTTTCAAAGAACCGACCAAAATATCCTTATTACTTTCTCTCTCCTTTTTTTTCTCTCGTTCTTTTTTTTTTTCTCTCTCTAAAGAACGCAGCGATGGCGGAGGCGAAAACAACCCGCCTCGCCTCCGCCCCGCATGCCATCGCCGTCGCCGTCGCCATTGCCGTCGCCCGTGCAACCCCACCCTCCTCGCCTCCGACTCGCCGCGCCGCCACCGTTCTTCTTCACTAGGGCACGGCGACGTCTAACTCTTCTCCTCCACCGCGCGTCGGAACGTCGAGACGTCGTCGGATGCGGCGGGCGGGAGATCGCCCGACGACGTCGCGGTGGTTGCGATAGAAAGCAAGAAAGAGGTGGTGACAAAAAAAAAATTATCGAAAAAAATAAAAATAATAAAAAATAAAAATAAAAACTATTTTTTACTATAGAAAAGATCAAAAAATATAGAAGAAGAAAGAAAAAGATAAAAATTGCACTCTTAAAATAAGATTACACAGTTTTTAAAAAAAATTACACTGTTTTAATGAAAATTACACTATTTTATATATAAATTGCACTCTTTTGAAATAAATTTTACACTTTTTAGACTAATATTGCACCATTAGTCTAAAAAAATTACACTGTTCTAAATATTTTGCACTATTAGTCTAAAAAGTGTAATATTGCGTTTTTTTTTTCTTTCTCTTTCTCTTCTTCTTTTTCTTTCTCTTCTTCTTCTTCTTCCTCTCGCTTTCTCTCCTCCGACGCCCCGGCCCCGCCCGCACCACCACCACCTCGCCGCCGACCCCTCGCCGCGCGCCCCGCTCTCGCCCAAGAAGGAGGCGCCGCCGCCGCCGCCGCCGCGGGGCTCTCCTCCTCCTCGACTCGGAGCACTCCGACTTCGACGCCGCGGGCCGCAGGGCGAGCGCCGCCGCGGGCCAAGAAGCGCGGCGGCGCTCCGGACGGGGGCGGGAGACGCCCGTGAACCACGTCGAGGCCGAGCGGCGCACGGGAGAAGCTCAACCACCGCTTCTACGCCCTACGCTCCGTCGTCCCCAACGTCTCGCGATGGCGGATTTTGAGGTGATGATTTTGAGGTGTTATAACGATTTCATCTGATCTGTGGGGATAGTTATTCGTTTTTGAGGGTTAAATTGATTTGGTCGTGATCATGTGGTATAGGGGAGTGGATTGACCCCTTGCTTGCTAAAGATTAGAAATTCATGATAATTGATTATAAGAATATAGGAATTAGCGGTTGTGTAGTGCGCATTGTATGTAGAGTGTTAAAATGGCGATTTTTTCATCTCAAAACAGAAGAATCTTCGAGCGCTTCCGAACGATCATGTATTATGTAAGAGATTCGGAGTCTGATTTTTAAAATCAATGTTCAAAACTCTTGCCTTTGAATTGCCAAGAAAATCACACCAATGTGAAGCATTGCGCCATTTTTGGTGTGATGGTAAAGGTTTTAGGCTTGCTATTGCAACCCACTGCAGACGTGATCGTGACCGTGCCCTACGCCCGTGAACCACGTCGAGGCCGAGCGGCGGAGAAGCTCAACCACCGCTTCTACGCCCTACGCTCCGTCGTCCCCAACGTGGTTCACGGGCGTCTCCCACCCGTCCCGAGCGCCGCCCGCGCTTGGCCCCGCGGCGGCGCTCGCCCTGCGGCCCGCGGCGTCGAAGTCGAGTGCTCCGAGTCGAGGAGGAGAGCCCCGCGGCGACGGCGGCGGCGGCGGCGCCCTCCTTCGGGCAGAGCGGGGCGCGCGGCGAGGGTCGGCGGCGAGGTGGTGGTGGTGCGGGCGGGGCGGCGTCGGAGGAGAGAAAGAGAGGAAGAAGAAGAAGAAGAAAGAAAAAGAAGAAGAAGAAAGAGAAAGAAAAAAACGCAATATTACACTTTTTAGACTAATAGTGCAAAATATTTAGAAGGTAATTTTTTTAGACTAATGGTGCAATATTAGTCTAAAAAGTGTAAAATTTATTTCAAAAGAGTGCAATTTATTTATAAAATAGTGTAATTTTCATTAAAACAGTGTAATTTTTTTAAAAACTCGTGTAATCTTATTTTAAGAGTGCAATTTTCATCTTTTTCTTTCTTCTTCTATATTTTTTGATCTTTTCGTAGTAAAAAATAGTTTTTATTTTTATTTTTTATTATTCTTATTTTTTTCTATAATTTTTTTTGTCACCACCTCTTTCTTGCTTTCTATCGCAATCACCGCGACGTCGTGGGGCGATCTCCCCGCCCGCCGCATCCGACGACGTCTCGACGTTCCGACGCACTGCAGAGAAGAGTTAGACGCCGCCGTGCGAAGCGCATGGCGCGGCAGAGCCTGAGGCGAGGAGGTGGGTTGCGACGGCGACGGCGACTGGGGCGAGGCGAGGCGGGTTGTTTCGCCTCCGCCATCGCGCGTTCTTTAGAGAAAGAAAAAAAAGAACGAGAGAAAAAAAAAGAGAGAGAAAAAGTAATAAGGGTATTTTGGTCTTTCTTGAAAAATCCCGAATCTGCAAAAATGAAAAAGGTGGCCCGATTTTGCAAAAGTTTAAAATAAGTGAATTTTTTATGCAAAAAGGCCATATACATTTAAAAGTTTTCAGCCTTTCTTACTTATTCCAATGAAAAAGCTAAAATTTAGATTTTTTTTTTTACCCTTTAAGTTCTTCCAAATATATTCTTGATCCTTTCAAATACATTTCTAAAAAAAAATCATAATATTTTTATTTTTAAAAAATTTCATATACCACAACCGTCACTTACATACTTTTTCACTTTAATATTCTGTTATTTAAAATATATCACTTTTATGTTCTATAATTTTATTTTTCTTTTTTTATTATTATCTTCATTAATTTTTTAATTAAATCAATGACAAGGTTAAAATTAAAATGTACTAACATAAATATTCGATAAACTATAAGTAGGGTAATTAAAATTTTTTTGTATATAATTTAACAAAAAATTAATAAAAAAACTGACGAAAATATAAAAATAAAACATAAAATATTAAATTAATACATTTTAAACCACAAGATACTAAATTAAAAAAACATGAAACCACAAGGCCGGTATTTAAAGTTTGCCCTACATTGTTTCTTCAAATACACGCAGAAAAAATAAAAGATCAAATCATGGAAAGTGATACACATGAGAACTTTTCAGTTATAAAAGAAATTGGCAAAACATAATTGATCAAGATCAACAAATAAGAAAAGAACCGACCATCTCTCCATCCCTAGAGCAATGGCCTACTCTAGTTCGAATTCTAGTTAATTCATATTTCTTACTAAGTTTATTTCTAAATAAAATAAATGAAGCGGATAGCGTGCTATCTATCTCTCAAAAAAAAAAATAAAAAAAAACAAATGAGAAAAGAAAACGCAGAGAATTTGCGGCTGCAAATTATTTTAGCACTCTGAACTTTTAATTTTGACAATAAAACTCCCTACATTTCATCAAATAGTTAAATAGATCCCTCTCCTCAATGAAAGTTACTAATTACACTAGTCATTTGATTGTATGTGAGGCACATAATTTTGTAAGGATTCAAAACACACACTCACAAAACCCAAGTTTTCATAGAGAAGCATGAGTATTGAAGGAATGGGGTGAATCTGTCTTCAATTTTTGTTGCTTTTTTTTTTTGTTTGCATTACAACAGAAGAAATAAATTTCTGTGCTTAAACACTTGATAAGAATATTGCAAGACAAGTAATTCAAAACCTTCACAAGAATATATGCAAGATATGTAACCAAAATAGTAATGTAATTAGGAGTCCAGCTGGAATCGATAGCACCAAAGATTTGATGCTATCGAATTTTTCACCGTGAGATTTAACTCTTTGATTATTTTTACCCGTTAGATTATACTATTCAACCAACCACCCACTCAACCCTAGAAGACCCACATCATCCCAATCACACATTTCTCGATTCAAGGGCTAAAAACTAATAGCACTAATAACTTGTTGCTATTAATAGTATTCCAGCCTAGTTCATGTAAGAGTCCGGTTAGAATACTATCGATAGCACCAAGGACTTGGTACTATCGAGTTTTCCACCGTTAGATTTAACTCTTTGATTTAACTTTGACTAAAGAAAAATATCAATTGAATTATTTCATAAAGTATAGGAGGTCCAAATCCCAGTCTATTTGCAAGATAGTTAAAGTTCAGGCAGTCTTTATACATTTTTCCCTAAATTATATTCCATAAAATGCTGTAAAGATTTACAGCACAAACTCCTCATACCATACTCAAACTACTTTCGATCCACATGTTTCTCGATTTTTCCCAAGTGAAGGCTTCGATAAGCTCATGTATTCATTTCTATACACGTGTTTGCGACGATCTTCTGTTTGATCTCATGAGAAATAGATGTGCAAGGATATCCGAATAGATGGATCAAACACTTATATAACTTTTCAAGCCATGAGATCGACAGCAACAGAAATGGGAGCAACACAGGGGAACCAATACCTGCGCTTTCCATCTCGATGGCCATCATCAATCATAGCAAGCCCTTCCTGCATAAACCAACGTGAAATCATTGTAAGCATATGGGGGAAAAAAAAAAACAAATAATTTTACAGGGAAAAAAAGAAACAAGTACAAGGAATCTGTTCTGCATCAGTTCTTACTTTTAATAAAGTTTCGAGGGCATCAGTCGCACGGCCTGAGGACCATGAGAGTGCCTTCTGGATCTGTTCTACTGTTACATAGCCTTGGCCCTGCGAAAAATTAAAATTTAGGGAATATGATTCCGTTTTTCAGACTAGATAAGAGACCTTGTTATGTGTTAAAGCGACAGGATTAGTGATCTATATTCACTCTTACTGTACATAAACAAAAGGCAACAAAGATGAGCGCAGATGATATCATAACCATCCAATGCTATATTGTGAAACGAGTATGGGTAATTGTAAGCAATATATTTGCGGAGTAACAAAATCTAGACAAGCATTAGAAAGGTAATAAGTGCAAAATGTAGAGAGACCAGGAAATACTAAGCTTTATCTGAAATTGTTTGTTAAATTATATGAAACAACTGCTGTTCTCCAAAAGCTTAGACTATTAGAGAACAGTATTGTCAATATTTATATCTCCCCCTCACTTCTAGGCTCGAGACTTTTTTGAGATGCCCAAGACATGGATTTCAATTAAATGGGAGAAAATTATATAATGCTAGGAATCTACCAGGACTAGATTCGGAATCTCCTGCTCTTATACCCTGTTAAATTATATAAAACAACCATTATTCTCCAATAGCTTAAGCATGCCCTTTTGGTCCACGCTTTCATTGTTATTATAAGCATTAGCAACCATTTGAATTGCCTTTTCTTTGGAATAAGGATAGTTGAGAACGTTCCTTGAGATTCACAAGGTAATTAGTGCAAAATGTAGAGAGACCAGGAAATACTAAGTATGGAGGTTCGTGGGGTGTGTTTTTAAATGGCAAACATGCTAGGTGTTCAGAAGCATATCATAATGCACAACATGATGATCCATATGCCAAGTCCTACAACCTTAATTCAGAAGTGATGATTCATTTGCATGCATATCATGCTCTATCAATCGCAGACGAACTTTAGTGGTTTGGATAAATTAGCACAAAGATTATTGTTTCACTCAAGGCCCCTGTAGTCAAAGGTTTCCTCAATGTAGATTCATAGAATAAAAATGAACCCTTCTGAAATTTCTATTATCAAAACAGCCATAATAATGCAATTCAACCATCTAAAATCACAAATCTACAAAGCTTTCTTACACAGGATTAGTATTTCAAAAAGAAATGCGAATTTTAAAAAAAAGAAATTTAACAATAAGTATGAAACGAATGAGTTTTACCCTAATCAGATGAACTTTACAGTTTACATTTGAGAGGATATTTACCTAAATTGAAAAGATAGTCAAAATGTACCAAGAAGTTTTCAGTAACAAAAACTTGATAGAAGCAAAACAAACCTGAGCCACTTCCAGAATTTCATTATGGTCTTTGTTCAACTCAGTAGGAACTGACCGCACTAGTTTTCTCTTGCCAATTGAAATAACTTCAAAACCACTACCAAGAACCTGGAAGTTCATATGACAAAAATTGATATCATTTCCAACATAACTACTTCTAGGTTTCTTAACTCGGTGTGTGAGAATGATGCCGCTAAAGAATCATAAGCCAACAATAAATTCAATACGAGCAGAAATTACGAAAATTCAGCTTCTATTTCCGACCTTTAGCTTACTTATGGCACGCAAACAATCATCTTCAGATACTGCTTCACGAGCAGTTTTTCGCTTTTGAGCAAGCAGACTGCATAGCTCCTGCAAGTTTATCAAACCACCATTGTGCGATCTGGTTGCCATGCATATGTCGACGATCTGAACTCCTGCCATATCAAACACTTTCTATAAGAAAAAGGAAGTACCAGAATCATATGATTTGTCGAAAATCATGAATCTTTTGTAGCCCATTAAAATAAGATAACCCTTGGAAGTGAGATCCTAATCAAATGTTGGCCTTCCTAGCAAAAGAACTACAGTTCAGGCATTAGGTACTAACCTAGCAAATTTAACTCCAGCTAACTGGTTATCTGGCTGAATTTAACCAAAAAATTGAAGGCAAACTGATTTTCTTAAATACTTTATAACTCGGACTACGATTATCCTTTTAAATGCTTATAAATCAAATATACTATACATTTTCGTTTCCTAAGACGCAGAGGTGGTTACATCTGAGAACAAAATTAAAATCCCATGGCATTAGTGCAGAAATTGAACATGTCAGAGAGTCAACATATAACTGTCTCATATAAGGCAAAATATGAGACAGTAGACTTGACAAGAAAAAGCAGTACAAATTCGAAGGAGAAGACCTGCAGCCCAAACTACTACTGAACAGAAACCAGAAAACAGAACGAAGAATTTTACTTTCGAGTGTCTATGTTATCCAGCCTGTCTTCCAAAGCATCTAGAGTATAATTCATTCAAATGCAGAAAGAATAACATAGAGTAAGAGCATCTACTTACATCTCATAATAGGAAAAAAAAAAAAAACCAGGAAAACATGATTTAAATTATTTGCACAAGATAAATGTGCCAACCGAGCTCGTAGTAGAAGTCACCAATCCCTAAAAGCTCCGCCCATACTCCCTTATTAGAAGCCAAGGGATCCACACCAACTTTCGCGCACATCTCATGGAATTGCGCCCTGAACGTAGGGTTTTTACGTATGTCATTCTGCAGCACAAGATGTAGAAATTTACAATGGAATTCCAAAAGAGTGAATGATATTAGCAATTCTAGCAATTCAAATTCACAAATAAGTCAAAACTCCAATTCCCTGTAATAATTGTGTGAACATTCCAGAAGAACAAAGCCCAACGCTAATTCAGACACAAAAAGTATCTACTAGAGTTTGTCAGAATAACCAGTTTGCAAGATATTATTCATCTACCATGATCTCAACTAACTCTCATATCAAATTCACAAGAAAATTTTACAAATATAAATTTTCCTTAACATTAACAATAAAATAAAATAATACGTTGTAACAAAACTGATGTAAGAAAGGTTTTAAAAAAACAAATAATAAGCTAACTCATTTGGTCTTGTTTCTTCTTTTTTTTTTGTCTTTATCAACAGAATTTTTGTATGAAATAGTGTAGGAGGGAATGGCAGATTCCTTGCAAATATAGTGAGAGAGCGAGAGAGAAAGATAGCGAGCGAGCTAGGCAGCTATACTTTAGAAGGCACGAAGGGTTACTTGCTTTCAAGTTGTTTTCAATGCAGGGACATCTGATTTGGTGATTGGTTCAGTTAAAAATGATCTACTTAGAAACCAAATTTCATAATTTTTTTACTTCGCTTACCTTGTGAACGAGTAACCTCAAAATGAAAGGTTGAAAATAAAAATTGCATAAAAAATAGTGATAAAAGACAAATTTCAAATTGGAAGCATTGATGTTGTTCTCGATGGTGAGTAGAATTTTCTATTAAAATTTCACCTATTATTCTACACCGTTGAACTTACAAACATGCTACTTCATCAATTAAAATAGTCATTTTTGAGACCCTTTAATCACCTGGAAAATGATGTCAAAAAATTATGAAATTAGGCTTCTAAATAGTTTTAATAGCGTAAATCATGCCTAACGGAGCCGATCGTTAAATCCGATGTCCCATCATTGAAAACAACTTGAAAGCACATAGACTTCCGTGCCTTCGAAAGCACAGGAAGCATACCATATATATATATATACGTATATATAATATATGGGAATAGTGTACAGAGATCCCATGAACTTTAGCTCTTTTTCAAACAAGCCCGTAAACTTACAGCTTATTGGCAATTAGACTACCAAATTTTAAATAGTTTAATTCTTCAGTTGAAGTTACCAATTACACACCATTTTGGTTGTATGTCTTGCATATAACCCTGTAAAGCTTAAAACATATTCTACCGAATTTAAAAAAAACAACAAAAATCAAAGATACGTTCACCCTATTCTTCAATTCTCAAACCTAATTATTAAAACAGGAAGGGAAAAAGAATGGTTCTTTATTTTTTGAAGTCTTACAAAATTATGTGCAAGACATGCGAATATGCGATAAAAAAGGCTGCGTAAATAGTAAGTCCAATTACTATCCAATAAGTTAGGGGGTCTAATTGCCATAATTAAAGTTCAGATGCGTGATTGAGAACGAGCTAAAGTTCAGGGGGCCTTCATACATTTTTCCCTTTCTTAAAAATTATTATTATCTATCACTTGGCTAGAGTGTGTTGCAAGCTAACCAATCATGCCAACAAAAGAAAATTCCTTCGTCCTGATATTAAGTTATATAGAATTTTTGTTAAAAAGAGGCAACAATGACAAATAAGGCTTGAACAAATTAATAACTTTCGCTCGGAGATTCAACGACATAAAAATAAAAAAATAATAAAAAAAAAGATTAAGACCTTATGTTTGCGAGCAAATTCTTCTAAATGAGATCGAAAAGTGGCGAGCTGCTCCATCATGAGATCTGCTCTAATCTTGGCAACATTTTCCCCAACAAGACGATATTGATCCTAAAAGATCATTAACCAAAATAATTACAAAAAAAAAAAATCTTTAAAAAAAGCAAATTCGCTCGATGAATTGTGTTTAAAAGGGAAAGGAATCGACAAACCCTAGCAGCTGCGGCACTTTGTAGACCGGCGATTCCCGGGCGCCTTCTCATGTTTCTTTCTTGATCGAAAATTTAATCTAAAGGTGGCCAAAAAAAGAAAAAAGAAATTAGGATTTGATTTGATTTTTAGGGAAAATAGGAAGGATTCTTCGATCCCTCGTATATATTTTGGGTTGTGTGATTGTTATTTACTGAGACTTTTTTTTTAAGGATTTGTAATTGTTAAGAAGACTATTGCTGTGGATGCTTTTATAATAAAAGTCGATGAAATATGGGAGGAAAAGAG
This sequence comes from Aechmea fasciata, assembly GCA_025177825.1. Taxonomy (NCBI): domain Eukaryota; kingdom Viridiplantae; phylum Streptophyta; class Magnoliopsida; order Poales; family Bromeliaceae; genus Aechmea; species Aechmea fasciata. The sequence goes on from CM045945.1 coordinate 3,918,194, forward strand.
GAAAAATGCCACCTGTGCATATGGGCATATATTTGGCATCCTGAATTGGACAGGATAGGATTATAAGACTGGTTTAGGTTGGACTGGATTGGCATAGGACAGGATTCATTCAATCCCAATCTTGTCTTTAGAGCAAAATAGGATTGGTGTAGGACTAGACAATTTAATCCCAGTCCCACGTTTGGTGTACACTAGATAATATGGAATTGGAAAAAATTCTTTTTTCAATTATGATTCTTTTTTTAATTTAAATCTTAAACAAAAGAAAATTGAAAAAGAAAAATCTAATTATGTAATCATAATGAAGAGCTCTTCTTCATGACAAACTTGCAAAAAAGTTGTAGATGTGCAAATTGAAAAGAACTATATAAATATGATTTCTAAACTATTGAATCTCATTAACATTAATAAACAAATAAACTTTTAAATTTAGAAGTAAAAGAATATCAACACCACCAAAAAGCAAATAATATCAGCTGAACTATATAAAGAAACTTATATAAGAAAATTTTTGGAAAGTATAAAATGTCAAAATTTAACAACACTGCATGGAATTTCTAGAATCTATCTACTATATATGCAATCTTAAATTAGAAAAGAAGCTCAAAAACATTCATAAAGAATATCATTCCGAACTCAGACCTTGAAAACTAAAGTCATTCATATGCTTTATACACAGGCTTGGTCTGTTAATTTTAAGGGAAACCCTCTTTTTCATTTATTTTTTTAAGTTCAAAGAAGTAAAGAAAGCATTGAAGTCAAAAAATTTAAAAATAAAAAGCAATTAGTCAAGATATATTGTGGAATGTTCTTCTATCTGCTTATAGACCTTCTATTTTACATCGCAAGGCCAGGCCAGGCTAGTCATATAAACTAGCAACTCTTGGGAAATTCCAAGTATTCAACTTTTAGCACTTAATTTCAAGTAAACTCACACTACTAACTGTGCACACTGTCACTTAAAAATTTTGAATAGTTTGAAGTTGGTAAAACTCATTCCTTCGACTCGACAAGTACACACAACTGCAAAATTTCAAGTACACACTGTCACTTAACAAACTTTGAATAGTTTGAAGTTGGTAAACTAATTTCGTCCGACTCGACAAGTACACACAACTGCAAAATTACTGTAAAAAGAACATTTTAGAAAGAAAAAAGGAATTGTTTCAACTTCGTTAACAAGTGAAAAATTGCAATTCCTAGCAAAACTTGAAACTCTTATACTAAAGACCAACTCGGCATCGATATCCAACTAGCAAGAGGATGTATGTAAGTACTGAAGAAGATGAAGCTGCAAAATGTGAGACCATCTTACTTATTCTCGGCTTTGGTCTTCTCGTTGTCCTCCCAGGCCCTACTTATAGATTCTCTTTTCTCCAACTCTACTTGCACAAGCGCAACATTTGTGAGAGCAATTCTTATCAGGTAAATCTCGTTTGCTAATGCGATTTAGCACTACTAAGACAGAAAGTTCAATTCCATTTGTAATAATTTTACCTCATAGGTGAACCTCTCATTTTCTGTTTCACTAAGATACTGGTGATAAAGCTGCATGTTTGTCTCCTCCTATGAATCTTATTGATTGTGTGGGCATGATTTTTTATTCTTCTTTTCCAAAAATAATATTTTAGGTTCAGAAAGCTACAGTAAAGTTGTATCAAGAGCGATTCCATTAAAAAATGTATACTTTTGAGATTACTATAACATATTTCAAATTCCAAAAATCTATATCTTTGCATTTTATCATACATATATTTGACTCTCTCAAAATCAAATTGATAGTTTAAAAAGTGATTAATTATATCCTATATTCTTAGAATCCAACATCCCATGTTTTAATAAATTCTTCTAAGATGAAACCCTAAAAACTTCTGCATAAGCAGAGAGAACACCACCGCCCTAACTAAATGTAGTAAGGTAATATCTATGACAGAGACTTCAAATTGGCATGTGCACTTGGAGTGGACAAAACGGTTATGAACATGGAAGTGGAAACAAAGCTGTTTACTCCTTCAGCCTTACATCCACAAAAGCAACTGAAATTAACTTGCACCAATTTCACAGGGATATATTTGCATTTGCCACTAAATCAATGAGATCAAAATTTCTAAACGTTCAATAACCAAGAAACTGTTCCGATCAAGCAACTCATCGAAACTAAATCTATCGACTACAATTTGACATGCCATCCATAATTCTCTGATTCAAATTAATCCACCACAATCACAATGACAATCACAAACAACGACGGCAAAAAATTAAGCACAAACATGACAAAATTGGAGTGTGCGATTCCACACCTGAGCGAGCGATTGGTGAGCGTCGGCGTCGAGGGCGGCGACGTCTTTGAGGACGGTGACGGTGCGATCCCACGTGGGAGCTAGAGCTTGGGAATGGCCCCCCCAGGGCACGAAGAACTCCACCAAGACGACCCCATTGGAGGCCAAAACCTAGCACCAAAACCCTCGATTCAACTCTCAAATCGAAAGAAAAGCGGAGAGGAAGAGATCGAAAAGATTCGATTCGAACCTAAGGGGAGAGGAGGAGGGATCGAAGGATGATCACCTTCGATTTGAAGTTGAGATTACCGCGTCTTAGGGTTTGCGTTTGGGAGGAGAGAGGAAGAGCGCGAGAGGTACTCGTAAGGCTCGGGTTTGGGAGAAGAGAAATGAGAGGAGAAGGGGAAAACCGGAGAGAACGATGCTGGGGCGGGGCCGCGACAGGATCGTGTTGGGTTTGAGAAAGGACGCAAATGGATCCGGATCGGTGGAGCTCCGCCCGATCCGTCCTGAATCGACGGTTAATAAAATCATTTAATAGTCATTTCGATACAAAATTTATAGTGATAATTACCTATATACTTCTCGAAACTTTGAAATTGTTTTATTTATTCTTTTTTTTTCTTTCCAATAGATCCCTTATTTGTTCTTCCGTTATTCCAAAATACTCCCACACGTGAGTTAAAAATCTACAACAGAAAAAAAAAAAAAAAAATTAAAATACCAATTTTGCTTTTAACTTATGGGCAAATAAAAAATATTGGTGACAGTAGAGAGGTATATTTGAAAAGACTAAAAGTCAAAATACTTTTTTTGTCCCTGACTTAAGGGGAAATAAGAAAAGTTAGTGATGGTAGAACCGTGGAAGGGTATATTTGAAAGGACAAAATAATAATTTTATACAGATAACATAATTCATTAATAGATTTTAACTCTAGTGATATATTTAAAGTAGGCTGGAACGTAAAAAAAGTATTTTCAATATTAGCTTTTTAAAAGGGATAAATTAGAAAGTCAAAAATTTTTCAGAAATATATAAGCAATTGCCCCAAATTTATATGAATTATCAATTATTTTGATTTCGACTATCTAATCTTTCAAACATTTAATTTTACCACCCAACTTTTCAATTTGTTTGATTTAAATCATTTAATAGCCATTCGGATGCAAAATTAAAGCTACTTGTTTACTTTAATAAATTTATAGTAACACAATTTTATAAGTGTACTAAATATATATGTAAAAATAAACTAAGTATTAAAATTTTGAAGTTGGCAAGTCAGTTATTGGCACAAATCAAATAAATTAAAAGGTTACATAGTAAAATTTAAATTTTTAAAAGCTAGTTAATCAGATCAAAATGGATGATAGTTGAGATAAATTTTATACATTTTTGCCTTATTTAGTAGGTCTTCTTCTCTATCGAAGTAATTGATTATACATCTAGCACATCATCTTATGAGACTTTAAAATATTAAAAAATATTTTGGTTTTCTCTTTCAATCTTAATAATTTAGCATGAGAATTTTAAAAAAACCAAAGGATTGAGAAGAGAAGAGAATTTTAAAAAACAAATAATTTTAATAATTTGGCTTGGCCTACTATTACGCTAGGAACCTATTTTTTTCACGGAAAGTGAAGTTCAAATTAAAGTAAATTTTCAGGTGGACTAGAATTCAGATAAAATTAACTTTTCTTCTATTGTTTGTTTATATAACTTTGAAACAAAAAAAATTTCAACACTGTTGTCTAATTGGCAAAATAATGAATGGGGCAAAAACTAGAGGTACCACAGATATGTTAATATGTTTAGATATCCATTGTTCATACCCTATTTACAACATAGATTGAAATATGCTACATTATGCATTCAACTTTAGAATTGATGAGCTACTGAAATTGAGTCCTCACTTTTGCACTTTATTAGTCCAAACTTTCAGTACAAGTTCCTCCTGGGAAATAAAGCCCAAAGAGATATATAATAAATAGTTCACGCATCAGAAATTCATCATTTCTGAATGATAGATCTCATGAATACAGCCACATTTCTGGATCATCTACAAGCATCTGTTCTTACACGATCGATCAAGAGTTATTCTGCATTATGTCGAAGAGAAGAGAAATGTCTACAAAATTTTCAGAAAAAAAAAAAACGAAAGAAAAAAAAAGAAAGAATTGCCACAAAGGAATTGTGTATTGTGATGATGTTGAGTGGTCACTCTTCTTCTGCAGCTGCAGGTAGGCCTTCTTTGAACCATGTGTAGAGCCCTCCCTCAAGGTGGTAGACATTCTTGTACCCATTCAGGACCAGCAAATAGGCTGCAATAAGAGACCTGCAGCACAAAGAAAATGGATTGAGTTAACATAAAGAAACAACTATAGAACTAGACTAATATAAGAGTAAGAGTTTTGCAGCAAGTTTCTTAGTTGGATATAAATTTCTAGAACGAGAAGTTAGATTTCGCACATCTCAACTAATACTTTCAATCCACGCATCCAACTAACGCTTAAAAGAAAAGGATAATGGTGTTTGTCTTTCATATCATGCCCTTCTTAATCCTGGAACCAATTATATTTTGTTCCTACGATCAAAATATAATTAAAGAAGGCTTAACCTATTGCTTATTTCGGAATGACTTTTTCTCCGGTTAAGCAAACCACCTTCACTTAAAAAAGCATTCGAAAAGAGAAGTTTCATGGGAAAAATCTACTTTCTTAAGGAAAAAGCATTAAACGCCGTATAGGATTTGCAAAGACATTTTGCGTAGTCTTAGCCTCACTGATGCCTAATTCACTAGCGGAATTACCTTGATTGTTGGCCTTCTGGCAGACTTTGAGATGGCCTCATTGTTCCCCCTGATGAACATGCCACGATTATCTTCGCATCTTTATCGACTCAACAACTGCAGGAAAATTACCAGTTATCAGTGACCATCCATAATATCCAATAAATAAAGAGTTTACATCAGTTTCTTACTGGCTTACTTTGCATAAACTCAGGATTTTCTTCCGTGCCAGCGAAAATCCCAAAGAATGCAAATGCTGCACGCCGAGCAATATCCCAAGCCGTCCACTCCTTTATAAGTCTATATATTTGTACGTTGATTGCACCCGGTGGATGAGCCTAGAGATGATCCAGGAGTTAAATTTGAATCTCGAATATCCAACAGTCAAACAGTGCGCAAAAGCTATTAGTGAACATGCGAAAGCATAGGAAATTTAATACACAAATCACGAATAGACTCATACTCTTCAGAATCAGAGCCTCTTCGATCGAATACCTAAATTGGATATCTGAAGACTTCTCCGAGCAGGAAAGTTGCCACGAGATCACCATCATGCAGCTTGATTCGGCTAAAAATTGACCGTTTCTGATGGTATATCAATAAAATAATATCCAAAAACAAAAAATCTGGATGAAAGCTAGTGTCCTATAATGCCGGTTTAGATGCTCTGTCGGTCTATTCGTGCCAAAATTCTATTTCCTTCACATTGTTCACTTCTTCTTCTTTTTTTTCTGAAAAGAACTTTGCATTGTTCACTACTTACCCAATTCCCTTCTATGATTGGTGGCAAACACTACTTAACTGCCGTCAAGCATGCATTATGTCAGGTTTATATGGAAAATCCTAGTCCAACTTTGCACAACACAGAGTATAATATAGTCTAACAGTTCCAAATTATTAGTGGAACCAACACATTCTTTGAATTGATTAGTGTGTTTCCGGATGCGGCAAAGATAAGATTTGTAAGGTATAAAACTCACTATTACACCACAAATGTATGTAAACAGTTTCTCCACAACTTTTTCTCTTTTTTCTTCACCTACTTTGATCAGAAAACAAAATTGTAAAGATTTTGGAACATTCTCAAAAGACATACAATGTATTTTTTGTCTATTCAATGCTCACAGTTTTCCCTTTCTTTTATCAATTTGTCAGTTTGCTTCAACCTTCATCTTGAACTGATACATACCCTACGCTGCTTAATCGCAGTTTCTGTAGTATTGTAAAGCATACTAAATCATTTAAAGTTGTCATCATTCAATCAGCCCTTAGTTTTTTAGTTTGTGATTTATTAAATAAAACCCTAGATATTGGACTGCCGAGACAGAAGAGACCAGGTATGATATTAACAACAACATTATATTAGAAAGAGTTTTGCGATTTGCACAGCTTTTTGATTTGCTTTAAGCACAGATAATTGCTCGGTCTTAACAATTGTAGGATAAAACAACTGCTAGTATGTTCTCAGTTAGATGTCCTAATATTTTAGTTTTCCTTCATTAGTTAGGAGTCAATTCGCAGAGGTTCCAGTTGTTTATACATCGAAAATGTAATTTATTTCATGTTTTCTATATAATTTGGTTGATGCACTTACATATGTTAAAGGGCACGAACCTGATCCAAAATTTCAAGCTATTAGATGGAGATACCCTGCACATTATATACAGGTCATGGTTCCATTTTATATCAAATATGGGACTATTTTTTTTAACATCCCTCTTTAACACATGCTAGGCATTACTAGCATGTGGCACAGATCCAATATGATCACACAAAACCCATGTATTAATCTGTAACTAATAATACATGACACAAACTCATTCTGCATAGTAGTTGCCACTAACTAGCATGCAGCACAACCGCCTTCACGAGCTAGGTGTGACTAGCAAACGGTCACTGAGCTAGCCACAAACTAGAGGTTGTGAACGAAGTTACAATACCATATTAAAGAACTTGAACCCAACCCCAAAACTTAAGCTATTAATGGAGATACCTTCCGCAATATGTACAAGATATGGTTCCATTTAGTGCCAAAGATGGGACTATTTTTCTTAACAAGAAAAAGGATAAAAGAGAGTGTAAAAAGAAGCAGCCGGAGTGATGACAAGCTTTATTATAACTAGGCTCCAAATACAAAATGAGCAATAATATTAGAAATAATGGGTACAGTAAAGAAGTTCAATGCACGACAATTGAGGAGCAAACATGATCCTGCAGTAGTAGTAGGAGCAACCACAGATGAATTTTAAGCTAGATGTCAAACAAACCGGGCTAAAAAAATACTTCAATTTCAATGAACAGTTAATATAGCCATTATGACACGGCAATGTCAAGATTAAGGCAGGTATCAAACTAGTGCATGAGTAGTGATTTTTAATAGAAATAGCAAGAAAAAACTATTTCATGCATCCAAGTTCACCGCAATGTCCAGTTTCATCGCAGATACAAAATATGGGTTCAATTGCCTAACTGAAACCAAAGCAGATTCAGAAACACAATAGTAAGTTGTAATGACTTTTTAAAAGGAGTTGTATCAAGAGTTAAATGCAAAATAGGATCCAAAAGGCTGGCCGAAAGTAATAAGACAGCAACTTTTGCTGCATGATGCGCCTCACAATAAGAACATCTTTATTCAAACTAAAGGATAAGGTAACGAGTATTTTAAGCACCTCCTTAAACTCCGCTTCGGGACGAACATCCAAAATTACAAAGTTATTTTCCTTTTGAAGGCGCAAAGCTTCCTTTACGTCAACACTGCGTACCTGCAAACAAAATGTAATTCTTAGTAAGAAAAAAAGATCATATGATAGGAAATGGCCCATACTAGCCTTAGCACAACTAGCACGTACACAATAGAGATCAAATGAATCAAGTCGTGATGTTGATCAGAGAGGTAATAAAGGAGGATACTATGCTTATTCACGAAACTATTAGTCTTAAATATGTCATTATTAAAGCTTACAATATAAATGTTGTTTACTTACATGAGGTCCACTAACAAACGGTTATGACGGGGGCACAAACAGAGACGAAAAAGGGTGATCGCAAAGTAGACAATATTGGAATAATAATCCAAAATTAAAATATTGTTAGAGATAGGTTTAAGTCACTTATGTAATTAGAGTAGGATTTGTAATTATCCAAAGTAAAAGTTGGATTTATATCTATTATGAGTTGATAGCTATATATAGTTAGGCATGAATTAATTAGAGGAATAAGCCACAGTAGACAGTTGCTGCATGGTTGTTAGTATTAATATAATTTCAGTGATTTAAAACTTCAATTCTACCCATGGGCTTCCTAGGCAGCCCAATTTTCTATAGGCCTTGCCTGGGAGCCGTGCATGCTTAAGTTACTACATATGAGGATTAGTCTCACATCGAAAACTAAAAGCATGTGGTTGCATTTTATATACTCCTTCATTCTCAAATTAGTTGCTTTGGAAAATATGAGAGTGATGCTCTCGACAAGTTACACACACACACACACGCACGCACACCACGAGCCCAATCCGTATCGGGGCGGGTGGGCAGGTGACGCGCGCGGTTCAGGCTACCCGGTTCACTTAACCTTTTTTTATTTTCTTTTTTGGGATTTAGTATTTAAGTTGAATGATTACCTTACATTGGTAAGGACCCAGATCTTGCCTTACTTTGGTAAGGGACTAAATCTTGCCTTACCACATTAAGGGCCAACAGCTTACCCGAGATAGAGCTGTTGAACCTTACCTATATATAGAGGAAGAAAGGATGCACTTGGGAGTATTCGGGGGGTTTACTTCAAATCTGCAAAGTGCTTCTTCTACCTCTCTTCTTTATATTGAGTTATACCTTTCTTTTACACTGAACTTTCTATTCCTTCTTGATACTTTGCTGGATCTCTGAAAGCTTATTGGATTTGTGTTGCACCACCCTGAAGACGTGCCGACAGGGTTGACGGTGATCGTTGTATCGTTAAGAGTGATTGTTGGAGCCTCGCATGTGGAGGGGCAATCTCGCTTCTAGGACAGTACTTAGCACGCATCGACTCACAGGTCCCATCTGTTCTCTTCTTTATAATATTTACTTGTTGATTCTTAAATGTGTTTTAAAATACTTACTTAAACTTTGTGTTTCCAAATATTTTTAAAAGAATACAATTTTTACTAAAAGATTAGAGAGATTTTTCCAACACCAACTTTGTCCGAGAGTATTTGAATGTCAACAATATAAAGTCTAATGACGTCGCCCACAGTGTGTTTTCGAGACAGCAAACTAACAGAAGGACCGAATTGTTATGAAGAACAAACTTCAAGAACTGATTTTTTTTTTTATATAGTTAATACTACGAGGACTAAATTGACATCAAGGAAATTTGTAACTAATCCATAACCTTCCCATGAAAAGTTAAATACCATTTAAATTACAAACAAAATCTAAGAATTGCCGTGAAACATGACTAAAGTATGTAAAGATAGGTGATATTTCCTGGTGGATAAAAAGGAGGTAAAAGACATATAGTGGCATAGTGCTTACCTGAACTACAGAGTATTTTGAATCTACTATCCAATCTTTCAAAATTTTGATTTTACTATTCAGCCTTTCAATTTATTTGATCTGAGTCGGCCAACGACATTTTGATTTCAAAATTCAAGCTAATTTCTTTCTTTAATAAATTTACAGCTATAAAAATTGTATGAAGTATAAAGATAAACGGCGTACTCAAACTTTAAAAATCAAAATGTCGTTGACTGATTCAAAATCAAAATTTTGAAAGATTGAATAGCCGATTCAAAATGGCTCATAATTCAAGCAAGTTCTGTGTACTTCTTTTACCGAAAAAGGAAGGTGTGAATACCCTCTTCTCAAGTAAGAACTCACGCTTGATCTTCCAATCTTCTTCAGCTGGCGGAAGGAAATAGACAGCAATCATATGATAGTAGTTTATTCAAAAACAAGAAATAGTGTTTTTTTTTTAAAAAAAGAAAAAGGAAGGGAAAAAGTGTACCCACCCGGAGTCTTAGCGGGTCTGGTGGCGGCACTCCTTACTCGAAGCGGCCGGCCGGCGGACCGCGAGGAGCGAAACCGCACGGCGGCCGCCGGATGGGAGAGAAGAATCGGGGCGAAGTCGGAAGACGGGGCGATTCTTGAAGAGCATGGGAGATTGGTGTTCACAAGAGCAGTAGCAGCAGCAAACATTGTGGTGTGGAGAGGAAACAGTAGAAGAAGAAGAAGAAGAAGAAGAAGAAGAAGAAGAAGAGAGGGAGAAGAGGAATCAGGAAAGAGTGAGAGGTTAGTTCCAGTTATTATCTTGTTGGAGTTCGACAAAAATAGAAAGATAAAAAGGAAAAAAAAAAGGGAAAAGGAAATCTATGGGGGATTCAAAGAAGTTTGTGTTGGAGGTGCCCACCATAATCCAAACTGGTGGTGGAGGTGGAGAGCTCCTCTGCTTTCATCTGAATTTCTTCTCACTGAGGACCCCATTACCTCCCAAAAATCTGAAGAGAGTAAGGACACCTTTTAGCTACTACTACAAGTTTCTAGTAGGTGTTGGCTTCAATAGTACAGTCGGATCGAGTCCAATCACTTTTAAAATTGTGTGGGACTGGGATAAAGTTATGTTCGAAATAGCACAAGACTAGTTAGGCCGAGTCAAAATTGAGACTAATAAAAATTGTATCCGTAAATTTTAAGTAAATTGATTGAATATTTTTAACAATTTGAGCTTTTGAGATGAATAGTTAGCATCAACGATCGGACACTGGTTTCAACTTGGTTCTAAAAAGTAAATGGTTTTTTTTGTTGGGCAAAAATATAAGATTATTTGCATACACGTTCCTGTAAACATAGTGAATTGCGAATATATCCCTGCAAAATCGAAATTACATAAGTTGTCCCTACAAAAATTCAAAGTTATACAGATATGTCCCTGCGGTCATCATCCGTTAGCGAACTGTTAATTTTTTAACAGTTGAAGCGTGAAATAATATTTTTACACTTGCAAATATATCCCTCCAAAAGCCCTAACTGATAAAAAAATTACAAAAATATTCTGGCAAAAATGCCAGCGGTCAATTTTGTTCTTTATATTTAGAAGAGGGGCAAAATAGTCAATTCACACTATTAACTAAATATGGGTAAGTAGTTTAACTGTAGTTAACTATATTTCACTAACGGTTGATGACGGCATGGACATATCAGCATAACTTTGGACTTTTGTAGGAACAACTTACGTAATTTCGGTTTTGCAAGGATATATCCGCAATTTACTATATTTGCAGGGATGTATGCAAATAACCCAAAAATATATTGAATTTATCCAAATTATGAGCCATTTTAATTTTACTATTTAATTTTTAAAAACTTTAATTTTACTATCTAATTTTTTTATTATATGTTTTGAGTGGTTAACAACACTTTGACTTTAAATTTTGAATGTCATGTTTATCTTTACAAATTTAATTAGCATATTTTGTATAATTTTTTTATAACTATAAATTTATCAAAGTAAGAAATTAGTTTAAAATTTGAAGTCAAAGTGGCATTAGCTAAGTTGAATCAAAAAAATTGAAAGGCATGAGGAAAATATTAAAAGATTTGAAGGTAGCAAAATCAAAATAGTCTATAGTTCGAATAAGAGTTGTACTTTTTTATTTTCTTTCTTAAAAGTGAAAGGTGAGAAACTATCGGCTTTGTTCATCTTCTTAATTAAAAATAAAAGTAGCTGAAATTATGAAATAATTAGACTTCAAACTTATGACATCGAGTATCAATTATCAAACTCTTATTCAAGTATACTAGTTACAGTGGGTGAAAAAATAAGAAGTATTAAGCATTAATGGCCTTCTTATCTATAAATGAAATCGTATATTTATTTAGTTATTACATATCCTCCTCCAAAATAACAGTCTAAATATATTTCTCTCTGTTAGTTAATAGATTAAAGTTGATATATATATATGAGTACATTTTCTGTACTTTCAAAAGTACGGAAACTTTTATACTTGTAAGTAGTTTTCGATGATAGGGCGTTCGATTAAACGATCGGGCAGATTAAGTATAATCTATCCTATTGGAACTATCTAGAAATCAAATTTTATAATTTTTTGACATCATTTACCAAGCGATTAAAATGTCTCTAAAATAGCTATTTTAACGGCTTATTTTGCATTTTTTTAAATTTAAAAGGTGTAGAAGTATCCAAATTATATAAAAATTTAATAAAAAATTCTACTTAACATCAATAGCAAGATCAATATTTTCCAATTTGAAATTTAAGTCTTATCACTATTTTTTATGAGATTTTCATTTTCGACCGTTCATTTTGAGACTACTCGTTCACTAGACAAATGAAGTCAAAAAATTATGAAATTTGGTTTCTAAATAGTTCCAATAGCGTAGATCAAGTTTAATGGAACCGATCGCCGAATCGAATGTCCTATCATCAAAAACAACTTGCAAGTACGGAGACCTTCGTACTTTCACAAGCATAGAAGCCTAGCTATAATAGCAAGTCCGGCTACCGTGCTTGTAAAAGCACCAAGCACTTTGTGCTTGTGAATTCTATATATCTTTTCATTTATTTAATTTGAGTTCAATTATAAGTTTATCCTTTAATTTATTTGATTTAAACTAATTATTGACTTTTAATTTCAAATTTTAAATTTTGCTATTTATCTTCACAAATTTAGTTATAATATATTTTATGTAACTTACATAACTATAAATTAATTAAATTAACCGATTATCTGAAGTTTTATAAACAAAGCGCCATCAATAACTTTAATCAAATAAATTTAAAGATGGGAAGTAAAATAAAAATTTTGATAGATTGAGTAGTTGGTCAAAATGATCGAATAAATTTTATACATTTTTACAAAAAAAATAAATAAATAAAATATACAAAACAAACCTAAAAATAAGCTACCAAACATTTTGAAATTTTAACTTTATTGTCCAATTTTTTAGTTTCTTGCAATTTGACTCAACGGTGCTTTAACTTTAAAATTTTAGTTAATTATTTTATTTTAATAATCTATAGTTGCGAGAACTATATAAAATATGCTAACTAAATCAGTAATAATATACAGCATATTTAAATTTCAAAATTTTAATATTTTTTTTTTTGACTCAAAGTAAATAAATTAAATTGGTTAGTGAAATTAAAATTTTAAAATATTAGATACCCGTATTTTAAAATAGTGTATAGGTGAAATAAATTATATACATTTTTGCCAAAAAGAGAAAAAAACAAGGCTAAATTACATAAAACCCCCCCCGTAATAACCCGCTTTTTCACTTTCGACATTTAAAACCCTACACTTTGCCCCCCTGTAAAACGAAAAATGTTCACAGGGGGGTTACGGTGTGTAAAATGACCATTTTACCCTTCGCCATTTTCGTTTCTTCCTCATCTCCTTTTTCGGTTGACAATGGCGCCAACCGAAGGCGGTAGGTCGGGAAGAGGGCCACGCAGTTGTCGAACATGGTGGGTGCGCGGATCCGGCGGGCGAAGGCGGAGGCGGAGGCTGCAGCGGAGATCACCGCGATTAATAGTGACTTGGTGCTACCAAGTTTTTGGCGAGGAGCTTCTCAAAGTAGCTGCGGCGGAGGTGCGGCGAGAGATCGCCGCGATCCCGAGAGCACGGCGACGGAGGCCGCGGAGATCGCCGCGATCGCCTCGCTCACGATCTCCGTGATCTCGGTGCCGATGCGGATCTCGAGGCGGATCGGACGGCGGAGGCGATCCAGCGAGCTCCTTCTCCGCACGCCGCCGCGATCCGAGCGAGGACGCGAGCCACGCCGCGTCGCGGCGCCGCAGCGCGCGTGTCTCCGATGGGTCTCGCGAGGTCGAGCGTGGCGGATCGGAGCGATCCGTGGCGTCGGCGAGGCGGAGGAGGTCTTCGAGGAGAGGATCGGCGGCGCCGGCGCGGCGAGGCGTCCTCGGCGTGGGGAGGCGGAGGAGGTCGTCGAGCGCGGCGAGAGGAGAGGCGATCCGGAGGCCGATCGAGATCCGAGCGGGAGTTCGAGGACGGCGCCGCACGAGATCCGTGTCGTTGGCGGGGAGGAGGAGAGGACGATGTGGCCGAAGTCGGAGCCGGTGGCGGGGTCCCAGACGGCGAGGACGGATAGGGCGTCGAGGGAGACGCCGGGGAGAAGAGGGACGGTGAGGTTCTCGCCGCGGAAGGTGCGGTTGAGGGGAGGTCGGAGACGGGGGTGAAGGATATGAATGGCGGAGGGTATTTTCGGCAAAAAATTTTTTCTAACGGAATCCTAACGGTAGGGGTGAAGTGCGCGTTTTTTGTTTTACGAGCGAAGTGTAGGGTTTTAAATATAGGGGAAGTGAAAAAGCGGGTTATTACGGGAGGATTTTATGTAATTTAGCCAAAAAACAAAGAAAAAAGAAAAAGGGGAACCAAAAACCCTCCTCCCATCTCCACTCTCCAGTCTCCACCATCCTCTCCAAAATCTGAAGCTCCGTCCATGGCGGCGACTCTCTTCTCCTCTCCCACCTCAAATTCCCCCAAAACCCTAATCCCCAAAACCCAGCCACCGTCCTCCTCATCCCTTCTCCTCCGATCCCACCGCAAAACCCTAGCCCCCATTCCTCCGAAACCCTCGCCCCCCTCCTCAGAGTCTCCTCCTGCGACGCCGCGCCGCTCACCCCCACGCCACGCACCCTCAAGTCGCGGCTCGCCGCGGGGGAGACGCTCTACGGGCTCTTCCTCCTCTCATCGTCCCCGACCCTCGCCGAGATCGCGGGGCTCGCGGGCTACGACTACGTGGTCGTGGACCTGGAGCACGGCCCCGGCGGCGTCGGCGACGCGCTCACCTGCCTCCGCGCCCTCGCCGCCGCGCGCACCCCGGCGCTCCTCCGCCTCCCGGAGCCCTCCGCCGCGTGGGCCAAGAAGGCCCTCGACCTCGGCCCCCAGGGCCTCATGTTCCCCATGGTCGACTCCCCCCGCGCCGCCGAGCTCGCCGTCTCCTACTGCCGCTTCCCCCCGCGCGGCGTCCGCGGCTCCGCCCACACCGTCGTGCGCGCCTCCGCCTACGGCCTCGACGACGCCTACCTCTCCCGCTGCGCGGACGAGCTCCTCATCGCCGTCCAGGTCGAGTCCGCCCCCGCCGTCGCCGCGCTCGAGTCCATCGCCGCCGTCGACGGCGTCGACGTCGTGCAGATGGGCCCGCTGGATCTCAGCGCCAGCATGGGCTACCTCTGGGACCCCGGCAACCGCAAGGTCAGGGAGGCGGTGAAGGACGCTGAGCGGAGGGTGTTCGCCGTGCGCAAGAACAACGGCGATGGCGGCGGCCCGTATTTGGGGGGGTTCGCGATGCCGCACGACGGAGCGGAGCAGCTGAAGCTGAGGGGCTACCACATGGTGGCGGGGGCGGTGGACGTGGGGATGTTCCGCGCCGCTGCAGTGGAGGACGTGCGGAGGTTCCGCTCCGCGGTGGCGGAGATCGGGGAGGAGGACGACGGCGACAACAAGCCCAAGGACGAGGAGTACTGGAGCGAGTGACGAGAATTTGAGGAATCGATGCGTTCGAGCAATAACACAGTGGTAATGGACTCTGCACTTTCTTTTCCTTTTCTTTTTGGTGTTCATTTGGATTAGCATTGTAGTTTTCTTTTTCTTCTTATTATTGTGCGTAGAGGTCTCAGCAATAAATGATTCTTCATAATAATTCAGGACCTTAGTTAATTTAGTAATAAAGGCTATAAATCTGAAGCAAAAGAAGCGGCGCAAGCTTGCGCACAAATTGTTTGTGAAAATGCCTCAACAATAGTATAAAAATAGGAATATCTGCCAGAGTTTTTAGAATATGCTGACAACACCACGCAAGCAGAAGATTCAGATGCTTTTAGTTCTGTAACTTCTGTTTTAGCTCCTCACCGCAGCAGTAAGTTTGAGATTTTGATTCCGAAGTGAGACGCCATTCTAAGTTGAGTCAATTCCAAGCTTAAGATTGAACTTGATAACAGCATAGTTATGCCATATATGATGCAAATTGTTAGTTTCTATGTGGAGGCCGTCTTAGTTCAAACTGTAACTCGAACCTCGAGTATTTTTAATCTATTGGCTATGATCTGATTTGGTAAAGCTCGCCTCTCGACAATGACAAAAGCTTGATGCCTCTAAACTGGTTCTAGTACAAGTTAGAGCCACACTTGGGAGAAGGGTCTCTTTAATCATTTCACTAGTCTTATGGTCGCAATTATAATGTAATTGAAGATGCATGCAGTTAAAAATGCACTAGATCGTTTGGCAGAATATTGTTGAGAAGATGCAACTATAATTTTATATATATATATATGGTTACTCGTAGTCGCAAGCTGCAATTGTATGTTTTGTTACCTTATATGTGAAACCATAAGATTACTGCTAAAAAAATAGAAAACTGTTTTTTTTTTTTTCAAAACAATTTAATATGTGGGTGAATTGCTAAGGTTTCTCTCTGTGTAAAATTACTTGCTCTAACTGTTTGCTACATCTCTAACTACATCCCACTTACAACTGCAAAGTTTAGAAACAACTGCAGCAAATCTAACAAAAACTATTAGGTTTATCTGTGTTTACACTTGCAATGTAACTTGAAAAGTTCCGAGTTCATCGGATGCCCTATTTGTACCTGCTTCAAGTTGAAATTTGTAACAACAATTTGAGTCTTTAATTGTTGATAAAGAAGAGTGGTTTTGTTTGGTAGCTTAATAGCTACTGTAAACCTACTTATATTTTGTACCCAAGATTTGTTGTTGGGCTTGTATTTGCAACTGAGTTTGCAATGTGTATCAACAAGTGTGCATATAAAAATCTGTATTAATTCCATGGACAAGTACATGTCCAAAGTGATATTGTTCTATCATCATCTGTGGTATGAGATGGCATTCGAGGCAGCAGATCACCTAGGCCTTAGCCAAGAGATGAGATCGAAACATTGCCTTGCCCACCGTGCCATATTGTGCCAACAAGTTTCAGTACAATACAATTCCTGTGTTAATGGCACAGTTTAAAATTCTTGTCCTTAAAATTAGTAAGTAGTTAGTTATTTCAATCTAATTTTAAAAGTTTGATAAAAATACATAATAAAAAATTAGAATATATATATATATATATATATATATATATATATAAAACTAAAAAGGAAATATTTTATAATATTATGTGGTGGTATATAAGTATATTTTTTATAAGGAATAATTGTCTATATATTCCTCAAAACTTAAGAAATATTTAATTTTTCCCTACTGTTTTTTTTTGTTTTTAATATATCCCTCATACGTTTCTCCGTGAGTTAAAATATCTGTTAGAGCTAAAAAAAAATCAAAATATCTTTTTTGCCCTTTAACTTAAGAGCAATTAAGAAAAGTTAGTGATGGTAGAAGATTATATTTGAAAAGACTAAAAATTAAAATGCTTCTTTTGTCGCTAGTTTAAGAGCAAATAAAAAAAATTGATGATAACCGACTGTCCCTAGCATAAATGGCAAAAGACTAAGTGATTGATATCCGAGGTCTCAAATTTGAATCATAGTTGATTTACATTTTTAGCTAAGTTTATTTCTTAAAAAATAAATAAACGAAGCAGATAGAATACTATCGTTCTTTCAAAAAGAAAGAGTAAAAAAAGTTAAAAAGTTGATAATGGTATAATGTTATATTAGAAAGGGCAAAATAATAATTTTACAGAAATAACGACTATTACTAATAATTTACTAACAGAATTTAACTCTATCAATATATTTGAAATAACTTGAAACGTTAAAAATACATTTTTAATATTAACCTTTTAAGAAGGATAAATTAAAAAGTCAAAAACTTTTGAAGAATATATAAGCAATTACTCTTTTTATAATTAGCGCATATTTCCGCATAAACCAAATTGGGACTTGTATCCAAATTAGGTTTTGGACTTGTAATTATAGTTAGGTTTACAAATATAGGGACAAGGCAAAAATTATTTCTCCCATCATTTTGTCATTACAGTGAAGGGTTAATTACATTCTACTACATTATTATTTAGTGTTACTTTCTTTTGTTGTATTATATATATATTTTTCAAAGATATTATTTAACTATTATTTACTTTTCAATCTCTATATTATACATTTATACTTTAGATTTATTGTCATATATATATTATCATCTACTATTTTTATTGGTAAATTTTCAAATACTATCCATATAGTTTTGCGCTTTTTCGCTTTAGTATTCTATAATTTTATTTTTTTCATTCGTTAAATTATAGTAAAGAAAACGTCGGCTACCCTATCTATAATTTATTAAATATTTATTTTAGTACCTTTTGATTTATCAAAATTTTTAGTACTTTATAGTTTTAACTTTATTCTTGATTTAACAAAAAAACTAGATAATGAAGAGAGAAAAGTAAACCTATATGATACTAAAATAATAAATTTTAAATTACGGAATACTAAATTGAGAAAGCGCAAAATTATAATACTGGTATTTAAAGTTTTTTTTTTTATCCCCCTTTAAAATATGAAGGAACTTTGTTTTTTCATCAATCTTATCTATTGTTTTAAACATATGCTAACAAACTCTATTAAAAGTCATTAATTAGATGTTTGAAAAGAAAAACAAATATGAGTCTTCAATATGGATTCATAGAAATATTCTATTAAATTATTTTAATTAATTTTTTACTATTTGTAAACACTTCTGATATTTCTAACCAGTGCTTTCTAAGGAAGCTACCTAAAATTGTATATTAATTTTATGCAGCATAGAGATTGACCAAATAATAAAAATTGCATTTTGAAAAAAGAAAAAGTACCGACCGTCCCTAGAGCAAGTTGCAAAAGGTTTGGTGGTTGGTACCCGTGACATAAGTTCGAATCCTAGTTGATTCACATTTTTAGCTAAGTTTATTTTTAAATGAAATAAATGAAACGAAGTAGCGTCTTCTATCTCTCAAGAAAAAAAGAAAAAAAAAGAAGTATACTTTAGAAAATAAAGATAACTGAAAAGTACACTAGTATTAAATTACTGGTGCAAAATTGTCTCCATTGCTTCAAGACACAGAATAATAAAAAGAAACAGTGGTGACTTTTACTCGTAACTCTATTGCAATCCACACACACCCAAAAAAATAAAAAAAATAAAAAAACTTCAAAGAAATATCTATAAAACTTCCAGAAAAATCTATCTAAGAAATTCAATGATTAAACACAAACCCAATTACCATATATTAAATTTTTTTCCTTGGCCAAATAATATATATATATATATATAGAGAGAGAGAGAGAGAGTAGAGCTACTGTAATATTGAAAGTATAGAGAAACTGATTCTTTCGACTTTTTAGTCTTTGGATCATCATTTTTAATTTTTGAATTTATATTATTATGCTGTGAAAACCAATCAACTCTAGGGACACTATTCAATCTTAGGAGGGACCGTATTCATCTCAATCGTATAATTCTTGATTAAAGAGTTAAAAAGCCGAAAATATCGATCGAATTCTCTATACTTTCGATAGCACAGACAAAGGTGGTGTGCATGGACGACGCAAATAAATAACACAAGAACACAAGGATCACAAGCTACGTACTGCAGCCACACTGCGTGCCCCTCTTCATGGCGCTGGTCTCCATGACGGAGGCCTCGGAGAGCACGGCGACCTTGGTCCCCGGAGCAGCACGGCGGCGGAGTCGCCGTTGATCCCCCCGCTCATGACCCTCCTGGCCACGTCCAGCTCCAGCGCCTTGCGCGACACGACGGCGAAGATCTCCTCGAGCAGGCGCAGGAAGGCGCGGTCGACGTTCTCGCCGCTGAGCGCGGAGGCCTCCGAGAAGAAGAGACCCTGCTCCTCGGCGAAGGCCACCGCGTCCTCCGTCGGCACCGCGCGCTGCCCCGCCGCCGCCAGGTCGGCCTTGTTGCCCACCAGCATCACCACGATGGAGCTGTCGGCGTGCCCGCGCAGCTCCGCCGCCCACCGCGCCACGTGCTCGAACGTCGCCCGCTTCGTTATGTCGTACACCAGCATGGCGCCCAGAGCCCCCCTGTAGTAGGCGCTCGTTACCGCCCTGTACCTGCCTCAACCAACCAAACGACCGAGGGGAACCAATTTTTTTGAATTTGAATTTGAATTTAAACTTCTTATCAGAAATTCAAACTAAATGAATTGGGTTTGACTTGGGAATGTCAATAGACATAGATCGATGTTCAAAAAATTTATTCGAATTAATTTTAAATCCAAAGATGACGGATTTATTCGATACTGCACGGATATGCATGGCTTCTGATACAGATGTAAAACACGGCAATTTGACGGATTTGAATTTGGATATAGATTAATTTTGCCCCTACTCAATCCGAATCCGAACCTGAATTGATTTTATATTGTATAATAATATATGTGAATATTTGATCTTAATTACATTTGCACTAGTATTAAAAAAAAATAAATTTTAGTATAATATGTTTTAAAGTATAATAAAGAGAAATAATTATTTCGAATTCGGACTTTGATATGATGTGGATTTGAGTTCGGATTTCAGATTTTGAAAAATCTGCCCCTAATTCGGCCCGTTGACATCCCTAAGTTTGAACGCAACTCAACTTTTGCATCTAAATTAACCTCGTTTTGTCTAATGACAAAGTCAATTTAGTGAGAAGAAAATAATAGAAGAAACTAATTATGAAGAATTAGCCATTGTAACTTTTTTCACCTTTCCTATTCTAATCTGAAAACTTTTAGGAGTCCGGCTAATATATTATCGAAGTACAATCGAGTTTTATATTAGATTAATCCTTTGATCGATTTCCTCCCATTACATTATAGTATTCAACCAACCACTCACTCAATCGTAAAGAACTAGTATCATCCTAAGACGAAGCCAGAATTCAATCACGAGAGGGGCCAAAATATGTATAAATAAAAAATTTAGTAGATAAATAAAATTTTAAATACTCAAATTTTTAATAAAAAAATTTAGTGATTAAATAATTAATGTTAAAAATATTAAATTTATTTCTTTAATTTACACTCGCTTAATTTCTAATTATTTTATTTGTATTATTCTATTTAGAATTTTACTAAATATAATAGTAATTTAATTAGAATTTTATTTATTTAATTTTTGTTAATAAAATAATAACAACTAATAACTAATATCTAACCGAACAATTAAATTTAGCATACTATTTTATTTCGTTAAAGAAATTAGCTCATAAAAAATAATTAAAAAGTTAAAAATGTATAAATAAAATATTTAAAGTTGAAATGACTTATTTTAAAATGAACTACAACTAAGAGGTTCTTAGTATATGTCACCTATAAGAAAAGAGAGAGCTCTTTAATTTTTTAACAAGATAGTCTTATATATCTTAAAAATTAACTAAAAATTTATAAGGTACCAAAAGACTATATAGTAAATATTAAAAAGTTGAGGGGGGCCATGGCCCCTTTTGGTCTCTTAATAGCTTCGTCACTGATCCTAACTAGGGACCACTGTCATTCTAATCGCACATCCTTTTATACAACAGTCGAAAATTCGATAGCATCAAACATTTACTGCTATTGATACTATAGTAGCGTAATTCAACTTTTAAAGTGAAAAGCATATATAAAAAGTGAGAAAATTTAAGTTCCAAATTAAGCCATTAAAAGTGAAATAATATATATATAGTTCTTGCCCATAGTTAATTTCAACTGCATGTCAATTTTAGCCTTAAAATCAGTTACGAGCAAACAAACAGGCCCTTAAATTGAACTTCAATATTTATTTTAATTAGTGAGATTTTAGATTTAGATTGTGGTCAACTAATTGCACACCTTAAAAGCATATAAAATAAATTAAACCACTTATCACATATTCGATCACATTCTCTCTACGTTTTATTTTTATTTTTTTTAAAAAAAAAACTGTGGGTGGGGTATTCGTATTTCTATAAAATGCTCCATTAACTATAACTATGTAATTAATTGTACATGTTTTAATTACGCTAATTAATCCATTTAATAATTACTGCTAAGTTGTAAAGCAAAGTCGTGCATGCGAATCGGTGGTCGGACCAATATACGGACACGTGGGACTCGTGTACTAGCCTGCCACGTGGCGCACAGCTATTGGTGACGGCCGTGCCAGGTGATGCATAATTGTTGTGATCGCTGCTTTTAGCCGTACGCGCTCGGAAGTTCGGTGACAGTGAGAAACGTGCACTAATTGAAGCCCTGCTTGGATCCTCTACAATCCACGTTGTATAATCGTGTACAACCCTGTATGTTTCTTTTCTCATTTTTTTTCTTTTTTTTTTAAATAAATAAATTTAACTAGAATTATAAAATAATCACACACTTTCATATCTCCCATACCAATCATTAAGTTATTTATAAATTACAATAAAAACATTTGATAAATAATTACAAATTTAATATATGTTCTTATTAGAAAAATATTCTGACGTGAACTCTGAGGCAAGTTTTTATTTGGTGCTTAACATAATATTCTTTCTTTTGGTGTAGCGGCTGTAGCCCTATAGTCAAATTTTTTTTTTTTTTTTTAACTCATTAATTAAAATGAATTTCTACCAAATTACAATCTATGGTTTAAGACGGCCTCTTTGGCCATGCTACAGAGTCTACTACTGTCTGATAAAATATTATTATTTGAATAATACTACAAGAAAACACATTGTATATTAAATTTTCGTAACAGTTTCGCTTATCTACAGCAATATTAAAAAGATAGAAATAAAAAATTTTTGTGATCTTGTGCTTTAGAATCTCAAATCTATTTTCTCCTCTCACTTTGCTGTAGCTAAAAGTAAAAATAGACTCTTTACTATGAACATAGTTATCTAGATTCCTATGCCAAAGAAGAAGAATTAAAATATGGGAAATGTGTTCCTGTCCCAATACAAACTCTTCTATTTTTGTGTGTCTATTTCCTGTCTCTTTGCTATGCCTTGGTACAAAAGGAAGATAAAGAGAAGCCACTACAAGTTACGTACGAAGACCACTCAATTAATGAAAAGGTCATCATCTCCAAGCAAAGATTAAGGATATATAATAATAATAATATGTGTCACAGGATCATCATCTTGTAGTGATCTATTAATTTTTAATTTTATTTTTTCTTTTCCATCTCTTTGATGTGAGAGGAAGCACATCACTGAATTTATGTGGGTGTTAATTTAATTCTTTTTGCTATAATAATTTGCTGGCTTAATTATATCTCACTATACTGTATTTTATTATTATTTAGTTTTTCTGTGCTATATTTTGTTTTTGCAAGGACACCAATAATAGATACACTTCACTAGACTTTATACTTATTTTTATTTGATACCTTGCATGCGAATTGAGCTAGAATACTTTTGGAAGCACCAACTTTTGGTGCTTCTAAGTTTCTAGCCATTGGATCTACTTTTTGACTACTAATAGCTGGATCTAACACTATTCCACCTACCACCACCTATCCCATCAACCACCACCTACCACCATCATCTCAACCTTACATCTCCCCATCTAATGGTTAAAACTCAAAAGACCACCTCAATGGTGCTTTTGAAAGTATTCTAGCTCAACTCCTTGCATAATATATATATATATATATATATATATATATATATATATATATATATAGAGAGAGAGAGAGAGAGAGAGAGAGAGAGCATTATGGTCTTGTAAAAGTATCAAGCATTTGGTGCTTGTGAATATTTTACCGTTAGAACTATGACCCTGATTATATTCATCCGTTAAATTATACTATTCAACCAACCATCCATTTAACCCAATAGGGCCCACATCATCCTAACCGCACATCTATTAATTCAAGGGTTAAAAACTTACCAAGATCACTTTTTTAAAAGAAGCTAATTTTATATATATATATATATATATATATATATATATATATATATATATATATATATATATAGGCTAGGCTACTATCCTATTAATAGGATAGGAGCACTTGTCTATCAAGTTTCTAACCTTGGATGAGAAATTGTAGGGTTATGATGATATTAGTCGATTAGAGTTGAATGGTCCCCAGGGTTGAGTGGTCCCCACCTGGATTATAGTATTTAATCCAATGGTTAGAATGATGATGAGAGTTGATCTAAAGGCTAAAAAACTTATAGGACAAGTCTCATATCCTATTAAAAGGATAAGAAATTTATATATATATATATATATATATATATATATATATATATATATATATATATATATATATATATATATATATATATATTCGGAAGGCACTACGTCATTTTCTTACCATTTGCTACGTTTCGTATAGTAGATTTATTTACTGTCGTACAAAAATTGACAAAAATAACAGTTTACTATTGCCTTTACATACAATATACCGAATAAAAGAAACTGTGAAAGTGCTCGGAACCTGAACTTTTATTTTCGCAATCAGGCTCTATATATATATATATTTTATCAAATAATTCAATAGACCTTTCTCTTTGTTTAAATTTAAGAATTATGCAATTATTTTGGTCAAATATCGTACATAGTTGTGCTCAACTTAAAAGACACTAGAAAATATATTTTTTACTTTCTAACGTATAAAAAGACGTTAAAAGTGAAGTCTAGTTCAATCTATTTATCGATCGTCATACTTAACCATCCAATTGGATGTGTAATTAGTAAGTTTATTTAAGAAGACGAGTCTATAGAATTAACTATCTAATAAACTTTAGAGAATTTGATTGTCAAAATTTTTTTAAAAAAATTCAAGCTTCAATTTTAGAAAAAGCTAAAGTTGAGGGGGCTCTCTATACTTTTTTTCTTTTTTTTTTTCCTAATAAAAGTTTGAAGAAAACGATTGGAACACCTTTGACTCAGCACCTCCTATCTACAAAATATAAACCAATATATTAATAGGGCCCACAAATTGTCTTAACATTAATTTACAACACAAGCCTTTTGCCAAAACGAGATTAATACTATTTCTCCAAAAAATATATATATATGTGATTGAGCACAACAAAAAATAGATTTATTTACTTTCTATTGTTAATTAATTAATTAGCTTGTAAATTTTTTTCTCCAATATTTTTTTTTTTTTTACGATTTATTATTACTGAAGCGGAGCCAAACAGAATCTAAAAAAATAGTAAAAAAAAAAGGCACAACTTCCTAAAATCCTGCATACAGTTATTATTCCCATTCACGAGAACAATTTTAATGATCTTCTGTCGAATGGAGGTGCACCTAATCAATCATGAGCACTCTCACTCTTTGAAAAAGCTTCCCCTTAATTAATTTAATTGATTAGCAATTTATATGAGATTATCTAATTAATTAATTAATTAGCTAAGTCATGAATTACTTTCTAAAAAAAAAAAAACAATTTCTACACGAAGTAGCGTGTTCGTTTTGCTCTACTTGTTTCATAGCAATATATATATAGATATATAGATATGTATATGAGTTTAATTATATATATAAACTCAAATTTATAATTTTTTTTTTTTGAGAGAGATAGTTAGCTATACGGTTTATTTATTTCATTTAAAAATAAACTTAGATAGAAATGGAAATCAACTAGGATTCGAATTTGACTTTTGAGTATCATTGTCAACGCCAGTCGGTCTCTTTATGAAAATGAGAGAGTTTAATTAGTTTTAAAGAGAATTGATGAGGTGTACCGTTCTTGGCCGGCGGTGTCCCAGATCTGGGCCTTGACGCGCTTGCGGTGGAGGGTGAGGGTGCGGGTCTGGAACTCGACGCCGATGGTGGGCTTGGAGTCGAAGAAGAACTCGTCCTTGGCGAACCGCCCCAGCAGCTGCGTCTTGCCGACCGCCGAGTCCCCCGCCACCACGATCTTGAACACGTAGTCCACCTCCCCCGTCTCCTTCTCCCCCTCCCACTGATCCCCTCCTTCTTCTTCTTCCTCTTCTTCTCTCTCTCCCTCCCCCTCCTCCTTCCTCCTCATCTTCATTTTTTTGTCAATTTGTTTCTTCTACCCTCTCAACACATAGCTAGAGAAAGAAAGTAAGCATATATATATATATATATATATATATATATACAAACACACAAAGTACAAATACATGAAGACTCCCTCAACTATAGAGCGGCTTGAAATTGACCCTTCGTATTTATTTATTTTTGGCGGAGAAAGATATTTGACGGAGAAAGATATATATATATGGCAAACTACATGCAGCTTTACTCTTTTTACAAAAATATATATAAATAAACTTAACTTAAAAAAGTGAAGCAACTGTATATATTTTGAATTGGAGACCTCGGGAATCAACCATCAAGCGCCTTCGGCCAATTGCACTGAATACGTGAGTTAGTTTAGCTTTGCTTCCTTTGGGATTAAATGGGGAGTGGGTACGGCGTGGTTTGATTCTGGTTGCAAGATGAGTTGGAATCGGTCTTATCTAATTCGATTTGAGAAAAAAAATAAATCAAACCGAACCAAATTGAAAATTTTGGTTTGGTTTATCAGTTTAAGTAGCTAATTATAAAGCGAGTCGCCATTAATCCTACAATACTCTTATTAACAATTAACAAGGAGTTGTTTGATGGACCGGAATCACTCAATTTTATTTGGATATTACTTTCGAATTTATTTGACTATAATCACTCAAATTCAGAAGAATTAACAGAAGTTGAGAATATCAATTATGACCAACACGCAATACTAGCTAGATCTAGAACCCAAAATGAGTTGTAAAATCCTACAACACTTCTATATATTCAGAAGCTACTTTTTCTTAATTAGCTAGTCTTATCATTATTTTTTTTTCTATAAACAATTAAAAAGGAATTAGTAAACTCCAAAACTCTTGAATAATGGATTGCAGAGATTACAGTTCCCTTTTGACTGTACACTTATTAGCATTTCTTTTTAGAGAAAATAAAGTTGAGGGGCCTACTTTAGAAACACTTTAAAGTTAAGGGGGGTTCTCAATATATATATATTTACCAAATTGAGATCCTATGCTTTTAAAAGTACCAAATCATTGGTCCTCGTAAGTTTTTAACCCTTAGATTAATAGATATGCGGTTAGAATGATGTGAGCCCCCTTGGGTTCAGTGAGTGGGCGGTTGAATAGTATAATCTACGGGTGAAAATGATCGAAAGACGTAGATCTAACGATAAAAAATTCACAAGCATCCAGTGCTTGGTGCTTTTATAAGCACCATAGCCGGACTCATATTTACCTTAGTTGTTTATATATTAGGCATTGATAGAAAGAGGTGGAAATTATGTTAACAACAGACAGGAGGAGGGGGTTTAGGTGGATACTAGTGGTCATTGATGCATGTTTAGTTTTTTTTTTTGTGTGTGGGGAGAGAGAGAGGGAGAGAGAGAGAGAGAGAGAGAGAGAGAGAGAGAGAGTTGGTATATTTTGCTTCTTTAGACAAAGCATGCACTCATCAACGGCTCTCTCCTTGGCTTTGTTATTTAATAAATAGGAAAGGAGGCATCATCATGGTTCACAAGGAACATATATAATAATTGAATGCATGCTTTTGATCAGCAGTAAAAAGATGGGCCTTTTTCATCCTACTATGAAAACTGAGAGGGGAGAAGTGGAATTTAGTTTTTTTGTCCTATTTACTTTGCAAAAAATATATATATATATACAAAATTTGTATTCTTATAAAAGTGGGCGATGGTTTTCTCATTTTTATAAATTTGATTTGAATTTTTAAATGACCAAAATATTTCTATTCTCTCTCTCATTATTCTCTTTCTACTTCTGCTTTCTCTCACTCCTCCACCGCTGCCATGTCATTACCGCAGTACTCCTCCCCATGTTGCGCGCGAGCGAAAAGATGATGTTGAGCCAATTCGACGCGAACAGCTGGAATGCCGGATCCATATCAGTACAGCGATTCCAGCGATGCACCGGGAGTACACCAGGGGCACCATAAGGGATACGAACCGCACCAGATCGAGGGAATTATAGCAACCGCTGAGACGATTCTGACGGTTCCGATTGGCTAAAGGTAGTTCTAAATACCAGGAGATAGTGGCCGATCATGCAAGGACTATAACCAACTTAGGAATGACTCTATAAATGGACTCATGATACCCTAAAAAAAGGTCGTATTTCTTTCGCTCGTGGAGGTGTTCATGCCACGGACATTATAGCGGAATCGATGTGGAGGTCGCGAAGGTGGGAGAAGCGCTCGAGGTTGCCACCGGCAGTGGAGACATGGCCCAGAGAAGTGGGTGGAGGAAGGAGAGGTAGCTAGGGTACATAAGGCATAGAGGTATTTTGGTCAGATTTTAAAAATTTTGGTTCGAATATGCAAAACGAAAAAAAGGCATACTTTCACAAAAATGCAAGACTAGTGGATCTTTTCGCAAAAGTTAAGGCCTTTATAATTTGAAGGGCGTAATTAAAAAAAGTGATTGAATCAAACATTCACTTGGAATGAATAAAATTTAAATAGAGAGTTCCACAACGAGATCTCGTTAAGGAGCTCTCCTTCTATGTACTTCAATTCAAGAGTTATAATTCGATTCTAGAGTTTGTACAATTTTTTTTATTATTTTTAATATTAAAAAATAAAAAGAGTGATATGATTAGTGAGAAATAATTATGAAGCTTTTCTTCCAACTTGCCAATCCAAAGATCAAGTTCTTTTGCTAGTCATATCTATCTTCTTTTTTGTTTCCAATATCAAAATCCAAAAAGAATTATTTAATTTCTGATCAGGATAAGATTATGACCTTTGAATTGAGGGTCGTAATCATACAAATTTTTTGGGATTATTGACTTAGCATTTCTTTTTAAGTAATTAATCAATCCCAAATTAATTAAGCAAATTAATTAGATTTTTTTTTTTTTACCAAAATTATTACTTGTTTTTTTTTTAAATACATATTATTTAGACACATGACCGCAGATGCGAGCTCTTTAACGAGGTGTCGTTGAAAAGTTCCTCACTTAAGCTTTGCCTCTCTCAAATGTCAAATTTATCAAACGTTGAAAGATAATTCTTTATTGAAATTAAATTTTTACTTTTTAACAATAGAGAAGAGGGGACTTTTTCTTTTCTTCTTTTTTTTTTTCTAGTAGTTATGCTTAAATACACTATACAAACTTTGGCCGTTTAGAGAGCATATTTAATTTGGTTTTTACCGAGTATTTTGCTTCATAAAATTCATAGCTAGTTTTATCCAGCTAATGATATTATGAACTTTTCAAATATCTACAATAATAATTGAAATTTAGATTATATTCAAACTGCAAATTTAATTTGAAAACAGCATATATAGGAAACTTAATTTTGAATCAAATTCATTTTTTCTTAAATATAATACACTAATTCAAAATAAACTTTTAGATCGACTTCCAAATTCCAATTTAAATCAAAAATTAAAGTTTGGTTTTAATATTAAAAGTACAATTAGATTCAAATACAGAAGTTGAATTTAAATTTCAAAATCCAAACTTGACATAACAATGCCAAATTCAAAAATAAATTCAAATTCAATATTTTTTTTCTTGAAAAAAAAAGATAGCAAGTTATCCGCTTCATTCATTTGGAATATATAAATTTAGCTATAAAAAGTGAGGCAACAGGATAATAATAAAAAAAAGAAAAGATTAAACTACCGGAGCAAGATAATAATGCCAATAGTAAAAGCATGTTCCCAATATTATTCCATGGAACAATCTAAATCGGTAACATATTTTAGTAGGTTATTTTATATAAAACCCAATATTATCCTTCACTAATTAACTTTTATTTTTTTTATTGAGTGCACGCATGGTAAAGGATAATTTTGAACCACTCAAACAAACAACATGCATGGTAATAGAAACTAATTTTATTAGACTTTTTTTCTAAAAAAATAGATTTGTAAAAAAGTATAGTTTTATCAAATAACTTTATCGAAATTTTGATTCGCTAAATAACTCTCCGTTAGGATGGAAATATAATTAGAAATCAATGAATCATTCACCTCTTTAATGAAATTCAGAATATGGTGAATAAAATTTAAGAGACGATAAATTATTTATCATTTTTTTTATCGAGAAAAAGATTATTTATATATTTCTACTTTTCATATAAAATTTTAAAATCAAAATAAAAATTTCAACATATCACATATATAATCTTAGCAACCTACAAACTCATAGAAATAATCTATTCGTATAATCCTAATAATCAAACAAAAATTTTAATAATTCACATATAAACAATCGTAACAATTTTATAAAAATGTTAAACAGGCGAATGACTCATCGCTTTTTAAAGATAGTGAACAAATTCATGGACTTTCCTATTTTTGTCTATTGAGTTGGCAAGAAAGGGACAAATTAGTCAAATAAAACTTTTTAAAAATTATTTGGCCAAACAAAATATTTTTAAAAGATTATATTTTTAATAAAAAAATTCTTTATTAGACTTTTGTGATCCAGATTTAGGGCGCCATCACGGAGCAGAGGACGATACTTGTTCGATCCAACTCGTTTTTCTCTCAATTATTATCAATCCTGATATAGACATTTGAAATCCTCTTTGATTTTTTTAATTAGTTTGATCAAATACCAGATTTGATTAAATTAATTATCGATTATATTAAATTCACTATACTATATCCTATACTTTATATTTTTTTCACTTTTTATTTTTTGGTAAAAGCATCACTCAATTTTTGTTCTTTTATCCTATATATAGAGCTTTGCTAGAATACTTTTGTTTTTAATGATAGAGCTTCCAAATTGATGATCGGCACCGTTGAACATGATCTAGACCATTTAAATTATATCTAAAAATCAAACTTTATGATATGGATATCGATACACGAATTGCCCGCAAATTTAAAAATATGGATATTAATTTTTTCAATAAAATAGATAGATATCCGTTCAAAATTATGAACATTTTAAATAACTTTCGAGTACCCACATATATAATTTTTTTAAAAAAATAAAAGAATAAATACTTCCTTTGTTTTCCCTATTTCGAGAATCCTAACACTAATTTCTCCTAGTACCTTTTTTATTAAATTATCTATTGCATGTCGTGATGTTTTAAATAATAAATTATATTTGATTTTTTTAAATAATATATATGTTATTTATGTTTACAAAGTATAGGGATAGAAAGAGAATATATATATATATATAAGAAGAGTATTTTTGGATAAACCATATACTCACTCGCCGACTAGCGGGTGCGTATAGATTAGATCATAAGCATAATGGCTATTCAGAAATTTACAGGTAAATTTTATGCACGATTGCATAGTGATTCGTCCGCAGATCGTCCAATCCGCCTATTTGTCAGGTCTAGGATTGGGTTCAAACGCTGAAAATAGGTATGATTAAGGCTTAGTTTGATATTCAGTCCTATCTAACGCTATTAGATAAAATAGAGTTGTAGAAAAAATATATAGGGATATGTTTCTGCGTTCTCCTGTAGGATCGCGATATGCGGAACGCAATATTACGTACGGAAACAAACGGGGTATTTTTCCAACTTACTTTCTCACCACACGTAACTCAATCTCCCCGCAATACCAAACAAAGCTTAATTCTTTAATAAACAAAAAGAGTCAAATCCATGCCTAAACCTGGCCAACTTTAGCGGGTCGGATCTGAATTGAATTTCTCACGACCCGGCTTATCCTTGATCCACCTGAATTGTCCACATGCATGATACTTGGATTTGCCTAAGCTATATGCAAACAGGGGCCTCCTCTATATCTATTGGCTCCAACACGAAGGGAAATAACTTCCATGAATTGACATTCCAACACCCAGCTTAATTTTAAGCTTAAGCCAATAATGTAGTTGTTAAGCGCCGAATTCTCTTCTCTTTGACCCGGTCAAAGAGCTCCTTGGAAAGCGCATTAGAGTATGGAACGGCTTTGAATAGTGACCCTCGAAATAATTTGCGCCCCTCGACTGAATCAAGCAGTTAGGCCGATGAGGGATCGGATGAGCCGAGTTCGAAAAATCCTCTACTTTTGGATCGGTTCGACTGAATGAGCCGAATGTACGGATTGCTCAAAGGCTCGAATCGGCGGATAAGCCGAATAGAAGAAACACACAATACTTGCTCGGCCCAAAGAGCCGAAATCCTTTATATATATATTGAAATAAACTCATGGAAGAAGTACAAGAATCGAGTACGCCTGATAGCATACAGACTCAATTGATCTATCTTAAGATTCTGCTCCTAAAAGAAAGCGGTAAATGCTGAAAAGTAAAGAATTACAGGTAGACTACTCATAGAAAATGCGAAGAAAATGTGTAGAAAAAGAAGGTGGTCTTTTGTTCTCGAAAAAAAAAACTCTTTTTATGGCGTTATTGGTCTATTTATAGATCGTCCATGTTCATTGATTATTGTTTATCCATGATCGGCCACTACTCCTAAATTCTCGGGCCATTTTCAACCAATCAGAACCGCCTGCATCTGCTCGCGGTTACTGTAACTTTCTATATTTCGCACGGTTATTATCTTAAACTCCTCCCATACTCCTGGTGTACCGCAAAATTACTACCCTTAAATAAAGCTCTTGCGGAGTGTCGATGTACCACGTGTCCGCGCCTTATTGGCCCAACAGTAGTTTTTCCCAACAACTAAAGTAATTGTTGTGTGTCTTTTTAATTTTTCTTTCTTTCTTTCTTTCTTTTGTAATAATTCGACATGAATTGTGCTCGTTTTAGCTATTTAGTTCACTTAAAGTTAAACTGCAGGTTTATCAGTGTTTTTGTATCGTTCAGTGCTAAATATACAAATATAAAAATGACATTGTCTATTAGTTTAAGTTTTTTTTAAAAAATGATTGTTTTATTTAATTTATTATGGTATCAGAGAAGGAGGTTCAGAGTTCAAGTCACACTAAACTCCTAGCATAATTAATTTTTTCACATTTAATTTGACTTCACAGCATGACTTTATTTATCAGAAAATCTCGAACTCAGAAAATATAAAAACTTTATTCTATATTAACTTAATTTTTTTAAAGAAAAATGATTATTTCACTGAATTTACTATTAGAGCAAAAGCTAAATTACATAAATTTTTTTATAAATATTTATTATTTTTTACTTTTCTTTCGTAACTTTCAAAAACCTACATTTTAGCCCCCAACATTTTAAATTACTGCATTTAGCCCCCTTCCGTCCGAGTTTCATCACTACTCCATCAATTTCTTATAATTTATACCAAAAATATTCTTCAAAATAACAAAAATATATTAAAAATTATTATTTTTAATACATAGAAAAAATAAGGATAATTTGGTTAGTTTATCCTCTCCATTAATGCCGTACCCCACCGAAAATATTTTTAAAATTTCAAGAGAGCAAAATATAGATTTTTTAAGTCACGGAGGAAAGGTAAAAAATAAATAAATATTTACAAGAAATTTTCTATATTTTAGCCTTTAGCAAATCATAGTTGCTAAGATATTTTAGGGAGCTAAAAAAATAAACTTTTACTTTACAATCATAAAAATTAAATAAAAAAAAATACCATTATACAGTGCATAAGTTATTACCGGATAACTTACTCTACGGACCTTAAACTATCTTAATTTACTATTCTATAGCATAGTTATTGTATCTAGTACTTTGTAATAAAGCAAAGATGTTTTTCAAACATAGCTTTCCAAAAAAGTACTGACAAATTCATTGAATTGAAATTTTCATGACGACCACTTTCTTTTCAGAGGAAAATGTTTTAGATTGAAGCTTTTCTTTCGATCAAAAGGCTTTCATCGTCAAAGACTATTCTTGAATCATTTCTTAACACATATATATATTGATCACTTGAAAAGCATGATATCTGAGCGAGTTCTACGTCTCCTAATCTCTTCCAAGAGGTACTATCTTTAATTCCTACCCCAGCCATGTTCTCAGTGACTATGCATGTGAGTGAGAATCATATATAATATTATTTCCAAATCATTTTCTGACATATATTAACTCTTTTTATGTGATATATTTAGTTGTTGCTTACTGCCTAAGCTATTCTTAAAGGCCCATCCAAACATGTACAATGTGTTATGTAAACACAAGGAGGCAAAGAAAGATTATTAATGAAATCCACACCTGTCCAACCTGCTCCTGCTGTTAAGCTGTTCATATTTTGTTAGCTAATTTTAATGAATGTTGCCTTTAATTGCAATAATTATGCCCAATTAATAGAGGTGGCAAAGTAAGGTGGGACCAAGGGTAGTGGTTTTCTTATACATTGTTTAATCTTTTCCTATGATGTGGGTTTCTTTTCCTAACTTTTTCTTTTCGTGCATTATTGTTACCAGTAAACTTTAAATTGGCCTTCTCGTTGTTTTTTTTTTTTTTTTTTTTTGAGAGAGATAGATAGCACGCTACCTGTTTCTTTTATTTCATTTGAAATAAACTTAGCTAGAAATGTGAATCAACTAGAATTCGAACTTGGATCTCGGGTACCAACCATCAAGCCCTTTGCCACTTGCTTTAGAAACGGTCAGTGTCTCTTGTAATTTAGTTCGTTTTAACTTTGCCACTCTATGGTTCAGAAAGGACTAAGGGGGGCACTATCAGATTTGATGAGTATTAAGATTAAGTAAGAAAAGAAAGATTTGTAGGATACTATCAGATTTTGTAATTAGCTTGTAATAAGAAAACAAATTAGCCACTTTTGATTCAAACTTAAAATTTCAATTTCAATGTAAAGTAAAAAAGTTTTGTTTCGTAAGTAACAGCGCAAAATAAATTCAATTTTAAGATTAACTTTAATGTTACAAATAAGACATTTATGTTTAAACAAACAATTTGAATATATTTTTTTATCAATAAAAAACTTTTTATTTAAATGAAGTAATAAACTTTAAATTTGAATTGTTAATTTAATATTGAAACAAGATAAAAGTGCGAAGATTGTCAAATCTTTCAAAGTTAGAAGTGAGAATTTTAAATGCAGAAGTTATGCTCAAACTTTTCGGTAGCTGAAATCTCACTCGGCGCTGGTATATAATGCAGTTGGCTAAAGACTTGATGGTTAGGCAACACCAATGCAGCACTTTTCTCCCCACATCCACATAGCATTAAGTTAAAAGCTATTTTTTACCATAGTTTTTCATCACCTAAAAAGGACCTCGAGGGAGATTTTTTTGCTGTCGATATTGAATTGAATAGCACATAATATCAATTTTTGGATCTGGTTTGTGTAAGCATGCCTTTTTAGCTTATACATATGTCAAGTTATGCATGACTTTTTAGTTTATGTACTTGCTGTATAGTAAGTGGCATTACAACTCTAAATAAAGTTTGTACATTTACCAAAACTTAATCTTCCTATGATACCAAAAGCAATCACAATTATCCTAATAAGAGATGAACATGGCTGTGGGAAACAAGCAAGTTTTTACTCTGTTGCCATGTGGTCTTAATTTTCTTTCACATAAGAATCCACCATTAAATAAGATAATAATAACTAATGTATTGCATTAGGCAAAACCATAAGGCATTAAAATGCAGCACTTCACCAACCGATAATTCGCCATTTTACTACCCTATGGTTTGTGAAGTATAACACTTTATTTTCCTGGTAAATTACAAGCCTTACTCTGAAACAGAAACAAAATTGCAGTATCAAGGTAAAACTTTTTGAATCACATGATGGCCAAAAGTGCAATTGTGCTACACTACATTAGAGCTAATTAATAGAAGTTGAGATTATAATCATCTAAAACTATCATTTGCTTGACCATACGTTGATGCTTTATAACATTAGTAACTTAAAACATGATGAAGATGGCTAATATAGCAGCAGAGATTGTCATTACCTCTCAACCATTCAAATTTAAGACAAGTATGTTCTGTCGTATCATGACCTACAGCTGAAAAAACGTAAGCATCACAAAGGGTAAAGCAATTGGCAAATTTATTAGAAAAATGCAACTAATACTTGGATTTCCTCTTTTTTTTTGGGTGGGTGGGGAGGTGTGTAAAAAGAGTGAGAGCATCAATAGCATATAGGAAAGATGTAATGTTTTCCCTTCTTACATACCATTGTACAGAGAGAGAGAGAGAGAGCAAAATTTCTTTAAAACAAAAAACAACGGCGCTTGCAAATAACAAGATGTACTTGATTGCAAATAGTTCTAAGAAATTTATAAGCTAAAATAAATATATTAAGATGCACAGGCGCACTCAGAAATCGTAATCTACAGAGATCTCACTTTCCACTGCACAATTGTAATTTCCCAACACTCCGGCATAAAAATGTATTAAATAGTGACAACAACATAAGTGCAATCAATTTGCCACAAGCCTTTACCTTCTTCATAGGCACGGGTAAGCATAACAGGTTAAACTTAGATATAAGACTTAGTTTTGCCCTAAACTGCAAGCAGACTCAGACTAGTTCAAATGTTGGTTGAAAATAAAATAAAAAGTAGAAACTCTACAGAGACATCATAGGTGATCTCCTGCACTGTAATTACTGTAGACTCAAATCAGACAAATGAGAGTATGAAGTGAATAAAAGGATTCCAACCATTCCAATGCCCTACCACTACAAAGGAAAAGGAACCTGCGACTCTTTTTTTCCTTTCAATATCTTACTCGATTAACATTCGTCCACAAAAAAGGAAAAGAAATGCCCCAGATTAATTATGCCCAAACACGCTAAACCACTTACAAGGTTTTATAGTTTACTAGAAAACAAAGTTATTAATATACTAGCATGTCTGTATCAGCTACTAACTTATATAGCACAAAAAGTACCGGGTTTTCCAATCTCATTTAGCCAAATTATAAAGCAGATGAGTTTGGAACGAGCCTCGACGACAACTGAAACTAGAAATGAGTCATCAAGTTATCTTACCAAATCGTTTTGAACAACTTGTAATGAATTGATACAGGGGGAAAAAGAAAAAAAAAGAACCCATGTTGAATCCCTAGTTATTCATCTAATAACAAACATACTATTTTTCGAACAAATTTAAACAGAAATAAATTCGCCTGAAAGGAAACAGAAAATAGCATCAAGAATATTATTGGTTTTGATTCAAGGTTCCAGCCCGACCAACTAATTAGCAAAAAACGTCAACCAGACCTAACTTGCTATTCTGAGCACACTATTTAGATTTAGTTCAGAATCTCCAGATATGCTTGAGCAAAATGCTATAGTTGTTCATTACTAAAAAGAGATCTTGCACAAAACTCACAAATATAGGTCAAATTGAAGAGGATTCTTCTACTCTGGCTAGTGCCAAAAGAGGGCTCTCGTTTTGACTAATGCAGAAATAATAAACTTCAACATTAAGAATGATTAGTTAACAGATTCAGGATACAAATATCTCCGCAATACAATTGTAATGCTGTGAAGTGACAACTTGATGACATTATAATTGTGCTCACGATTAGCTGTGTAGTTTCAGCATACAGATATTTGTGTGGTAAAGATAATTTAGAAAAAATACTAAACAACAGAACTTAGTCTAAACAAGCTAGCAGACTAGCAACACAATCTCTGAGACTATGTAAACAATATGCCAACTTATTAAACCACTAATGTAAATCACAAATAGCAAATAAAGGTTCAGCCTCACTATTTCATATTAATTACAACCTAGCAAACCTGTTGTTGCACAGAAAGGAAAAGCAATCTTAATACACGATAAACAACAACCATGACATTCATAGCACAAACTAACTCACTGCTAAGGAGATCATGTCAAAAACTAACAGACAACAGCGAAGTGCGACAAGCCGACAACTACAACAAGTTGTTATAAGTAAATAAATTCTGGCAAACAGGATACTTGATATAGCTCATCGAATGCGTCTGTGCGCCCTATGGTTTTCTAACTGGATTGATCCTAAAAGAGAGTAACTGGCAAAGAATTATGTGCTTTACCACCATAACTTAGTATTATGCCTTTTCATTCAAGCAATTTTCATCGCCACACAAAACGCATATATTTCTCCGCCGCCGTTAACTGGACCCGCAAAAATTAACGCCTACCTCGAGGTCCACCAGATGACTTCGGACCAGGAGAGCGAGAAAACTGCAAACGCATATTGGGTGATTCGCGATCATGCTCGTCAAACTTATAACCTGCAAAATGTATCGTGACTCTCTTACGATTTAGTACGTGAAAACGCGTCGTGCAAACGTAAAACAGATGTACAAGAGACGAAATAAAGAAATGTCACGCATTATGAGTACCGGTTTAATCGTGAAAATGAAGCAGTATGAAACAGTTGTGAGAGTATATAGGGCTTCTTCAAGAATTTTTCCATAGAAGTCATTTGGCCAATTATCAAACAAAAAATGTATAATATATCAGCTTCCTCTGAATGCCCTTTATAATAACCATTTCAATTTCGTTCAGTACAGCTACTATAAATCATGGGAGAGGTTATGCAAGCATGCGCGCACGCGTGTGCGCATGTGTCACACGCATGTGCGTGCGTGAGAGAGAGAGAGAGAGAGAGAGAGAGAGAGAGAGAGACCAGCTAGTTAATGTTAAAACTGAATATTAAAGCAATTCTAGTGGAATAAGAGTGAGAAGTACACAAATTGGGTGTAAAATCGCGTATTGAAGTATTTAAGTGAAAAGGAACAGCCCTGAATGACAATTTAACTGTTTGCTAGTACTATATGTCTCTTTTATGACTGCATATATAATGAAGAGAAAAGTACACAGGACCCGCCTAAAAATTTGGCCCGATGACACTTAGCCATCCGGACCTTAAAAAGTTAAAAAAGAGAAACTTATGTTAGCCTTTGATTTGTTTCAATCAGCACAGCTGACTATAAATTC
Organism: Aechmea fasciata; assembly: GCA_025177825.1. Taxonomy (NCBI): domain Eukaryota; kingdom Viridiplantae; phylum Streptophyta; class Magnoliopsida; order Poales; family Bromeliaceae; genus Aechmea; species Aechmea fasciata. Next base: position 3,956,973 of record CM045945.1, read on the forward strand.
CATTACCGTCTTAATAATTGGAGTGATGTAAGGATCGAACAACTCAAATATTTATAAATTCATTTTAGCATTCAAGTGAGGAGTAAACATTTAAGGCCAAATAATAGTCACAAGCTATAATTAGTTACAGGACTTCACAAAAATCGGGGTAGCATGGTTAAATGAAGTGAATTAAACTTAATGTGGTTTTTTTTTAACTTTTTAAGTTCAGGTGGCTAACTATAATTACCCCAAAGTTCAAGGTGTGCTGGCATATTTTTCCTAATAATGAACCTTGAATGACGTATTTCATATAAGGTCTTAAAAGATTTCATCCCATTCCTTGCTTACAAACTGGGTTGGTCATGTCATGCTCAATTTGAATACTAAAAGCACTTAACCATAACTCCATCTGCACAGACAGGCATTCAAAACTTTGCATCGGCATTAGCGCAGAATTGTGTTCATGTGATAATTTTGTTCGTAAAGATGGGAATCTGGGGCTGAAATATCCACCTTATGACTACAACCTTAGATGGAAACGGCAGCGTAAAAGATAAGTGAAAAAAGGTTTATTTAGACTAAACAATTTTGCAATCCCCACAATAGTCCATGCACCCAAAGATCCAAATAATTAACATTTGACACCAATTTCCTAATGGACTGCCGCCAAATTTAAACTACAAATCAGGACATCAAACAGAAACAGAAAGGAAAAGGAGCACATTTAGACTGGGTAATAGTTTGCAATCACCGTAGTGATCAATGACTCAAAGACCAGAATATTCTACAAAGTAAATAAATCAATATTATCCCCTGACACCTTTTTTCTAACAGATCTCTGCCAAATTATATCAGATAATGTGACATCAGACAGACAGAAAAAAAGTAGAAAACAAAATCTGAGAACTAGAACGTTAGCATAATTTAATAGCATTAAAACTGAAGTTGTAGAACACAAGAAACAAAAGCCATACATACAACCAAAAGTGCAGATATAACCAAAACCAGGACAACCATGCAATCCACAAAGCCAAATGAAGAAACAGTAGAAAAGAGATGCAACAAGATGCTATGAAACAAGGATAGTGGATAAGGCCGTTAGTCACGTAGCTTTCACCTTGCAAAGCATCCAAAGCAACAGCAGCTTGTGCAGGGGTTGAGAAATCAACAAAGCACAGGATGTGTGGATCACCTCCAGGCTGCAGGAAATAAAGGTAAATATAACAAATAAACAAGATTTAAGAAGGTAATAATAATGCCAATACGTGATCCTTGACTTACATGTCTGGGCTCCCTGTTGACAAGCCTCACCTCACGAAAACCTACAAAAGGACGGAAAATATCTACAGAAGAAGTGAAGGAACAGCAGAAAGAAAACAAAAAATATATTGGAAAATAAGATTATGCTATTAAAACAAGAGTATACGGTGGAATTATATTAAACGTTATGATAGATAGAAATATCAGGATACGAGAAACTTCCCTGCGCGTACAGTTCGAAGGAAGTCCTTCCACAAACAGAGTGCTTGAGGCATCTGGAGGAAGAGAAGGAAGCTCTGGCCTCCCACTAGCCATTATTCGCTGATTAGCAATTGGATTACCAGTTATTCCACCAGCTGCAGGCCTTGCAGGCTCACTAGCACCAAAGGAAGCCATCTAGAATAGATTTTTTCGTCCAAAAGTTAGACTCCCAATGACAACTAACATGCAAGTAAAAGACTTACGATTATTACCCCATCACGTAAGTAACGATCATAGGAAGCTCCAATGGCTTCAGTATCTTTGACTGCATGATACCCTGCCCTTCCTTCATCACGAGGATAGTAACCAGCTATCTCGAGTCCAGCAGGTACATCTTCAAAAGAAAATAGATTATACAATAGGAATCTTCATATGCACATCTTAAGAGAGATCACCATAGAATCGGTAGAGTAACTATTGAGTTATGTACTTCAGAAAAGCAATAAGGCTACTCAGGCCACTTGATTAATAAGGCAAAAGGACAACTGATGCTGTAGAAAAGAAGTCATAGCTCGTATTCCTACAGAGCCCTAAGCCATGTGCACATCTCGGAGCTGAGTAATTATGTCAAACCACAATGGTCACAAACTAGATAATACATGGAGGATGATTCTGTACACTACTGGTAAGTTGGGCATAAAAATTTTGAGCCACCTGGTTAAGGAAAAGGCCCAACAAGTTCCTCATACTAGCGCCTGAGCAGACTAGCCAGTTTCAGAGTAGAGTTAATCAGCCGTGTACCATAAAAATAGCATGTCCTGTATGACCTTTGAGTTTCTATAACCTTTTCGTAAGTCTTTATCTGTCATAACAAATCTTTCTATAAAATTAAGTTTCATCTAAAACTTTTCCATAATAAATGAGCAAAACCAATAGCAACCGATAGCACAGACAAGAAAAATAGGACAAACCGACAACGCCTTCAATCCACATGAGCAATATAGTCTATATTTCTCTTCAATAAATTGCTATGCTACATGGACAAGCCGACACAGACACAAGACACGACGGACACAAGACACGACACAATAGGACACAGACATGGTAGGACATGGCTAATAAACATCAATTTTTAACAGAATAATATATAGATAATAAATGTAAATTTAAAATATGATAACATTATAATATTTTAACGATGATAAAATACACTTTTATCATAAAAGTCATGGGAGTCTAACTTACTGATGCAGTTACTGTTCACAAATTTCTGAAGACTGGACTTTTCAGTTCTAACTTAGTTAGTTCCCAATTTTTCAAACAGGACCGATTTGGTTTATAAATGCTTTAAATTCGTCCCCAGTTTATCCATCTTTTGTTTTTTCTAGCCCAAAAGAGAACTCCCTCTATCTGCCTATGGCTTCAAAATGGCCCCCTTCTCCCACATCCCCTCCCTTGGCTCGCCCCTTCTCCTCTAGCGGCTCCCCCACCAAGCCCTTTTGATTCCCCCTCCCACATTAACAAGCTCTCCCGTGCCGCCTCTCTCTCTCTCTCTCTCTCTCTCTCTCTCAGATCTTCTCACCGCCGCCTGCTATCACTCAGCTGCCATGTCCATTGCCTCTTTCCTTTTTCTTCTCTTAAATTATTCAAACACACATCCGCTGCGCATCCTGCGTCCTACACATGCTGGATGTGGACATGGCTCCCCCATCCAGCATTGATAAATTGAAAAGAAGAGCCATGACACACTGTAATGTAGGATCTTTTGCAGCCAATCTTTCATCAATGCAGCCGCAGCAGTTCAACTACGAGATGAACTACATTACCTTCAATCTAAGTGTGTAGAACACCAATTATTTTACATCAGTAAAATTCACATAAACCTTAATTGCAAATATCGGAAACCTAAAACATCTCTCCAGAATGACTCAACAAAAACTAAGCACTTCAAGAATTGGTATGAAAACGAGTTCCAAAGGATCTCTATAGTCCAAGAAAACCAGGAGTTCACTTTACTTGTACCGAAAAATTTCGGTTCCCCATCATATAATCGCCCTAACACCACCCCTATAGCAGATCCGGGATACAAATATATACCTAGATCTAATTTCCCGAGTACGAAAAATCACCATGGAGGAACCAAACAAGCTGCTCCCGAACAATTCAAACAAAAAAATGGAAAAAAAAAAAAAAAAAAAAAAAAACAAATTTAGGGCATCAGGTGGGGGAGGAGGAGACGAACCGGCGTATCCAGAGCGGGGCCGCTTGAGGGAGACGGGAGAAGGGGCCACCGCGGCCGCCGCCGCCGCCGCCGCCGCGGCGTGCGGCGGCGGTTGCCGAGCGTCGGCGCCGTACCTCCAGTACCCATCGGCCATGGGAGGGAGGAGACGCTAGGGTTTCGGCGAGGACGAGAGGGAGGAGGAACGGGGAGGTGAGTGAGGGGGTGGAGAGGAGGAGGAGGAGGAGGAGGAGGAGGAGGAGAAAAGCGGGGCGAGGAGTGGGTCGGATCGGATCACGCGCTGCGTCGGCGCGGGCGAGAATGAAAACCTCGCTCCGCTTTGTCGGCTTTATCGGCGGGACTCGTTAGTCGTTATTAGACGCAGGACCCGCCGTTGGGTTCACAACAGTGTGATTCCCGGTTAGTAACTTAGTACTCACGCCTTACAAAAAAAAAAAAAAGAAACAAAAAAAAAAAAGAGAGGATTTTTTACAAAAATTATATCTGTATTCTTTTTTTTATATATATATATAAATACCAATTCAGATTCAAATAGGTATAAAATAAGATAAATTGCATTGTTACCTCTGAACTTTTAATAAAGTTTTATTTTATCCATCGAACTTATAAAATGGACATCTAACATTCTAAATTCTAATATTTCATTCATGTTACCCCTTCCGTCAGTTTTCCGTCAAGCTCTGTTTATCCGAAATCGACGGAATGAGTAAAATGAATAAAATATTAGAGTTTAGAATGTTAGATGCCTATTTTAGAAATTTGGGAATTAAGAAAAACTCGTCAAAAGTTTAGAAGGTAGCAGTACAATTTATCATGTACGACTCTTAACTATAAATTATTTTATTATAATATATTATTTATGTTGGTGAAAAATTTAAAATCTCTAAATATTATTTAATTTTATAATTATTCTTATTTATTAGTATTTTATTATGTTAATTAATTTAATGGATTAAATTTAATTTATTTTTTCTTTATACCACATAAAGGCTTGAATTAAATTGAATATTGGGAACATTATAGGGGCTTGTTAGAAATATGTTGGAATGTAGAAAAGGTATTTTTCAATATTAACCTTATAAGATGGATAAATGAAAAATGTCGGAAACTTTTTAGAAGTATATAAGCAATTGTCCAAAAATAAATTGATAGTAACAGAGCTTCTTTGTTGCTGCTAGTGTTATAGTTCAACCATATAGAATTTTTAGGTGCAATTAATAGGGGACTAATTAATGATTGATAACCTGAGATTGTAAATAAAAATACTTTATTATTATACCGACAGTCCCTAACGCAAGTCGCAAAAAGCTTGGTGGTTAGTATCTGAAGTCTCAAATTCAAATCCTAATTGATTCACATTTCGAGCTAAATTTATTTCTAATGAAATAACGAAGTGGGTAGCGTCCTACCTATCTCTTAAAAAAAAAATTTATTATTTATTACGTTAAAAAATAGAATAATTCATGCATGTATACAATAAAATAAATCTATACAATATAATATAAAAAAAAGAAGAAAAACCCAAGATGGTGATTGATGTGAAAAAAAAAAACTTATGGTGCTAGTCATTATCAAATTCAAATTGATACAAAGCAAGCTCGAGTAAAAGATATATATATACATTCACGGAGGATAGCAACTTTGGCAATAATGAAAGAGATTCTGATGAAAAAAAAAAGTTACTGGGATATATTTTGAATGGTTATAATAAAAAATATAGAAATGAGCTGTTATAAGTGTTTAATTAAAATTTAGAAAATTTTAATTATTTATTAGTTTTAATAAGAGGAGTTGATTAGTTACAAACATTTAATTAAGACACATTTTTCAAAACTCCAATGTATGTACATAAAAATAATCAATGCAATTAATGCTTATAAGTGACAATTTGTTAAAGCTATAAATCTATATCTATACATCTATATCTATATCTATATCTATACCTATACATTAATTTCCATAAGAAATGCCACGCGACAGTATTTTGGTCAATGTTTGCTTTCATCTTATGAACGTCTTCCTCTTCGACTTTCCGTTTCATTAATTCATTTTTTGTAACGTCTATCTCTTAGGCTTCCCGTCTTATTAATTTCTTTTCCATAACGTATGTCTCTTCGACTTTCCATCTCATAATTCTTTTTCTGTAACGTTGTAAGGTAATTAAAAAAGAAAAAAATGAGTTCCGTAAATTTTAAAACCCATAAAAAAAATTCAATCCTTCGTCTTCCTTTTACATATAACGTTTAATTAATGCATTCATCTATCCTAACCCTAATATAATTAATTTTAAACGATACAAATTCACACAATTAAGTCCCATTCGTTTCTATGCATGTTATGAAAATAAAAGTTTATTCATTTTCTATAATAAATTATAACCTCCTTTATTTGGCAAAAGATGTGGCATTCATTTATTTTTTTTCTTTTTTTTGTAACTTCTAATTTTGGTGTTTCTTCTATTCTCATTTAGTATGAGGTGTGGGATTTTTTTATTTTTTCCTTCCAACTTTAGTATTTTCTCATCTTCTCAACGTCCACCGCTTCACCTCCTCTCAGCCCATACGTCTTTTCTTCTTTTTTACCATCAATTTTTTCTAACTCCCACAACCCTACCTCCTCTTTTTTGTGTAGAGTTCTTTAGATACTTTAGGTCATAGTGGTGGTAGAGGTGGTGAATGTGAAAGTAGCAGAGACCAAAGCGGCTGCGAAAAAAAGCATGGACAATGACAGTGGAGTGGAGATCGAGATGGCGGCGAAAACAATAGTAATTAAGTCTTACCCTTAGAGATCAATACCAAGTGAGAGTTCCTCTATTTTTTTTTTTCTCTCTCTCTCTTATTTCTATTTATTATTTATTTTTAACCTATTTTACAATATTTTTTGAAATTATTTGATAGTTTATGTTTAAGGTGGGTTGAATTGGATTAAAAGTATAATATTTCGATAATACCTGTCCGCCGTATCGCGCAGGTAACTACACTAGTAAATACATTAATGCCCTAAATAATTTCTCTTCGCACATGAGAAGCAATTAATTAATTGAATCTCGATCGATAGGGAAGCAAATTAATTAACAATATTTTATACAAGACTAATATCTCAAGAATAAATATATATATTATTGATTATTGATAAATATGCACTATATAATCATGTGCACAATTTGACAAATTCTCAACATATATATATGGATTGGCTTCTACAATTACAAACCGATCTAAAACAATAAAAATCACTACCATTTCATCTTCCCACTCAAAATAAAACAAAATGATAGTTGAAAAAATACATCAATTTTCATGTAACTTAACCTATATAGCTAATTATGAACTAACTTTAATAAGGCAAGCTATATATAAGAATAAGGGAAACAAGGGGACCTGCTCCATGTTCTCAAGTGCATCCCCAAGATCTCCTTGGCAATCTCCTTACTCCTCCTACTCCCCTCCACCTGCACCACCATGCACAGCTTCGCCACCCCGCCGACCTCCGTCATCTCCTCCGCCACCCTGCAGTACCTGCACAGCAACCCTAACACCCTCACCGCCCTCTCCGTCGCCTCCCCCGACACCCCCAACACCTTCCCCACCACCGCCGCCACCCCCGCCCGGTGTCCCACCACCGCCGCCCGCCCCTCCGCCCTCCCGCAAGCCAATTCCAATACGTACAGCATCGCTTCGCAGCTACGGCGGTCGCCGTTCTCCTCTATCAGTAATTCTATTATCACCGCAACCAACCCCGCCTCCACGGCCTTCGCGCGGTTCTTTCCGAATGGTAGCACCTCCATTAAGATGGATAGTGCGGCTAAATTGGTCGATCGCGCCGAGTTCTGGTCTTTGAGTATCTCGACGACCCCGTCGAAGAGATCGGGAGGTTGATTCGACTTGTAGCCCTCGCCGACTACCTTGAATATGTTTTTGAGGAGGAGGGCGGCGTGGGTTCTCGCTCTATACGACCCCCTTTGGAGAACCGACGATAGAGAGCGGATGACCTCGCCGTTGTTGCTCTCCGCGAGTCGCTTTATGGCTTGCGGCGACGGCTTGAGACGTTGCAACACGATCGTAGCGTCGTCGATCACATCCAAGGCATCTTGTACTGGATCAGCATTCCTCATGACAATCAGAGACGCTACGAGCGACGTAACACCGGCTTTCTCGATCTCCATGCAAGCTGCCATGCTGCCGAAATCACCAATATCATCATCTTCTGCTAGTAGCTTTTTTACCTTCTTGAGTCCTCTTCTTTGGCGCTCCGCATCGGTATCTCTAAGCTGTCGAAGCACGTCGGAGAGATCAAATCGAGGTACGTTAGACCGTCCGGTGGCGGGCGGCTGCTGTGCTACGAGGGCGGCCCACGACTGTATCAAGCGGAGAAGGGTTGAATTCGGCGTGACAGTGCGGTCGACTAGCTTCTGGTTCGTGACCGGGCACTTGTCGCGCCCGTACACCGTTAGCCACCGCTCGATGCTGGCGCGATCGTAGGACACGCCGGTCGCGACGGTTACGGGGTCCTCCATGATTTGAAGAGAGATTGGGCAAAGGAAGTAGGGGGGGATCTCGATCCCATCCATTTTTTGATCATAATAAGCCATAGAAGTAGTAGTATTAGTTCTCTTCCTATAAAAAGGGCTTCAAGGAGAAGCCCTTCTTGTTCTAAAGAAGCAGTTTTGGTCAAAAGAGACAATAAAGCTGTTGATGTGGACCAAAATATGGACAAGGAGTAGGCCACGAGAACGAGTGGTGGTGTAGTAATCTTTGTAATAAATAACGTGGGTGATGGAGCTCACGTGAATGGCGTGTGGTAAGTTACGGGTCGGGTTGCGCGCGCCCGTTTGACCCGTGTGGAGGGGCTCCGAGATCGGACGGTAGGGAATTGCCCCGATCGAGTTCTTTCGACGGTGATTGTGGGCTTAGTCAACACACCACGTTTAGTACGTCAATGTGGAACGTTGCGGTTGGTGGCGTTGCCATTCGTGGGTCCCACAGTTGCACCTTTTCTTAGTTTTTGGTAAAAATTAATGTGTAGGTAAAAAAATGTATAAATGGGACCCCATTTGATATTATTATTATTTAAAAATAATAATGATCTATATGATATAGTGTGTAGGAGAAAAAAAATCTCTTATCTTTATAGTTGGTTAATGTACATGATTAATTTCATACAGATCCCTACAAATATAGTGAATAACAAATATATGTTCCTACAAATTAAGTTCAACTTTTATATGATGTCCTTACAAAAATCCTGATATTTTCAAATGTATCCTTCTGATTTATTACTGTTAGAGAATTATTAGAGAACCGTTTATATTTTTAATTTTGCCATCATAAATATATCCCTCCAAAAATCATAACAGTATAATATAAAAGATAAAAATGCCAAAAATTAATTACGATTAAATATTTAACATATGATTAACTAAATTTTTCTAACGGATTCTAGCTAACTGTATGGATATATTTGAAAATATTAGTGACTTTTATAACAACGATATAAAGTCAAATTTTGTAGGAATATATTTATCATTCACTATATATGTTTGCAGTGATCTGTAGGAAATTAACTCTAATTTATAATATATATATATATTCGTTCCAGTAATAATTGAGAATTTTCTAACTAAGATCCCTTAACTTATAATTTTTTTTTATTGAAGTTAGTTTAATCGGTCAAATTAAAAAATAAAAATAAAAATTGTTAAATGTAATGGCTCTATTGGCTGTAAATAGCTGGTTGGAGCAGCTTTAATTATTTAAAAAATGATTACAATTATTAATTCTAATAAAATTAATTAAATTGACGGAAGATATTCAATTATTTTGGCTAGTCATTTTACTTATTGGTTAAACTTAATTAGTAACTTTATTGCCTTTTAAAACATTGTTACTACTGTTTATTGACAAAAAAAGAATGAAAATGGTGGAATTAGTGAAAAGTAATTAATGAATTTGACATATCTAGAAGTTAAGTAGTGCAATAAAAGAACATGTAAAAATGTATGAAACTTATCTAAACAATGGGCCATTTTTATTTAACTATTCAATCATTCAAAATTTTGATTTAACATTCAACCTTTTTATTTATTTGATTCGAGATCAATGATATTTTGACTTCAAAATATGAATGCATTGTTTTTTTTTCGGACTTAGTTAGTATGCAATTCTCACAGCTATAAATTTATTAAGATAATCAGTAATTAATTTAAATTTTAAAGTTAAGTATCGTTGCCTAACTCAATCAAATATATTAAAAAGTTGAGTAATAGAATTAAAATCGTGAAAGATTATGTAGCCAATTCAAAAAGATCTATAGTTCAGATAAGTTTTTGCACGCTTTTGTTTGAAGAGGATACAGTTGAGGGAGCCATTTCAAAATACCCTATACTTAAGGGGTTCCCCCATACACTTTACCTTTTTTTTTTTTTTAAATATTATTCATACAGCTAAAAAAGAATTATGTTGGTGCAATAGGTTGCCTAAGATATACATGCCAAATAGTTAGTATTTATTTTTTCTTTAATTTTTGAAAAATCTTTAAATACCACCTCTTGTGGGTTCACATTTTTTCATTTTAATATCGAATGATTTAAAGTGTATTAATTTAGCATCATATGATTTTTTCTCTCTTTTTATTATCAATTTTACTATTTTTTTTTTAAAATTAGTGACAAAGTTAGTACTAAAAGGTGTTAAAGTGAATATTCGATAAACCTAGGTGGGGTATCTGAGATTTTTATTATTTAATTTAACAAAATATTAACTAAAAGCCGATGAAAGGAGAAAAATAAATCCAAACGGCACTAAATTTATATATTTTAAATTACAGGATACTAAAATGAAAACGTGCGAAATCACATGGGTGGAATTTGAAGTTCACTCTTAATTTTTTTAGGAAAAACTTCAAATACCTCTCTTGTGGTTTCACTTTTTCTCACTTTAATACTCTGTGGTCTAAAGTGTATCAAGTTAATACCCTATAATTTTCCAATTTCTCACTTTAGTACCCTATAGTTTAAAAACCACAGTCCACAAGGTACTAACTTGATATAAAACTAAAACGACATGGTACTAACTTGATACACTTTAAACCACAGGGTACTAAAATGATAAAGTGCGAAACCACATGGTACTGACTTGATACATTTTAAACCATATGATATTGGAAATGTCTAGCTGTACACCTTTAAAGGGGTGTACAGCCTACAACTACATAATCCAACGGTTGAAAGTTGGGCCCTAAAATTTTTTTTAAAAATGACTTTTTTATAGACCCTTGGATTGTAGGTTGTAAGATCTACAGCTCCAAGGGAGTTGTACCCCTAACAGCACTCTATGATATTATTAAGATGAAAAAATGCGAAACCATGGGAAGGTTTTCGAAGTTTTTCCCTACTTTTTTTTTTTTTTTTTTCTACTTAATTTTGAGGCGTACATTGGTCAAACACGTCTACCAATAGGATTCGGACACGTGGAAGTGGATGGATCTGTTTCGGAATTGTGGCGTTGACTGGGGGGGGATTGTGGTGCCACGTCGGTCGGTGTTGATTGGTCAAACTGTGTGGAATTCGGCGCCACTTTCTCGCACGTTACTAGCGTTGGCTGGAAAGAACAATTGCGACTTTTAAAACCACAGACTGTTTGGTTTGAACCGCGAGTTGATCAGACAACTAAGACGGTTTACTTTCCGCCCTTAACTTTTTTTTATTTTCGACGACGCGCGAGACATTTGAATTTACAATTAAAAATATCATCAAATATAATCTAAATTATTTAAATATTTTATTATTATATTGTATAAATTTTTGATATTATTTATGTAGTAATTAAATAAATTTTTTAATTTACTTGATATTTACTGCTAAAAGTTATTTTTTTTTTGTTTTAGAGATAGATAAAGACGTTATCCGCTTTAGTTTGTTTATTTCATTTAGAAATAAACTTGGTTGAAATGTGAATCAATTGTGACTAATTTGGATATGGACGCTAACCATCAAGTTCATTATCACTGCTTCTGACGATTGCCATCGCTAAAAGTTGTTAGCTTGAGACCAGTTGATTAGTAGATAAATGATGCCGTAAAATTATACAATTTAGTGATATCAATCATTATTAATTCAGACAACTCATGGTAGGAAATAATGCGAAAATAAATTGAATTATTTATTTCTAGAAGTATTATAGCTAGTTTTTGAATCACATTATTAAACTTATGCACCACTCAACTATAAATTTTAATTTTATTTTTTTATAATAAAACGTGGTCGAAGGATTAATGGTGAAAAACTTATAAGCATCAAATATTTGTATTTGGTGTTTCTAGAAACATCATAATTTCATATATATATATTATATATATATATATATATATATATATATATATATATATATATATATATATATATATATATATATATATATATATATATATATATATATATATATATATATATATATATATATATATATATGGGTTCGGTTACTATACTATTATGAGTATGATCGCCCTATATATATTATGATTTTGAAAATTTACAAAATTTGATTTCAAATATATATAGGTCATGGCTACTATACTATTATGAGTATTGGAGCCCTACTACTTATAAATTGTTCACGATGATGGAGCTTCCGAATCGACAATCGATTAAATATGATCTAGAGTATTTAAAATTTCTAGAAAATAAATTTCGTAAATTTTTCAAAATCATAATAAAGTCCATAAAGCCGACATAAAATGAACGGTCAAAATCGAACGACGTCCTAAAAAAAGATGATCGGATCCTTCAATTCAAGATCGGAGTTATTGATCTTTATCTAGGTAATGAATAGAATTTTTTTATCAAAACTTCAACAAATTCCAATTCTTTTACACCGTTAAACTAGCAAGTATCCCATACCTCTATTAAAAATTGTCAAATTTGTGACATCTTGATCATAAGGTAAATGATGTAGAAAAATTATAAAATTTGATTTCTAGAAGTTTTAAATACCGTAAATACCGTTTAATGGTATGGATCGTTGATTCGAAAACTCTATCATCGAAACGACTAATGAGTACTGTGGCAATCGTACTCATAATAAGTATAGTAACCTACCTTCTATATATATATAGAGTCCCGCTACTATGCTATCAATAGCACGAAACACTTGGTGCTACCAAGTTTTCTACCGTTAGATCCACCCTTTTGATGATTTTCACCCGTTAGATCATACTATTCAACCAACCAACCACTTAACCCTTGGAGCCTACATCATCCTAACCGCACATCGCTCAATCCAACAAAAACTTGCATCTAATGATTTTGCCGCTTATTAATAAAGATAAGATACCAATATATATATATATATATATATATATATATATATATATATATATATATATATATATATATATATATATATATATATATAAGTTGTGTTGGTATGCTTTTATAAGACGGAGGCTTCGTACTTACACTTTGTTTTCGATGTTCGGACTTTCGAATCGACGATCGGCTCCGTTAGACTTGATCTAGAGTATTTGAAGTACCTAGAAAATAAATTTTGCGATTTTTCGATATCGTTTGCCTAGTGATCGAAGGGCTCAAAATCACTAATTTTAATGGTCGTGGTGAGGTTGCAAGTTTAACGGTGTAGAAATATCCAATTCACATGAAATTTTGATAGAAAATTCTTTATACCATATAAAACAAGATTAATAACTTTGATCTAAAATTTTAATGTCATATCATCATATTTTGTAAGATTTTTATTTTCAGTTGATTTTGAGCCACTTCGATCACTAGGCAAGTGATATCGAAAAATGGCGAAATTTATTTTCTAGATACTTCAAATACTCTAGATCAACTCTAGCGGAGCCGATCGTAGATTCGAAAGTCCGAACATCGAACAAAGTGGAAGCACGGAGGCCTCCGTGCTTCCATAGCACTCAAGCACTCTATATATATATATATATATATATATATATATATATAGAGTCCGGCTGGTATGCTATTAATAGCACGACGAACTTGGTGCTAGTAATTTTTCTACCCTCGGATTAACCCCTTTGATTAATTTTACCCGTTAGATTATACTATTCAACCAACCACCCACTCAACCCTGGGGGCCCACATCATCCTAGACGCACATCTTTTAATCCAAAGGTAGAAAACTTACTAGCACCAAGTCGTTGGTGCTATTAATAGTATTCCACCTAGTTCTATATATATATATATATATATATATATATATGTAGTCCCATATGCTATCAATAAGACGAAGACTCTGCTATCAACTTTTCCACCGTTAGATCCACCCCTTTGATGATTTTCATCCGTTAGATCATACTATTCAACCAACCACCCACTTAACTCTAGGGGCCCACATCATCCTAACCACACATCTCTCAATCCAACGGGCGTGAAAAAGTTGGTGTAGATGACGATTTTAAGGCTATTAATACTTGTAGTAAATATAGTTCTATATATATATATATTATAAAAGACAATAATAATAGGGTGAAATGAAAATTTAACTGCTATATATATATGAATGTAACCTTTGATGAAAAATAAGTTGGGTCATTTTAGCAAGTTTTTTATTAGAGAGGTAATGATGACATTTCAGTTTTAAAGGGGCATCTGTGTAATTGTATGCTTTTCGAAGGTCATATAGTACGATGTCCTGACTTATATATGAATCCTCGATCTTTGTTGTCATGTGCCAAATTTTTCTTCACCCTCACTAACATGTGACTCATCTTATTTTCATCACTAAAGTTTCAATTTGCATTTTAATAAATTCCCATTAAGCAACTTTGATCAATTAGTGCATTTAAATAATTTCACTATCTTCCTCCACTATACTTTCAATTAATGTAAATGGTTCTACTACCAAACTTCCAATTTGTATATTAAATTATCCTACTACTATTTTAATCTCTCTATCTCCAATTATTGATCATGTTCACTAAATTTTCAATATGCATTTTAAAGTCCTATTAATCAAACTTTTAATTAGTGCATTTAAATTGTCCCACTACCTTCCCTCCACTATACTTTTAATTAATGTAAATGGTTCCACTACCAAACTTTTAATTAGTATATTTAAATGGCCCTACTATTATCTACTATCCTAACCTCTCTATCTCCAATTATTCATCATGATCAATTTTCCTCCTTAAACCGAACTTTTAATTCTTTATCTCCGATTTGTTCATCGTCGCTTACTTCCCTCGCTCCCTCTCTCTCTCTCTGACTAATGTGCGCTCAATTCCTTCTTTTGCCGCGGTCGGAGAGATCGTCGTCGCCATCACTATCACCATCAACATCACCATCACTATCACCATCACCTATAAGACATCAACGGGTTCATATCCGCCACCTACAGTGAGATATACTTTTGGTAGATGTACTAAATAAGATACACAAAAGAATATTTAATATTTTATTATTATTAAATATTATTAGGGTTTCTACACGCCGCAAAGCGCGGGTCTCTTCACTAGTTACTTCGTAAATCGTAGTGTAATTTGAAACGACTACTTGTTTACATTGAAAAAAATTCTCTTAATATAATATGTATGGCCAATTTGCATCAAAAATTCACTAGTTTTGAGCTTTTGTACAACCTGCCAATTTTTGTTTTTTGCAGATTCGATCCACTTTTTCAGCAAACTGACCAAAAAACTTTTATTATTTTTTCTCTCTTCTTTTTTTTTTTTATTTTTTTATCTCTCGTTCTTTTTGTTCTCTCGCCGAAGAGACAGTGGAGGCAGAGGCGAAAGATAATGCTGATTCTATTCATTCATAATATTTTTCTGTGTACAAGGATTATTTATACTCCCCTTCACATATAATGAAATGTAAATATATAGAAATAACTAATTAAGTTGCAAAAGTTAATAAACTGAGAAATGGGCCAAGTTTGATGGAGATGTGGGACTCAAGTTGGGCTTGTTTGGTCCAAACTGCCTGGTAGACGGATAAGCGGGTCGCGGATCGCCCTTCTCCGCAGTATCCATCGCCCGGCGGATATTGGGTCCGCCTTTGCCCCCGATCCGGGATTTGGGGCAGCCCGAATCCACTCCTAAATGGACAAGCGGCTCTCGGTTCGCCTTCTCCGCACTACCCACCGACCGGCGGGGCTTGAATTGTTTTTTAATTCAAATTATTTTAGTTACTAATTTAAAATTTTTATTAAATTTAATAATTATATTAGTTATTGAACATTAATTATTTATGTCGTTCATCGACCCTTACAATTGTTTTGTTCAAGAATAAAGAAGGAATAAGCTCTTATTCCCCCTATTTTTATTTTCAAACATAAATTTTTGCATCCGAGCTCTAAAATAAGCTAGTATAATTCGGTATAAGCTTGAAACTGCTGTTCCATCCTTTTTTGTGGAATAAGCTTATTCCCAAGTGAGAACAATGTTAATTAAAATGTAAATTTAATTTTGATCATGATATTAAATCATTAATTAATCTAATTAATATATTAAAATTATTATCCATTAATTGCTTAAATAATAAAGTAATAATTAAAATTTATTACTTATAATTAATTAGCTAATTAATTATTAATAATTTATTATATATGTTTATTCATAAACTAATATTTATATTGATCAACCATTAATATTTTTATTAATCTAATTAATTTTTTTTACCAGTTATCTAACTAAAATAATTTACTTACTAATTAAAAATTAAATTATTTCTTATATTTAATTAATTAATTAACATATTTTTCATTATCTTATACAATATTCATAGTTGATAAGTTTATTAAATTATTTTTAATTAATATTTTGATGTTAATTAATTTGATAAATATTTTTAATTTAAAAATATAACTCTTATTTCTTATGTTCCAATCTAACAATCCAAATATTACTTAACTTATTTTCAGGAATAAACGAATTTTTTTCTAAACGCAAAATTGATCCAAGACTCGCTTATACCCGAACTTATAGCTATCTCTAAAATAAGCAATTTACCGATACCCGAACCAAACGTAGCCTTAGCCCCTGTTTGGTTGGGGGTTAAGGGTGGAATAATCCCTTAACCCCCATTTTATTCCCAAACACCACCAAAAGAGAGGTGGGTTAGCAAACCCGACCTCAAAAAGTTATCCCGGCTTAGCTAACCCCTCCTAACCCCGCCAAATCCCAACCAAATATTATTTTTCTATTCATAATAACCCACTATCCTTCTTATCCCATCTACTTCAACCAAATACTATTTTTCACTATCCTCGACTAACTCCAACTCTCAACCAAACACAAAAATACTTTAACCCCACCTTATTCCCAAACTTAACACTATTCCTTTAATAACTAGTTTTTTCTTAACCCCGAACCAAACGGGTTAGAGTCAAACTAATACAACATTATACAAAAACGAAATGTTTTGGGTTTCTCACTTTGGGATATCCAATTATCTATATCTATAACTATACAATACAGGAAGGGAGAGCCTAAAGGGGCTACCCCAGGTTTTGGGGGCCCAATGGGCCCCATCTCTTTTCTCTCTCTCCTCTCTCTCTCTCTTACTTCTTTTATTATTTTTTTCTCTCAACACCTCTCAACACTCTCACTCCCTCTCTCTTTCTTATTTTTTTTTATTTTTTTTTTCTTAACATTCTTTTTTTATATCAAATGTAAAATTTTATTGCATAGATCAAATTTATTTTTTAATAGTCAATATAACAAATAAATATAAAATTTTATCGCATGGATCAATACTATTTTTTAATAGTAAAGATAACAAATTCATATAATTTTTGTCCTGTCTATAATTTATTCTTATACTTTTATTGCAAAAATAGTTATTTATTCTTCAGTTACATTTTTTTATATAGTTTTTTAATTTTTATTTATTTATTTATTTTTACAAAATCATTCCGCAACGCGTGTGTCCTTCACTAGTACCATTGATGTGTTGGCTAGCATATGTGAAGGGACTATCATTTAGAAGTTAGGTCATAATGATGATACTTAGAATTTAATAATAATATTTAGAATTTGTAATTAATATTTAGAATATAATAATGATATTGACATATTATCATATTTCTAGGATACCTGTAATAACACTTATTGAAAAATCATCCAAAAGAGTGCGGTACAGTTCTTAAACTTAGCAATAGTATATTTGCAAAGCAGAGCAGAAATTGTGTAACAATGTGCAAAATTGGGATCTATAGTGCCGAAATGCATTGAAAATATTACGATTTATTTTGAGATTTAAAGGATTAATATATACGATAATTAGAATTTTGTAGCGGTAAACTCGTAATTTCAAAATTTTAAGTGGATGCTTTCGAAATTATTCGTTAAAAATTTCATGTATCAAGTAAATGTGGGAAGAACTTCTCATAAGATGAAAGATAAGTAGGAATAGAAAATGAAGAAAAGTAAGCAAAAAATTAATGAATTAAGTACATAAAAAATAATTTAGTCTCAATCAACATGTTGCTCTTTGAATGAAAGAGTAGTAGTAGTAGTAGTAGTAGTAGTAGTATGAGGATATTGAATAAAAAATTGCAAGTTTGTTGAATGGGTAACATCAAACCATAAATTCAAAGTTGAGGTCCCCTTCATAATAGATAAACACTAAATTAAATAAATAAATGCATCAATAATGCTGTGTCCTGGTAAAAGAAGTAAATTTGTATACAACTTCCTCATTTTTAATGTAGTACTAAGAAAATAGGAACTATTTTTTCTTTTTTTTTTTCCAATCCCGAAAATTAATCCGTGTTATGTAATTAGTATGTTTCATAAGTTAGATTAAAGAATATTCTATAGAAATTGTAATTATTGTCCCTCAACTATTGCAGCTTAAAATGTAAGCTTGTATTTTATGTAACTCTTAAACTTATTTATAATTATATATGCGGGTAATTTTAAAAGTTCATAAATTTCACATAATATGTTTGGCTGGATATTTTGAAAGTTTATTATGCTGGTAATTTTGTATTTTTCTCCATTTTTTTGCTTTATCTTTTCTTCGTCTCTCCTTTCCTGCCTCTCTCTCTCTTTTTATCCATTTATTCTCCTTTCTTTTCTTCTCTTTCTTTCTTGTTTTTCTTTGTTCTACCTCATCATTATCATTTCTTATTATCTTTTGCTTCCTCTCTTCTTTTTCTTCTTTTTTTGTTTTGGCTCATTCTTTTCCTTTTTCATTTTTCGTCTCCACCTTTTTCTCCTCCTCATCCTTTTTTTTTTCTCCTATCTCTTGAAGTATTACAATAATGAAATCATCGACAGGAAGGGCTCAATTGACATGAATTATAAATGTTGGGGACTTGATTGACACCAAAAAAAAAAAAAAAAAAAAAAAATAGAAATCCAATTGAACATTTGGAAAAAGGTTGGGGACCAATGGTATGATTAACCCAAAACATATTAAAGACCCAAAAACAATCTAAAACCTTTTTTTGTTTTGTTTTGTTTTTTTACTCTTCTTTAAGCAATTTTGAGTGGCTAGGGTACTATGACTAATTTCATATTTTTATCTATAGTGATCCACTACTATTCATCTATAGTTTCTTTTCACAACAAATATGAGAATTCTCAACAAAAAAAAATAAAATAAAAAAAATATATATATGAGAATTTACAAACAATAACCAAAACCAAATGGCTAGATATAGTGGTGGTACTCCATGGGATCCATCATGGGGCATTAAGAAGCCCATGGGCACAATTTGGAGGAAAAAAATCCTCAAAACATTATCGTAATCCATGACACAATAGTTAAAACGATCCGGCCCACAAGTAATAATAACTTACCGGATCAAAATCACCGGCTTAAAATACTTAAGTCTAGCTATTATTTTTTGAATATATTTATGATTTCTTGAACAAATATAACCTCGTTCTCATCTGATATGTGACTATTGAGATATCACATACTTCTCTGGCTTAAGTCCTGACGTCATCGTCGACCTAATCGCACACATAGCCCAAAATTAGTCCAAGATCACCGTCCTCGTTACCCTAATTACATATATAGCCTAATTAAGATTATTCCTTGATCATCAAATGGTGTGAGATCCACCACACACTTTCGACTGATGAATTGGCTCCAATCACACACATAGCCCTATATTAACCCAAGATCACGAAATGATGTGAGATCCATTTTACACTTATGGCTGGTGAATCGACTTTGATACTAAATATAATGATCCGGCTCACTAGTAATAATAGTTCATTGGGCTCAAACTACTGACCCAAAGTGCTTGAGCTCAGTTATTATTATTAGAGTCGTAGTTTTTATATTTCCGAACACAATCTTATTTCTTATCCGATGTAGATTTACCGGGGTGTTACGGTAGCCTTCTAGAAAAAAAAAAAAAAAGAAGAAAGTTTCAAAGTCAACTCGCAAAACCAATTAAAGGAGAAAACCAGCATGTAAAGCGAAATTAGTAAATACTTTTCTAGTTAGAAAATATCATACATGGTTGGCTGTAAAACAAACTTTTCTACATAAGAAATGTAATAGTAGTAGTTCTAGAAATTATAAAGAGGCTGTACTAATTATTCTCGCCGAAGAAAAATCGCACGATAGGGGGCCCCACGTTATTTACACAGTGGGGCCCCCTCTATCTAGTATAGCCTTGCCAATTCCACAAGCCAATTTAGCTCGGCAAATCAATATAAAAAAACAAGATCAATTTAAAAAACTTAAGTACTATAGTATAATCAAAGTAGGAAATTGGAAAATTTAGCAATTTAAAAGTGAAAATCTATATCTATTCTGTATAAAACTAGGAAAATGCTAAATGTACACTCCAAAACCCACCCATCCTAGGGTGGAAATTTACTCACCAGTCACATAATGTGACCGGTGAATTACACCCCACCCAAGGATTGGTGGAGTTGTAAGATGTATACCCCTTTGGGGTGTACACCTAGCATTACTCATAAAACTATGGGAAAACTTCAAAAACCTCCATGTGGTTTCGTCTATTCTCACTTTAGTACCATGTGGTTTAAAACGTATCAATTTATCCCCCTGTGATTTCGTTTTTATTTTTTTTAAAGCTTTTTTGTTAATACTTTCTTAAATTATATACAAAAAACTTCAAATACCCACGAATATTCACTTTAGTACTCTTTAATTTTAACTTTGTCACTGATTTAAGAAAAAAAAAATAACAAAATTGATAACAAAAAGATAAAAACGAAACAACAGGAGAGCGAATTGATACGTTTTAAACCACACAGACTTAAAGTGAGAAAACACGAAACCACATGGGGGGTTCTTGAAGTTTTTCCTAAAACTATTAATTCCCATACGTTAAAGCTGATGTGGTCCAACCTCCTTAATTTGGGAGTGTGGGTCCCATCAATTTTTTTATTACTTTTTGAATTTAATTAGAAGTTGAAAGGTTTGATAATTTAATATATATAAAAATTTAAAATATTGAAAATATGAAAAGTCATATATCTTTTAATAGAAGAAAATGAAAGCCATCTTAGAATATGAAATGTCAATTTAGAGTGGGTCCCATCAATTTTTTTATTACTTTTTTGAATTTAATTAGAAGTTGAAAGGTTTGATAACTTAATATATATAAGAATTTAAAATATTGAAAATATGAAAAGTCATATAACTTTTAATAGAAGAAAAGGAAAAGCTATCTTAGAATATGAAAAGTCAATTTAGAGTATATATAAAGGGTTGTAATCATACTTATTTTGGATGAATAATAAATGACATACTAAATACTATTTATTTTGTTTCAAGAAAATTGATCACATCTGTTTCATCGTATAGTATATTTTAAATTAGATGAAATTCGACCCTTCCAATTTAAGGTAATTTTTTTTTAGAATTTCTATATTTTTTTAATATTTATTTTCAGTATTTTGATTACTATGTTATAAATTTTTATGTTTATTTTTATTTACAAATTATAATGTCTCTATTGTATAATGATTTGATTTATTTACAAATCATAATGTCTCTATTGTATAATGATTTGATTGTATTGAAAATTTTAATAGATTTGTTTATATTAGGGTTTAGAATTTTTGAAAGTATTAATTATTATGCAGCCTAACGCCACACTTAGCGCAATCTAATGAATATATTAAAATTTGTTTGCTAAATATATCTTCTATTTTTTCTGATTAAATCTACGTTGCTATATATATAATAATGTATCTACATAATATTGTCGAAAATAGATGTGATTTGATACCTATCGTAATAGTTCAGTATAAAAAATTGAAATATTAAAAAAAACACTTCATACTTTTCAATATACTTTAAGCTGTTCGTTTACTTGTAGTATTGGTTGATTCCACACACCAAAAATTAAAAGAAATAATACAACAAAATAATATTAAAAAATTTTGCTTCAAATGTTATGGGTGTTCTATGTTATAGGTACAGTGTTGTCAACTTAGTTTTTTGGGAAAACTTCAAAAAAAAACCTGTGGTTTCATGCATTCTCACTTTAGTACCCCATGATTTAAAACGTATCAATTTGCTCCCTTGTGGTTTCGTTTTCATCTTTTCGGAAGCTTTTTCGTTAATATTTCGTTAAATTAAATACAAAAAACTTCAAATATCCATCTATGTTTAGTGAATATTTACTTTAGTACCTTTTAATTTTAACTTTGTTACTGATTTAAGAAAAAAAAATAATAAAATTGATAACAAAAAGAGAAAAACGAACCACGGGGGGATAAATTGATACGTTTTAAACCACAGGGTACTAAAGTGAGAATGCATGAAACCACAAGAGGGGTTTTCGAAGTTTTCCCTAGTTTTTTTTGTTCACAACAACAAAACGGTCTATAACGACGCTTTTAAATGCTCAGTATAGGTCAAAAAATTATTCTTGGCAAAATTACCGGCACTTTTAGAAAGTGTTGCTATATGTGGGGTTGCTAGGGATATAGTGACAGGATAAAGAGTGTCGGTATAATCTAAAAAGAGGCCGCTATTTTACAAGTACTTATTTAAATATTTAGCAATCGCCGGAACTCTATCTCGTTGGCTGCGGTGACGGAGGATGAGGAGAGGGAAGAATTTTTCGTCTAGAATTTCAGTGAATTGAGTGATGGGAGAATGGAAGATGGTTATCGATTTTTCTTCTTTTTTTTTTTTCTTTTTTGTTTGTAATCGCACCGAATAGGTTAGGTAAGGTGGGTTGAATAGAGTAACCTTTTATTTTTGATTAGATTAAGCTTTATATTTAGCATTAATAGATTTTTTTTAAGTTTTGATATAAATGGGACACTTACACAAAAGTTTCCCAAACAAGTGTTGCTATAATCTAATTTTGTTGTAGTAAATTCGTAAGTC
The DNA here is from genome assembly GCA_025177825.1 of Aechmea fasciata. Taxonomy (NCBI): domain Eukaryota; kingdom Viridiplantae; phylum Streptophyta; class Magnoliopsida; order Poales; family Bromeliaceae; genus Aechmea; species Aechmea fasciata. The sequence goes on from CM045945.1 coordinate 3,979,967, forward strand.
AGTTTGGTACGGTGTTCGACTTAAAATTAATTTGAGCTCAGCGTGTTCATTCAATAAATTAATGAGCATATCACTAGCTCACTTAGTTCGAGAGTTAAATGAGCCGAACACGAGTTGACCATGACTGGCTCGTACTTTGCTAGATATAGATAAAAATTATTAAATAATATATAAAATTATAAAAATTTAACAAGAGATATAGAACTAAAGGAGTGGAATAAAGTAAACTTACCATTATTTCATTCGTAACCCAAAAGATTATGTATTTGCATACAATAATTTTTGAGTTGTAAATTCAAACAAATAGAACTTTTTGCGATTATACAACTCTTAAAAAGGTTATAATAACTAATAAGGGAAAAAATTGTATAAAGGTCCTCTGAACTTTAGTATTTTCGTAAATACACATCTAAATATTTTATTTTAGCGACGTTTTTCTAAAATTTATTATATTGTTTAATGTTTAATAAACTCTTTTCCTCCATCTAAATCATTAATTTAATAGCCATATATTTTGATCGCATATTTTGTATATAATAATTTTGCATAATTCGAAACACAAAGAAATTTATGTAATTTTTCTAGTAATGATAATTAACCATCGGAATTGAAGAATAGAGAAAATTAATCTATGTTTTTTTTTTTTTTTTCATATGTTAGAATAAAAAGATATTATTTTTCCGTGTTTCAAAGCGTTACAAGATTATATGAAATGCCAGTGATTAAAATGCATGGTTGTGTCTAATTAATAACTTTGATTGAGGGAAAGGTTCGATGAATTATTTAATATAATTTTAGAAAATCTAATTATCAAAATTATTTATTTAATATAAGTATAGAGAATCTAATTATCAAAATTACTAGGCACCTATTTACAAAAGTTCAAGGGGTCATATATATTGCAATATTAAAATTAAACTTTTAAGAAATATCACGAGCCAAACATACCCTCGAAAATGACCTTGTAGAATTTTATAATTGGCAAAATAATTATTTAAAAAATTTATTTATAAAACTAAACCTCCTTTCGCGTCTTTTGGATCCCTAGAGAAGACGGTTCTCTAGGATGGAAAAAAAAAGTTGGAAATAAGTGGGTTTTGCATTAAAGGCGGTGAATGGTTCACTGCATTTAGTGCAAAATCCGCCCGCTTTCTTTTTTAACGCTTTATTTTTTAACTTTACCTTTTTCCATTTCTTGAGAAGACGGTGAACGATTCACCGCCTTCAAGAGTACCCAAAAGACGGTTAACGAATTACCCTTTTTTTGAGAAATACTGATGTGGCGCTGAGATAGCGAAAGGATGGTTAGTTTTACAAATAAATTTTTTAGAAGATTATTTTACCAATTATAAAATTCTACAGGGTCATTTTCGAAAAAAATCCAAAATAAAAGAACTAATAAAAAAATTTATCTTATTCTCTTTGCACCCTTCTCAGACTATATTTTATTGAAACTATAATACTCATTAAACGAATGCAGTTGCTATCCTGTTAGGAGGATAGAGGTCTTCATTTTATTAAATTATTTTTGATGATAGGGATTAGAATCGATAATCGAGAACCGTTGAAGTTGATCAGGAGTATTTGAATTATCTAAAAACTAAATTTTATAATTTTTAAAATTTATTTACATAGTGATCAAAGGATTGCAAAATTGATAATTTTTTACGGCCTATATAAGCCGTTTGCTTGTTTAACGGTGTAGAGTAATTCAAACCTAGGTTGAATTTTTGGTAGAAAATAATTTATACTATAGATAATGTCCAATAACTCTAATCGTAAATTGAAAAAGTCTAACCTCTGTTTTCATAATGTCATTTGTTTTTGACCTTTCATTTTTCGACTCTTCATTGGACTTGATAATGAATTTTAAAAATTACAAAATTCGGGTTCTAAATATTTCTAATTATGTAGATCAATTTCGACGGTGCTGATTATCAACTTGAAGTTCCGATCATTCAAAATGACTTGATAGGATAAAGGCTCCTATCCTCTCCATTAAACAACTCATTTCCGTGTAGAGTTTTACGCTCTCCATCAAATTTTTTTGATCTATATTTGACACAAAAATAATGTGCATTGAAGTAAAATACCATGTAAAGGATAATTAAGATAATTAGCAAAGTACAAGGGTGATTTTGTAATTTAGCCCACAAAATATTGCAAGGACTTGTAAATCTTGTACGCTCTTTTTTGAGGGTCTATATTGGATTCTTGTCTTGTTAATTTTAAATATTAAAATTACATATAATTTTAAATATTAAAATTTTTAAATCACAAGCGAGGGATATATATAAAATGAGTAAGGTAATTATGCTTGAAATCGGAACCTTCGTGCTTTCAGATCGTCTTTCATGTTGTGACTTTCGAATCGTCGATCGGTTTCGTTAAATTTGATATAGAGTATTTAAAATACCTAGAAAATAAATTATGCGATTTTTCGATATTATTTACTTAGTGAACGAAGGGGCTCAAAATCAATAGTTTGAAAATAAAAATCTTACAAAATATGATAATACGACATTAAAATTTTAGATCAGGGATATCAATATTGTATTATATAGTATAAAGAATTTTCTATCAAAATTTCACGTGATTTGAATATTTCTACACCGTTAAACTTTCAAACGGCTTACTACGGCCATTAAAATTATTGATTTTGAGCTACTTCAATCACTACGCAAATATTATCGAAAAATCACAAAATTTATTTTCTAGATACTTCAAATACTCTAGATTAAATTTAACGGAGCCGATCGACGATTCAAAAGTCGCAACATGAATAACAACCTGTAAGCATATAAGGCTCCGTGCTTTCATAAGCATAGTAATCTCGCACATATAAAATATACATTTCTTTTTTGGTGTGCGTCAGTCTGAATAGTATGTAAAAGATAAGTATCGGCGAGGGGTGGGTGTGTGAAAGAAAAGTAAAGAAAAGGCTAATTTACACTTTTTGTCAAACGACGAAGTCCCCATATGACGTTGTTCAAATTATAATGACTAAATTATGAAAATTTTTTATGTAAAAGTTTAATTTTTTGTTTTTTTTATGTTATTTAAAAATTTACACTTTATCATTCTGTAAAATAAAAAAATGATCACAGAGAGGTACGATGTGAACTGTGATGATAAAATAATCATTTTGTCCCTCATCATTTTGCCCCTCATCATTTCACGGAAAAGAAGATTAAAGACATTTTTTGCATAAAAAAAAATATAATAATATTTTATAAACGAAATCCGAACGGATTACTAACGGTAAGAAATGAAGTGAATATTTTTTATTTTATAAAGAAGCAAAGTGTATGTTTTTAAACGACAGAGGAAAGTACAAAATCGAATTTTAATGAGAAAACTTTTATATATTTTTGCCAATTATAATTTATTGTAATTACGAGCGCTTCCTAAATTATGATAATACAGTCCTAATTTAATTAACTAAATATTAATAGATCATTGATTTGATGGTACTGTAAATATATTTATAATCGATAATATTGCAATATTGAAGTGCCATTTTAATAATACACCAGCATCTAATCAATTAGATTGTGTGAATTAATTATAATAATTTAAAAATTCAAATTATTTTATTCAGTTTATAGCTTGAAGATCAAAAGTGCAATTTAAACAAAAAAAAAGAAGAAGATTTAATTACACTCTAATACACGGTAGTTTAGTATTATTTTTATTCACTACATTATTATTCTTTTCTTTTCTTTTTTTTTTTTCGAAAACACCATTGCATTATTATTTTTATCAATCTACACATTGTATTTTAGATTTATTTTTATTTTCTACATTGTATTATTGTTATTTTTTTCATAGATACCACTAAACTAGTTTTTTTCTCGCGAAATTCTACATTACTATTGACAAATTTATTATTTAGGATAAAATCTAATAACTATTTAAACGACACTGATTAAACAATAAAAATATATAAAATAAATTTTTATGATAGACTCATTAAAAGTTTCTATTCAATTAATTTTAATTATTTTTATATTAATTTTTCTATATTTTATTATTTTTTATCAAAATAAGTTGAATATATGTTTTGTCATTTTTATCTAATAACTTTTAATAGTTTTTATAAAAAAATTATAGGTTTATTACTTTTATGCAGGAACTTAGGAGGGAAAAAAAAGAATAATAAATATCGCATTTGAACAATAAAAAATAATACAATATAAAAATAAAAAACCTTTAAAGTAAAAAAAAACACAAATAATGATAATAAAAGAAATATTTTTTTAGAAAACTTTAAATACTATTTATGTGATTTCGTACTTTCTCACTTTAATATCTTGTGGTTTAAAATGTATCAATTTAGTACTCAGTGGTTTTATTTTTCTTCGTCAGCTTTTTCTCTGTTAACATTTTAAAAGCAGTGGCTAAGGACTTGATGGTTGATATTTGAGACCCTAGTTCGAATCTTAGTTGATTCACATTTCTAACTAAGTTTATTTTTAAATGATATAAACGAAACAGGTAGCGTGCTACCTATCTCTTTCAAAAAAAAAAAATATTTTGTTAAATTTTATATACATAAAACTTCAGATATCCGATCTAAGTTTATCGAATATCCACTTTAGTATTTTTTTAGTTTTAACTTTGTTTTTTATTTAATAAAAAAATAGTGAAAGGATAATAGAAAGTGAAAAATAAAACTACGGGTACTAAATCGGTATATTTTAAGGAAAACGCTAAGTGCACAACCCGGTTGGGTTGTACATCCTACAACCCAATCGTGACAGTCCCTGGATTAAATTAACAGAATAGTAACCTTTAATCCCACCCTCTTTTAATTTTTTACCTACCGGTCAACTTTTCTTTCTCTCTGGGTGTTCCTTTTAACATTTATAACTGTACCGAAATCGGTATAATCGTCCCATTTCAAAGCTAGAGTCGCCAAAGCTAAGCCTTCTATTTAACAATGGCCAAATAAATGTACTATATGGGTGTTCCTTTTAACATTTCTAATCGTACCGAGAATCGTATAATCGTCCCATTTCAAAGCTAGAGCAAAAGCTAAGCCTTCTATTTAACAATGGCCAAATAAATGTGCCAGCTATATGGGTGTTCCTTTTAACATTTATAACTGTACCGAGAACTAGTATAACTGTCCCATTTCAGGCTACGACTGCAAAAGCTGTAGCCCTATATAGCAATGGCCATTCATTTGAGGCAGCTATATAGGTGTTCCTTTTAACATTACAGCTGTACCGTGGAGTGTTATAATTGTTCCATATCAGGCTACAGCTGCAAAAGCTGTAGCCCTATATAGCAATGGCCATTCATTTGAGGCAGCTATATAGGTGTTCCTTTTAATATTATAGCTGTACCGTGGAGTGGTATAAATATTCCATATCAGACTACAGCTGCAAAAGCTGTAGCCCTACTCTATAGCAATGGCTATTAAAACTATGCACATTTAAAATTTAAATACACTATGTTAATTTTAAAAATATAAAATTTTCATTACAATTTCCATTACAACTAGGGATTCGAGAAACCCTAACAACCACAACCACAATCCCAAGAAGAGAGTGACGGGGTGAAAGACAAGAGGGTTTTCATCTCGTCGAAGAAGAGGCGAATCCATCGGCGGCGGCGTGAGCAAGAGGGTGTTGGTAGAGGCCGAGGGAGTCGCGGAGGTCGAGTATGGCGTCGAAGAGGACCTCGCCGGAAGCGACGTGGCTCACGTCGGTGCCGAGGGCTAGGGCTTTGAGGGACTCGAGCTCTCTAGGTGGTCAAAATAGGACCAAGGAGGAGAAGAGAGATGAAAAGTGGGGGAAAGGAGACGAGAGGAGAGAGATGAAAAGGTGGGGAAAGGAGACGAGAGAGAGAGAAAAGAAAGAGACGAGAGAGAGAGACGAAAAGAGGAAAGTTTAAAACAATATAACGGGAGAGATATCATTGCAATTTGGATGTAGAATCACATTGGATACAAAGTTGTAAGATGTACAACCCTTGGGTTGTACCAGTAGCATTACTCATATTTTAAACTATAAGGTACTAAAGTGAAAAAGTGTAAAATCATAGGGTGGAATTTTAAAGTTTAGCATTTTCCTTTTTTTTTTTTTTTTTTTTTTTTTTTTTTTTTCGACGCCCTCTACAGAAGAGTAACAGCCCCGGGTCTCTCTCTCTCTCTCTCTCTCTTCCCCCTCTCTGAACTCTTCTCCCCTCTTTCCCCGATCCCTATAAATTCCAAACTCTCCCCCCTTGTCTCTCTCTCTCTCTCGCGTACTTCGCCATTTGAAGAAGCCCTAGCTTCGAACGGAGGAAGAGAAAGGCTCAGAGCGGAGGAGGGGGGGACGAGGACGGCGAGGAGGAGGAGGAGGAGGCGAATTGAGCCCATCCATGGCGAAGCTATACGTGCAAACGGCGCCCCCTCCGGATCTGAACAAGAACACGGAGTGGTTCATGTACCCGGGCGTGTGGACCACCTACATCCTCATCCTCTTCTTCTCCTGGCTCATCGTGCTCTCGGTCTTCGGTTGCACTCCTGTGATGGCGTGGACCGTCGTCAACCTCTTCCACTTCGCGGTAAAAGCCCCCTCTTTGGCTCGATCGGAGATGCCCCGATTGGTGTCGATTCGATGGTTGTTGATGGTTGTTTGGTTCCAATTTTCGATTTTGTTAGGTTAGAGATTTGGCATCGTGGGACTAGGGTTAAATTAGGACGAAAAGGTGGGACCTTTGAGTGCGTTAGTTTTGTCCTTCTTTTGATCTGTAGAGCTTTGTGATTTCAATTAGATAACTCACGAATTCAAGTGTTTCAAAGATTCGGGCTTTGCAACTAAAGAGGAATATGCACCTGAAATGTTTGTGTAGTTTTTTCCTTCGTTTTGCTGCTTAATTGCTAGGGTTTAATCGTCGATTGCTGTTTATTGGGATTTTGATTTAAAGATAGCTGTAGTAGTCATTTTTGTTTCTCTAGGCTTTCCTTTCTTGGGTTCGATTTGATAGCTACATCGCTGAAATTCACTGCTATCGAGTTGCGTACGTTCTCTCTGCTAGGAAAGTTTCATTCTTCTTATGTTTTATTACTATAATTGTTTGGTCCAATTGCTACCAACCATGGAGAAGGTTGTTTGTTAACTCTTGGTAGCTTCTCTTGTAAACAATGGACTACAATGAGAAGAACCTGCACACTACTACTTAAGATCAGCTCGTTTTGGATTCTGGGATTTAGTATTCCTCTTTTTTTTTTGATCAATATGAAACTTTGTTGTTCACCAAGTTTCTTCTGACGGCATGGATGATACACAAGAATCACGACAATCGATGATCCCTAAATAAGTCAAACTAAATATATGAGTTCTCACTTCTCAAGCATGATCAGAACTTGTGATTATGTGCTATAGTGGAACTTAAGCAAGCTTTCATTGTTTGACAAGCTTAACTTTTTCATTGTCAAAAAAATAAATGAAGCTTTCATATGTGAGGTTGGACATTTTTGGCTAATGGGGATTATTCAAATTTGGTTATCTCCTTAACTGAGAATTGTGGTGTTGGGCTTAACTATAGCATAATTTAGTTCTAGCAGAGTTCAAAATAAACAACATATGCTTCTCTTTAGTAACTTTCTTCGTTTCAAAATTTAATACACCAATAGAACATTCATATTCTAAAACTTCTGAGGCTTTCTTTGATTGAGCTCTCTTTTCTTGATCTCTTTTCTTGATCTCTTTTCTTTCTGCTTATTTGATTATGATTCAGGTTACCTATCACTTTTTCCATTGGAAGAAGGGAACTCCCTTTGCTGAAGACCAGGGTATCTACAATACTCTGACTTGGTGGGAGCAGATGGACAATGGCAAGCAACTAACTCGGAATAGAAAGTTTTTGACCGTCGTCCCTGTGGTCCTGTAAGTATTATGTTCTCCTTCGCATTGTTTACAGCCAGTACTATTTTGTTCAACAAAAATTTTAGCGACGAGTAATCTGCTAAATACAGCAGTTGCCATGAAAATTAACACAGACATGGGCATTAACCTAAAGAGATTGAGCAACTAAAGGCAAATGCCGCAAATCATGCATTCTACAAAGTCTTATTTCTTGTGTCGGAAGTGATTGGAAATTTAGCTAGTCAACTTCTTTTATCTTCTTGTGCTTAGCATAGCACACCAAATATTTGCTTGTGGTGGAAGTGAGTGGAAATTTAGATAGTCAACTTATCTGTCTTCTACTGCCGGCAGGAGAAGCAATTTTTGATGCATTTTTTGTTAGTGAGATTGCACAACTTAATTTCATGAAATGCTAGTATTATTTTAGCTATCTTGATAGTAATATATATAAACTACTTTTCCTTTTTGTTGCCTTGAGAGTGTGCTACCCAAAATTGTAGATACCACCGAGTTACGTTAGCTGTGATAGATATTGGTTATCTAGTTCTGGGACTTGAAGGTGTAGAAGAGGAGTTGTAGACAAAATCATTGAGACTTCTATTAAGCTAATGACTCATCGCATATCCAAAGTTTAAGAAACTATTGATTTAATAAGATGGCAAAGCTACAATCCCTACCAAACTTGGTGTTGGGCAGTTAGGAGAATTAAGGCAGCACAAAAACTGATCACTCTTGCAACGATAGATTTGCAGAGTAGCATAAAGCCTTAATCCTATGTACATTGGGACTGTTTCCTTGATTCAAACTTATGGCAATGAGGTTGGGTTGAAGTAATATCTCAAAATAAAAAGAAACTGAGAAAGGTACTCAACATTTATATTCACGGTTGTTGATTTAGCACCACTTCTAGATTGGATGGTTTAACATAGTTGTTAGGAGGGGAGTTGAGTAAATTTAATTGTGCCATTTTCAGGGGATATCAACATGATAAATAGATGAGTAGTAGATGTGAATAGATATAATGCCCAGAAAGGAACTAGGTACATTGCCTTTATCTTTGATGCTTAACGATCCTTTTTTCTCTCATTGAGGGGGGGGGGAGAATCGAGTTTTACTATGGAATTGTTTACAGGCCGAGCTACTCCAAGGTTATTCAAGCAGTTAGCTAGTCCATTGATGGAGGGATCTCCTAACTACACATAGCTAGGTTCTTTGGCAGGCAATATACTTCAGCGGTTGACTTAGTTTTTCAAAAACCACAGCAATATCTGCCTTTCTGTGTCCAAATCAAATGTGAAATTTGCCGCTCATGGCAATAACATAATAGAGACTAAATTGGTCAGTAGCAAAGCATGCAATTATCTCTTATGACTTTAAATAGCTTATTGTTATCTCTTATGGCTTTTACTGGTTCTCCCTATGACGATTACTAGTTCATCATTTCGCTACTAGAAGAAAAATAAGTGCCAAAACGAACTTCAAACAACTACTTTCATGTGATCATAAAAAAAAATCCAAAGCTCATATTTTGTGCTTTCATGATTATCAACTTTTCCGTCATTCGCATTGGCCAATCTTCATTAGATGTGTTCCATCTCTACCTCTTGCCATTCTTAATACAACCTATGATAGGAGATAATATGGTTGTTCATAGACCAAATAATTATATCGTCCGTTAATATTGCCTCAGAGTTGCTATAGTGACTGTGGCATTTGAGACGACATCTACCTCCTTTGTGAACCAGCTTGCTATGTATCTCCTAACAGTGCTATTTAGGTTGTAAACCTTTCTTCCCTGTTGCACAGTGAGCCTCCTATTGCCTGGAATAATATTTCATTGCCTAATAAGAATGGTTATACCCAACTGTAGCCCATAAGTCTAGACAGTTTGGTCTTATTATGGTCTATATTAAAAGAGGGGCTATACTTGCACAGTAAACGGCAGTCGATCCTGAGTAAAGGTTTTAACAAATCTAAACTACTAGGGTCTACTGTTAAATCTTTCATGGAATGAATTTGAGACGTAGACGTTTCCTGTGGTACCTTCTTGTAAGCATCATCCAAACCTTTTTCATAAAAAAGGTCTTTGACTGATCAGAAATAAGAAGTCTAGAGGCTCCAAATGACTCGGTCTGGGAGTTTGTTTTGGCTATTATATTGATCCCATAGTCCTGGATATTAGAATATTTTGTTGAATTTCAGGCCAAATGCAAGAGGAAGAGGCTACAAGTAGAACTTAAACAAAAAAACAGTATCTTGGGTCTAAATGTAGTAAGTTTTGTCTTTTTACCTTTTTTTGCCTTTTAATCTTGTTAGCCTAATTGCATACAGATAGCAAGGTATCAGGAGTGTGGTTAGTGCCTTATGGCAGACGAGTGGCTATACCAATTTAATTCATTGAAAAATTTGGTTCGTGTTGGTGAAGGAGATTGAGAAGAAACACAAATGTATTAATGTAAGACAAAATCTGAATAATCAGTATACTCTCTATTGTAAAGATAATTATGCATCAAGTTTAAATGAACTAGGTCAAATAAAACTCATCTGCTTGGGAAACCTCTAAGTAATACCTTGATCGTTAACCTATTTACTACATAAGCATAAAAAACAAAGTTGTGGTAGTCATCTATCCAGTTTTTTCAACTAAGTCTCCTTTTGTGTCCTTTGTGTTGAATGACACCATTGCATTATTTGATTGATAAATAAGTTTATGAAATGATTTATCTGATAGGTTGCTTGCTCTCCTAATAGTTTTGTAAACTTTTTAAATCTGATGCTCAGGATCCATTTGATGCAGGGCCTTTAAGAAAGTTTGAACTTGTAGGTTGGCATAGGGAATATTTAAACTTTAGATAGCCTAAACCCTGAGTGCTTTTCTAGTCGAACTATGCTTGTACAGGTGAACTAACATTTAGAACATTCAGTGTAGCAGCTCTTATCTTCAAACCTCCTAATGAGTTGCCACAAGAGATTAGTATGACTTAGGGGCCCTTTGCCCTATTTCGCTGGTGTAGAGGAATAATGACATTATGCCGGTGAGATGATTGACTTTTTTACACACCGGGATGCTTTTAGGCATGATGATGTTGACCTTAGTTTAGGTTTGACCCTCTACAAGGTAGTTCACCTGTACAAGCATAGTTGTTTAGGTTTGACCTTCTAACCTTTGTGACCTTACATATATTGACCCTCTACAAGGTAGTTTAGGTTTGAAAAAAAAGTCAAAAGATTCTGATATTGTTGCTTAGTGGCTCAACTACTCGAGCCAAGTGGGCATGCAATGTGAAAATGCTTCTAAGGTGTAGGTGTAACCTATTTATGAAACTGAACAAGCCTGATTGTTGATTTTGTCAGGTTTGGATCAACACTACCAAATAGCCAGGTCTGGTCATGAAAAATTGACATGTTTTAGTTCATGAAATATTAACCCTCTCCAGGGTAGTTTAGGTTTGAAACAAGGTCAAAGAGTTTGACATTGTTGCTTAGTGGCTCAACTACCCGAGCCAAATGACCATGAAAATGTGAAAATGTTTCCAAGTTTTATCCTATTTACAAAACTCAACAAGCCTAACTGTTGATTTGGTTAGGTTTAGAGCAACACTACCAAATAGGCAGGTCTGGTTATGAAAATTTGACCTGTCAATAAGCAGACCGGCTGGCGTAGGGTTCGATGCTATGTCTGAAGGTTTTGAGAGTATGTTGTTCCAATACAAACCCAAATAACCTAAGGGATTACAACTTCGTGTATTTAATGCTCAAGATGTTATGCAACCATGGTTGCCTCATAGTAGAATGAGTTTCTTTGTCTTTTACTTTTTTTCTAATCTTTTTTTGGAAAATCAGTTTATAGGCAATCTGTATAAGCAGTTTTCAGATTGAACTCAACTATAGATCCTAGCCAATTGCCACCACTATGTGCTAGCCAAGAAGCTAGCAGTGACTTGTTTTAGTGGAATTAGTTGGTTTCAGGTCAGGAAAACCAAACATGCTTAGATCTGATTCTAGCTGGGCCCACTTTACGTTTATTGTGAAATGCTGCTGTGAAACCCTTTTAGGATGTATGTTTGGCAGTACATAAGAATCTTTTGTTTTATGCACTTTAGATATTATTATAGGCATTATCTCATGGATCATCATGGACACAAGACTGGAATAACATGATAGACTAGAGCCTGGATTTAGTTTATACAACCGTCTAATGTAGGTTGGAACTGTATCTGTATGTTTGTTTTATGGGATGGTTCCTAATTTAACATGGTGGAAGAATCAAAATCGGTTGAATCTTTTGATAGAAAATTCTATTCACTATTTAGATCAAAATCAATGATCTCAATCTTAGATTGAAGAATCCAATCCTTTATTTCAAGGAGGTCGTTCAATTTTCGGCATTTATTTTATGCCCCCTTAATGGACTTTAATGTAATTTTGAAAAGTTATGAAATTCGGCTTTTAAGTATTTCAAATGCTCTAGATCATATTTAATTTCATGGCTTGTTGATTCGGCAGCTCTATCATTGAAAAGAATTTATGAGTACGAAGGCTTTCCTAATTAATATAGTATAGTAGCTCTACTATATATATATATATATATATATATATATATAGAGAGAGAGAGAGAGAGAGAGAGAGAGAGAGAGAGAGAGTCCTGTTGGAGAGAGAGAGAGTCCTGTTGGAATAATATTGATAGTTGATAAAAGATAAATAGTATTTACTATCAACCTTTTAGAGAGAGAGATAAAGAGTCCTGTTGGAATACTATTGATAGTAGATGTAGTATTACTATCAACTTTTTACCTAATAGTACCACCACCAAATAGTAAACCCTAGGCATCCAAGGAATAAAAAGTAGATAGCAAATATTATTGCTCTACCATCAATAGTATTCTAGCCCCACTACATATATGTATGTATGTATATTCCTATGCTTTTAAAAGCATTGAGTCATGTATGTATATTCCTATGCTTTTAAAAGCATTGAGTCATTGGTACTTGTAGGTCTTCGGCCTTTGGATTTAGATTTGTAGGGTTAGGATAATAGTGGTCCCCTAGGGTTAAGGTAGTGGGTAGTGGAATAGCATAATCTAAGTGGTGAAATTGGTCAAAGGGACAAATCTAACGACAGAAAACTTACAAGCACCAAGTGCTTGGTGCATTTAAAAGCACCATAGCCAAACTCTATATATATACACACACGCACACATACATACTGGGGTGCTTCTAGAAGCACGTAGTTTTTAGTGCTATCAACATTTTGGCCCTTGGAGCATGCAAAATTGGGGGCCTACCACTAGCCACCATTGTTGACTTTTGATCGAAGGGCCCAAAACTTATAAGCGCCATGGACTTAGTGCTTATAAAAATATTCTAGCTCAATACAATATACACGCCACATATCTTAATTTACGGCCATATGGATACTTTATTTCATCCGTTAGTGTATAGCTATGCTAATTAATTTTGAGTGTCTTTTCCTTATTGCATGTGCATTGTGCAGTGTGCATTGCCCGCGTGCGGTACGCTCTACCCTATGCCGTAGGTGCGCCGTACACCGCATTCGAGCTGCCCACGCATTACGCTCTTCATGCAATCAAGAGAAGTCATTCAAATTAATTAGCATGGTCACGTACTAAAAAATGGATTAGCAATGTGGCTATGCATTTGCGTCTATGTGGCAATGTAGCTGTGCATTTGCGTTGCGCCTCATGCATGTATGGCATGCACATTGGAATGCTTTTAGAAGCACCAAGTCCTTTGTATTTATAATTTTTGGGTCCTTGGATCAAGCCTTTTGGTTATTAGACAAAAGTCAATGATGGTGGCTAGTAGTGAAGCCCCTATTATGCATGATCCAAGGTCAAGAGAGTTGATCCAAGGGCCAAAAGTCAATAGCACCAAGGATTTTGGTGCTTTTAAAAGCACCCCACCTAGACTCTCCCTGCTCCCCTATATATTTATTTATTTATTTCTAGAGAGAGAGACTTTAGTTGAAATTCTATCGATAATAAATGAGTAGAGCTAGAGAGAGAGATTACTTGGAGTACTATCAATAGTAAATGAGTAGTGTTTACTTTCATACCTTTTAGCCCTTGGATTAATACTATTCTACCTACCACCACTAAATCCTAGGCAGCCAAGGCCACATGGATGGTGCGTCTACGATATGCAGGCAGTGCGTGTTGCAAGTGGGTGATGCGCGACACACATGCATGGCTGCAGAGGCAATCAAGAGAAGCCATTCAAACTTAACTAGCATGACCATGCACTAAAAGATGAAATGGAGTATTTATATGGCCATGAATTAAAATGTTGACGTGTAAGGTTTCAAAATTTGTGGATTAGCATTGCAGCCATGCATGTGCGTCCTTGTGGCAGTGCAACCATGCATGTGCGTCCATATGGCAGTGCAGCCATGCATGTGCATCACGCATCATTGGCCATGCATGCTGGAATGCTTTTAGACACACCAAGTCGTTTGTGCTTTTAAGTTTTGGGCCCTTGGATTACCAATATAGCCATGCATATGCATTCGTGTGGTAGTACGACCATGCATGTACGTCGTACATCATGCATTTGTGGCCATGCATGCTGGAATGCTTTTAGACACGCAAAGTCCTTTGTTCTTTTAAGTTTTGGGCTCTTGGATCAAGCTTTTTGGCCATTGGATCAAAGGTCAATAATGGTGGCTAGTAGTGGGCCCCCCTATTGTGTATGATCCATGGCCAAGAGGGTTCATCCAAGGGCAAAATAGTTGATAGCACCAAGGACTTGGTGCTTCTAAAGATATCCCAGTTGTACTCTCTCTCTCTACATATATATATATATATATATATATATATGTAGAGAGAGTAGAGCTACTATATTATTATGTGTATGGAGGCCTTCATATTCATAAGTCGTTTTCAATGATAGACTTTTAGAATCGTTAATCCATACTATTAAACATGATCTAGAAATTTGAAGGACCTAGAAATCGAATATGTAAATTTTCAAGATTGTAATAAAGTCCATCAAGCGAGTATAAAATGAACGGTCAAAATAACGACCTATTAAAGATAGAGGATTGGATTATTCAATTTAAGATTAGAGTTATTAATTTTGATCTAGATAGTGAATAGAATTTTCTATCCAAAATTCAATCGATAAATTCAATCGATTTCAATTCTTCTATACCATTAAACTAGGAAACACCTTTTACCGGCTATTAAAATTGTCAATTTTGAGGCTTTTTGATCATAAGGCATATAATTTAAAAAATTATGAAATTTGATTTTTAGAATATATAAATGCTTTAAATTATGTTTAATGGTATGGATTGTTGATTTAAAAGCTCTATCATTGAAAACAAGAATTTAAGTGCCCATCCGCACGGCCGTATGCTGTATCCACCACGTCGTATCGTGTCAATAAGATACCATCACAATATAGCCCGATTTGAATGGCATAGTTCAAAACTCTCTATTCTTTAAATTAATAAGTAATTTTCTCAAAAAAGTTCAAAAGATTTGACAAAAATATATAATAAGCAATTATAATAATTTATTGCTAAAGAAAATAAATATTTCATATTATTATGTGTCAAGATACATGTATTTTTGTGACTAATAGATCGGCACGTACACGCATTGTGCCTTACTGTGCTGGCAAGTTTTCAGCACGACCGGTGCCACGACACTTAAATCCTTGATTGAAAATAGCTTATGAGTACGAATTTTATCGTACTCATAATACTATAATAGTCGAACTCTCTCTCTATATACACCCTAAACCCTCTCTCTTCTCTCTCTATATATGTATAAACCCTAAATCTTCTCTCTTTCTCACTCTCTCTCTCTAGGGAAGGATCGAGAGAGAAGGAGTGTGTTTACCTAGAATATTATTAGTAAATGAATAGTGTTGACCATCAACTTTCTGGTCCTTAGATCAACACTATTCTACCTACCATCACTTAACCCTAGGCATCCAAGGGCTAAAAAGTAGATAGTATTATCACCTTACTCTCAAAAGTATTATAGCTTCATTATATTTTATGTTTGAGCTACTATCCTCATAAGAGGATATGAATAGTGCCTACTATAGACTTTTGGGCCTTTGGATCCATACTAATACAACCACCAAATAATAAACTTGAGGGGATCCAAGGCTAAAAAGTCTTAATATACACTATTCATGTCCTCATAAAAGGATAGTAGCATCAACAATACACAAACACACACACACACACACACACACACACACGTACATGAGTAGGGTTACAATACTCTTATGAATATAAAGTCGTTCATACTCATAAGTCGTTTTCAATGATAGAGCTTCCGAATCGATGATTCATACTATTAAACATGATCTAAAGCATTTGAAAGAAACCAAATTTCATAATTTTTAAAATTATAATTAAGTCCATCAAGCGGGCATAAAATGAACGGTCAAAATCGAACGACCTCCTAAAATTAGAGGATCGGATTCTTCAATTTAAGATTGGAGTTATTGATTTTTATCTAGATATTGAATAGAATTTTCTATAAAAAATTCAATCAATTTTGATTTTTTTACAGTTAATCTAGTAACTATCCTGTACCGGCTGTTAAAAGTTGACAACTTTGAGATCTTTTGATCGTAAAGTAAATGATGTCGAAGAATTATGAAAGTTGGTTTCTAAAAGTTCCAAGTGCTATAAATAATGTTTACCGGTATGGATCATTAATTTGGAAGTGCTATCATCGAAAACGATTTACGAGTACGAAGATGATCATATTCATAAGAGTATAGTAGCCGGACTATATATATATATATATATTCTAAAATTTAGTTATCCTAATGCTCGATAGGCTAAAGAGGGGATGGTGACTGAACTCATTATATGCAGAACTATTTCCGTGCGAGAATCTGGAAGTAATTGGCCTCGTGTTTTCTGTCTTTGAGTTTGCAGAAAAAAATGCCCAAAATGAAGAACTTACTTTTCCTTAAAAATATGTAAAAAAAATCTCTGTGGTAAAATATTTTATGTTGGACCAAACAGTTGGAAAACTATTTTCCGGTTTGAAAAGAGTTTTCTGATCTATTTTATAACAAACCGAACAGACCCTTATTGAGATTTATAGTAAGGCATCGACGTACTGGATTTACTTAACCAACTTGAAACCACTTAGTTCTGTAAGAAATGTTGATTAATATAGAATACCTGATCAATTATTCTTGATCCATGTGGTTCTTATATGTTTGACACAAAATCAGAAGCCATTTCAAGCTGTAAGATATCAAGGATCTCGCAGCAGAGTGTCCTGGCTTTCTCTTGTGTGAAGCATCTTTTAGGCTGTCCTTTCTAAGCAAAGGATACAGATTGGCCAGTATTTGTAATTATATTCACTTATTACTTTTAATAATGTCACATTTTCTATGTACATGCAAATATTGGAAAAGAAGCATACTTGACTTTCGCAAGATAAATTTTAAGTTAACCAATATTAATTTAACATTGTTATGCTTTCCATGCAGAGAAGCAATGCTCCGTTTCTGTTGCAGACACCAACAGTTTTTCCAATAAAAAACCCTTAGACTGTTTACTGTCGCAGCAAAAAAAGGTTCTGAAATTGGAGCTTGTGCTTTCGGGTGCTGAATCTCCTTTTGGCTTCCGACTCAAGCGAAAATTCCAGTCCTTTTGTTTGGCAATAATCTGGCCTCTCTTATTCAGGATAGCGTAGTTACTTGATGTAGCTGGGGCAAATTATCTGAAATCATCATTCAATCAATACAATGGTTCTTTATAACATAATTATTAGATAGAATTTACATCGACTCACTGAATATCAGCTAATCCCTTCGCATGGCTTCTTTCTTTCAACAGATAAACCATATATCCCGGATGAAACCGCTTGTAGTTAGAACTTAGATTCCTTATTTTTTTTTCACTTTTTTTGATATCTCGAATTCATTCGCATGCTAGTACTACAAATCCTAAACGATTGCAAATCGCTTTAATTTCTCTCTCTCTTCTAGTTTATCTTCTTTCGTTAGATTAACGAGTCTCTTCCTTCTAATTTTCCACAGGTACTTGATAGCCTCGCATACAACGGACTACCAACATCCGATGCTTTTCCTCAACACACTTGCTGTGTTTGTGCTGGTGGTTGCCAAATTCCCTAACATGCACAAAGTTCGCATCTTCGGAATCAATGCGGGTAGTTAAGAGGTTCTGCTGCATGTAGAAAAGTCTCAATTTTTATATCATTCAAGGTTGATACCTTGAATCTTGCTCTCGTTATCTGATGAGCGATAGTAAACCTCTTTTTTCGCCCTTTTTTTTTCGCTGTAACCTGTGTATGAAACTACCGTCTGTAGTTATTTCTAGGTTGTATTTCCCTGCTTTGCTTTTAATGAAATCACGAAAACCTGTCAAATGAAATCCATTCAGCACACTATACTATTTATTGGATGAAATATCAATCTCTGTTGATTTTGCCGTATTATTCTGAGAACTGTAATTAATTTGAGAATAGTGTCCAGCTGCAATTACAGAGACTAATGGTTCTTTCTGTTTGACAGAGGCAGAAATATATGAAAGCTTTCATGATAAAGCTACAAGGCTTAGGTTCTGTTTGGATTCATGAACATCTTATTCTCTAGTTTTCTTTGATTTAGGCCCACTTTGGATGCATGAGCATCTTATTCTGTATGTCCTTTTCATTTACTCATAAAGTATATGGCATTTCGAAGACAAGGAGCTAGATTAAATATGGATTTTTTTTGCAAATAGCTCCCTAACAAATTTTTTTTTTACAATTAGTCCTGTACAGAATTTATTTGCAAAAATGGTCTTACTCTCGCCACGCAAGTGCAATGTCAGCGCCACGCGGGCGGGGCGGGGCCAAGTGTTTAAGTTGAACACGGTAAACCATTCACCGTGCTGTGTTCAATACACGTAAGACTCACAAATACTCCGAATCCCAGACTTAGTCAAAATATGGTTAAGTCCGGGATATTAGTATTAGACACGATGAATGGTTCACCGTGTCCAATACAAATACTCCGGACTTAGTTGTATTGGATACGGTGAATGGGTCACCGTGTCCAATACAAATACTCCGGATGTATTAGTATTGGACACGGTGAATGGTTCGCCGTGTCCAATACAAATATCCTGCCTCGGACCCGCCCGCGTGGCGCTGACGTGGCGCTTGCGTGGCGGGGTAGGGCCATTATTGTAAATAAATTTTATATAGGATCAATTGTAAAAATTTTTTTTGTTAGGAAACTATTTGCAAAAAAAGCCCATTAAATATCTATGAGGAATAATATATTTGGCTTTTCAACTCAATTTTTTAGAATAAAATAATTAATCTCATATGTAAAATATGGTATTCTATCAAATTATGAGTATTATTAAACCTTTCAAGGACTAAAAATTACATTCTTCTCTTTGAATGGTATAAGAAATTTCATACCAAATAATTTATTATTTAGATTTAGATATTTTATTTTGACATCCAAACGACCTGTATGAATATTTTATTTGGTATCTTTTTTTAATTTACACAAAAATAATATGGAATATTTTGTAAATAACTGAGTGTGATCAGATATTTAGAATGGTATTATATTCCAAATGAAATTTAAATTATTTTTTAAAACAGGCTAGGGCTATTATATTTTTATAAGTATAGATCTTTTATACTCATAAGTTTTCGGTCGTTGAATGAAGAAATATGTTGTTATGATGTTAGTGGTCGCCGGTTGGGATGATGATGATCCCCTAGGGTTGAATGGATAGTTGGTTAAATAGTATAATCTAATGGATAAAAATGATCAAGAAATAGATCTAACGATTCGAGAACTTATGAGTATAAAAGGATGTATACTCATAAAAGTATAGTAGCCGGACTCTTTAAAACAAAATAAATTATCTTCGGGACAAAATATATTATTCTACTGAATGGATGCCAAAAATTTTTAGTGAACAAAAATTGAATTTTTAATTTTGAGTTAAGGCTAAATAGCCCAATTTAGTTGGTTAAATCGTGATAAATCACTAATTATAGTATCATAATCAATAGTATGATAATTATTAAGATATTATTTTGCTATCACATTAGCAAAATATCAAAATCTAGTCGACCAAATTAAATTAGACTGTAGGATTTAATCACAATAATAATTTTAAAAAATTGAACGAGAAATTATAATAAATTAAAGTTTTAAAGTCGAAAGTGTAATTTATCCTAGAATAAATGAATAATAATTGAATAATGAAGCACAGAAGTGTTAGCGTGATCATAATTTAATTAATGTGTGGACTAGACTAGCTTGATTGCTGTAGACAAATTGTGCACCGGGCGCACCGAGTAAAATCGTTCCTCCCGAAAACCCCGCATTCCCGCCAAATCCTACCCTTCCCGCCAAAAAAAAAAAAACCCCCCCCCCGCGCGAACCCAAAACCCACCCCCGCCACTTTTAAACCCCACACTACACTTTCTCCAAATACTCTCTCTCTCTTTCTCTCTCTCTCTCTCTCTCTCTCTCTCTCTCATCCTCATCATCCATGGCGCCAAAAACCCCCTTTCGTAGGCGAACCCACGCGGCGCCGTGCTCGAACGGAGAAGGAGAGGGAGGAGACGGTGGCGCCGACTCCGTCCGGTGCGACGAGTGCGGCTCCGGCGACTCTCCGGCCGAGCTCCTCCTCTGCGACGCCTGCGACCGCGGCCTCCACCTCTTCTGTCTCCGCCCCATCCTCGCCCGAGTCCCCCAAGGCCCTTGGTTTTGCCCCTCTTGCTCCTCCCTCGCCAAACCCAAGCGTACGCTCTTTCCCCCCATCTCTCTCTCTCTCCCTCTCCCTCTCTTATTCCGGCAATCTAGATTGGTGAATTGTCCTTGGGATGCAGAGTTCCCTCTGATCCAGACCAAGATCGTCGATTTCTTCAAGATCAGACGGTCCTACGACGCCGCGGCGAAGGCCGAGTGCTGCCGGCGGAGGCGGAGGAAGGCGGGGGCATCGGCGGCGGCGAAGAAGACGAAGAAGAAGAGCAGAAAGCTGCTGCCTTTCACCCCCAGCGACGACCCGAATCGGCGGCTCCAGCAGATGGCGTCGCTCGCCACCGCGCTCACCGCCACCGCCGCCGCCTTCAGCAACGAGCTCACCTACGTCCCCGGCATGGCCCCGCGCTCCGCCAATTCCCCCGCTCTCGAGCACGGAGGAATGCAGGTTTGCTCGGAAGGTGTTTGATGAATGTTCCCTGCGAGAATTGTTACTAAAACACTCTGTTTTTCATGTCTCTCAGGTGCTCTCAAAGGAGGACGCCGAAACCCTAAACCTCTGTAGGAGTATGATGGAGAGAGGGGAATGGCCTCCGCTCTTAGTCGTCCACGATCCGCTCGAAGGGTTCGTCTCGATCTCATTCCATCCCACTTAATAATATAATGATTTTTACGAATTGGTGCATTGCGTGAGCAGGTTTACGGTCGAAGCGGATAGATTCATCAAGGACCTTACCATCATAACTGAGTACGTAGGCGACGTTGATTACTTGAAGAATCGAGAGCACGACGATGGCGATAGCATGATGACTCTCCTGTCGGCGAAGGATCCGTCGAAGAGCCTCGTGATTTGTCCCGACAAGCGCAGCAACATCGCCAGATTCATTAACGGCATCAACAATCATACACCGTAAGAGAATTCGTCAGATCTTCAGATAGTTCTCTAACAATACCTTTTTCCCGCGAATATGAATTGTGACTCGAATCAATGCGCATTACTTAGGATCGAATTCTCCTTATAAAGTTGTTACGTGCTGCAGTGATGGGAGAAAGAAGCAGAATCTGAAGTGCGTGAGGTTCGACGTAAATGGGGAATGCCGCGTGCTGCTGATCGCGATCAGGGATATCGCCAAGGGTGAGAGGTTGTATTATGATTACAATGGTTCTGAACAAGAATACCCAACTCACCATTTTGTTTAGATCACTTGCTTTTGCTAAACTAATTTAAGTAATGCAAAGGGAAATAGGGAATGCAATTTGTATTGATTGATTACTTTCTTTTTGGGGTTGGTTAATGGAGTGTGAATGATTGATTACTCCATCCCAAGAGGGCTTACCATATTGTATTGTTGAATGTTGATCTAACTCGGGACATTCATGTTCTTATCTATGAAAAAGGAAAATGTTAGAGAAAAATGGAAACAAAATAATGATTAATCATTGTTAGTTTGTACCACTCTAAACTTCAATTTATTCTGCTATGGTTTAGTGCAATTTTGCTTTGTCGTCATCCTGTGATTCAAAAAGTTGCATTTAGTTAGTTGTAGTGCGTTTCCACTTATCATGTTGTGTTAAAAAAAGCCAACTTATTTACCTATGATTTTATTTTTATTTTAATGTAAGAACTTTTCGTTAAACATGATTCCATCTTTTGATTTATTTTAAAAACTTCATTTTGGTATCTTATTTGATGTGAGATTTGTTTCAGCGGAACAGAAATAAATTATAGAGTAGTTAAGTATAACTTTTTGAGTAATAGGGTGGTAAAGTAACAATGTACTAAACTGCATGGGGTTGCCTTTGTTCTGTAGTATCACCTTCTTAACTTGTGATTGTCAACATGATTTTTAAGTTTTACAAAGTCCTATCTAATTGTACATTAGATCCTAGTTTTTTCTATATTAAGATGAGACTAAAACACACACCATAGCTTTGTTATAAAATTAGTTTGTGAATCATGATTGCCTAGTAACTTATGATTGTCAACAAGATTCTCTATAATTGTCAGAAACTCACTTCATCTAATCTAATTAGTTCATAACCAAATGGTTATTTAATAAGAGAGACAATTACTAACTGAACCATGTGCTCTGGTCAACAAGCGGAACCTTCATTTCGATCAGGATTTCTTTTGTTTTTTTGTTTTTTTTTCCTTCTTTTCAATCTCAGACATAACCTCAGTAGAGTTATTAATCCATGTTCTGATTTGGGATCTTTTAATGCTCTATTTCGGTTGGTGTGAACTTTGAATGCACGAACATCTTGTGTAGCATCTCAAACTCTTTCATTTACTCGATGGGTATCTGATAAATCCTTAGGATGTGATTATTCACTTGAAGATGAAGCTTGTTATCTTGAAAAGTTGTAATAATCTAGGACCTTGCAATGGATGATCTTTCTGGAGCACTGACCTGTTCATGCTTCTGACATTTGACGCATCAGATCTGCCTCCAGATTCGCAGGCAAATGCGTTAAGCTGTATTTAAGCTGCACCAGGAGGTTCACAGCTTCTTCCTGAATCGCAGAACGGTTTTTGTAGTACCAAAACCACACTAGCTGAGCTCATAATACAGTAGTATATATATTGAGAAGATTAGTTTCTTTTAATCAGGAATCTTTGTGTCTAATTACGAGGAGATTAGTTTCTTTTATCAGGAACCATGTTGGCATCAATGTGACCTTCTTGGCTTGGCATAAGGTAATTTTTTCGCTTATATTGTGCATTTTATTTTACTAACTTGTTTCTGATAATATATGACTGGTCTTAAGTAGGGTGTAAACGAGCCGAACACTAGCGAGTCGCTCGTGTTCGGCTCGTTTAATAACGAAATAAAATGAGCTTATTAAAGTATCAAGTCGAAAAATTCGGCTCGTGTTTGGCTCTTTTAATAAACGAGCCAAATATGGGTTGTCTCACGAGCTGGCAAACGAATAATAAATTAAAAAAAATTAGATTAAATATATTAAAAAAATAAATTTATAAAATCATATCCATTAGATTTTGATCTAATAGTTAAAATTTTATATACAAATGAGTCTTTTTATAATTAAGCTCGTATTTATATTTTTATTTTGCTAAAAATTAAATAATAAAAATATGTATTATATATAATTATTTATTTATATATAAAAATATAAATTAAATAAATTATATAAATATAAAATATATGTATTCGAGCTGTTATCGAGCCGAACACGAGCGAGCTGACCCAGCTCGTGTTCGGCTCGTTTATTAAACGAGCTGAAAAATTCAGCTCGTGTTCGGCTCGTTTACTAAACGAGCGAGCCGATCTCGAGCTTATTTCGAGCCAAACACGATCTGGATTGCCACCCCTAGTCTTAAGGAGTCTTCAGCTTGATTCTCCACTCTCCAGCAGTTCTTGCTTTTCTGCTTTTCTAAATCAGACCAGGGAAGCTTCCATCTTCTGAACTTCAAAATATAAAAATATATATAGAAAGTTGGGAACACTTCAAACCCCCCCTCCCTGTGGTTTCGTACTTTCTCACTTTAGTATCTGTGGTTTAAAGTGTATATTAATTTACCTTCCTATGCATTACAGATATACCTAGACATAGATGGTTGTGTACATAATGCTTACATAGAAAAACATCTATAGATGATTCATTGTAATATCTCTTCCTTTTCACTGGATATGCATACAAAATTTCAACAAGCATGGAACTTCAATTAAATTTGCCATAATTGGATAATTTTGTCCAAGCACACTGGCAATAAAAAGATATTAGTAGGGGTAGTAATGGATCTGATCTACCCTATCATCAAATGTTCCTAACAAATAAAATAATTGGGCCGCGCTCCGGCCCCTCACTCTGGCTCTTCTTTTTAAATGACTTAATAGTGTATACAAAATTTCTGCATACTGACTAATTTTACTGTTCTCCCTTCTCTCTCAAGTTGTCTACATGAGAGAGATTCTAAAGGGATAAAGAATGAGTATCCGCAAAGAATCTGCATACAAATCATATAAAATTTTTGGGTCAATTTCATTGATGCCTCTCTAAACTTCAAACATATCATAGATGTCTCTATAAATTTGATTATATCATAAATATCCCTACAAAAGCTTACTATATTTCAAATATACCTCTATTCTTACTTTTCATCTCTCTATAGAATGCTAAAATATTTAGATAGGAAATGTCTATTTTGCCCTTAACTTCTAAATCTTTTACAACAGTATTTTAGCATGATAATATTTATTTTAAAATATTAAAATAAGGAGTCAAATACATTATTTTACTACTGTGTGGTTTGTAAAATAAGATACTTTACACCATTTATTTGGAAATTCGAGATACCAAAGCAACAAAATTTATGCTGGTTCAAATAACTTTGTTCACATCATGTATGTAGGCCATGGCTACTATACTATTATGAGTATTGGAGCCCTCGTAATCATAAGTTGTGTTCAGTGATGGAGCTTCCGAATCGAGGATTCACTCTGTTAAATATGATCTAGAGTATTTGAAACTTTTAGAAAATAAACTTCGTAAATTTTCGAAATCATAACAAAGTCGATCTCAAGCGGGCATAAAATGAACGGTCAAAATCGAACGACGTCCTAAAGAAGATGATCAGATCTTTCAATTCAAGTTCAGAGTTATTGATCTTTATCTAGATAGTGAATAAAATTTTCTATCAAAATTTCAACAAATTCCAATTCTTTTAAGTTTATATAAGGTCACATCTAGCTATAATTATCTAATGTGAGATTATTAGGGTATCATCATTTTCCCTGTTTAGTCACTGATGTCCTCGTCAGTCCGAAACCTAACAGAAATTTTCTATTCTCTATTGTGAGAATTCACTAATTAGTAATTCATTATAGAGTGCGGCTAGGAATGCTTCTATAAGCACGGAGGCCTCCGTGCTTCCACTTTGTTTTCGATGTTCGGACTTTCGAATCGAAAATCGGCTCCGTTAGACTTGATCTAGAGTATTTGAAGTATCTAGAAAATAAATTTTGTGATTTTTCGATATCATTTGCCTAGTGATCGAAGTGGCTCAAAATCAACGGCTGAAAATAAAAATCTTACAAAATATGATGATATGACATTAAAATTTTAGATCAAAGTTATTGATCTTGTCTTATATGGTATAAAGAATTTTCTATCAAAATTTCACGTGATTTGGATATTTCTACACCGTTAAACTTGCAACCGGCTCACCACTGGCCGTTAAAATTATTGATTTTGAGCCCCTTCAATCACTCGGCGAATGATATCGAAAAATCACAAAATTTATTTTCTAGATATTTCAAATACTCTAGATCAACTCTAACGGAGCCGATCGTCGATTCGAAAGTGCGAACATCGAAAGCAAAGTGGAAAGCAACGGAAGCAGTCTTCCTCATACCAGCCCACTCTAACTCTCTATAATTATTATCCAAAAGATTGGACTGTACGGTAAGAAAATTAATTTGACTACAATATTAGGACGAGCCTCGATAGATCTTGAAATTTAAAAAGAGTACTTGATAAAATTTAGTTCTGACACCGTATTCTCATCTCATACAAAAAATAATTCAAAAATAATTTTTGAACAGTAATAACATTTCGCCACTTTCCACCTACCATTGTACCCCTTCACCATAAATCATAAATATATACATGTAAAAAGAAAAAGAATATTTACATTTACGATCTATCTATTACTGTATACTAAAGTCCGCGGAGTTATAATACTGAACTGCCACGTGTTTGCGGGCTATTTTTGTTGCACCTGGTGCACCATAAACTAATAAAGGGCTTGTTTTCGGTGCATCTGATGCACCGTAGATCAAATTCCGCGGATTTATGCTATTGTCTGCAGGCTATCTTCGATGCACCTGATGCACCATAGACCCTTGATTGTGTACACTCTATTTTGCATCCTACACACGCATGGGTCCAACATCAATTAAGCATAAGTACATGCATTACATTTCTTACCTAACTCAACAAGGTCTATAACCTAAGACCTCCCCACCTTTCTTTTCCCATTAAGTCACTTGTATTACAACTATCACATGTTGTACACATGTGATAGTTTATGTTTTAAATTTTAAATTTTTCAAAATTTAAAATTTTATATTTTATACTTTTCAAATTTAATTTTGATCTTAAATTTAAATTTTGAAATTTAAAATTTAAAATTTAAGATTTTAAAATTTCAATGTTAAAATTTTAAAAATTTAAAATTTCAAATATGATAAGAGAGTAATATCACTATTTTTTATTTATAAAAACCTACTATCTTTTTTATTCTATCTTTATTTAACCAAACATTATTTTTTCTATTCCCAGAAATAACCTAATTTTCATCTTAATCTCTATTTATACCTCAATTTATATATATCTATCCCTGACATAGCGACTTTTTACTTATTCCCAAACCAAACGATACCTATAGAGCCGAAAACCTCCTGTATTTTTTTTCTTAAGTTAAATACTAAATTTTTCTTCGATAAATATTCGTTTTTATTAAATATAAAAATATTTAAACACCGTCTATGTATTTAACAGTTTTATATTATTATATCTTCCTACCTTTAAAAGTTTCTGTTTTGACTTCTTAATATAGATTTAGTAGCGTTGTTGTTGTTGCTTTTTTTTTTTTTTTTTGAGATTGGATAGCTTCATAATTTTTTTTACTATTTAATAATTAGCTTATTTTTCATTATTATCAAAAATAAAATTGATATATTAGCAGACTCTATTTTACTATATAATATATGCACCGAATGGTAAGGCAATATATAGTACATAACTGTGTACGTAAGACTTAGCTATGATAATTTTAAATTTTGAGAAGAACAAAATATTAATTTTTTTTTAAAAAAATAGAAAGGATAATAAAGAAGAAAATCAAATACTCATCACAGAACAGGTTTTTTTTTTATTTAATTTTTTTTATTTTTTATTTTTTACCCCCATTTTTGTGTATTGTTTGATATTTGTTGCGAGGCTATATATATTGTAGTGACCTGCCATGCTTATAGTTCCTGTGGCTTTTCCGGGAAGCGTCCGGCAGGCTCCTCGGCCGTCATGTCTTCGGAGGTGCGCCACAGCTGCGACGCCGCCGGGCCGTCGGATGCCAACTTCGACGGCGCGGCCTTCGTTGCAGTCGGCGAAGTACTTCTCGAAACGCCCCGCAATGGGTGCGTCGCCACGTAGCATGTCGTCGCCGCGGCCTATAAAGCACAGCGACTTTTAATAAAACTTTTATAGGCCTATGAACGAATGAAGAGATAACATATTGATCGACTTTTCTTTCGAAATAAAAATTTTCAATTGATAGATGATTCAACATGAAAGTATTAATGGTATGAAAGTGGTACAATATTTTAATTATCGTCACGTTATAGATCACAAAATCATTACGTCACCTTCATATTAGCGACAAAGTAATATTTAGTAAATTAAAATAGTTATTAAAATTAATGAAAATAATGATTTTAAAAATTCGAGATAAAAATTATAATAAATTAAAATTTGAAAATTAAAGTATCATTTCTATTATAATTTAGCATTAGCGAAATTTTTTTGCGCACTCTAAAAGAATTGTAGATCTTACATTTTCATCTAAAAACTCACAAAAATCTAAATAATTTTTATTCAAAAAAAAGACACAAGGAATAAGGACCCTCTCGAAAGAGAACAATATGTGTATATTCTATTTTAGAGTGTACCCAAAATGCCAAATTCAAAATTTTATTGCTTCACATTTACAGTTAAATTAATTGTTTTTAAAAAAATAAACGAAGTGAGAGTAACATGCCAACTTTCTCTCTGAAAAAAAAAAAAAAACCCTATACCTGCGGAATCGTTTTGAGAAGTCGGGACGCGAGGAGGAACATCAGATCTGATCAGCGGCGGGGAGTCGTTAGTTAGTTTACGATCGTGTTTTAATCAGATGGTCGAGATGTTCTGATCTTACAATACTTTAATTTAAAAAGATTGATATGATAAGAATGATCTTAGAATAAAATGAATGTAAGATATACATCTCATTTTAGAATATATATATATATATATATATATATA
This sequence comes from Aechmea fasciata, assembly GCA_025177825.1. NCBI lineage: Eukaryota > Viridiplantae > Streptophyta > Magnoliopsida > Poales > Bromeliaceae > Aechmea > Aechmea fasciata. Next base: position 4,008,616 of record CM045945.1, read on the forward strand.
TATATATATATATATATATATATATATATAGAGTAGGACTACTATACTTATTATGAGTAGTAGAGCCCTACTACTCATAAGTTGTTTTCGATGATAGAGCTCCCGAATCGACGATCCACTTCGTTAAATATGATCTAGAGTATTTAAAACTTTTAGAAAATAAATTTCGTAATTTTTCAAAATCATAATAAAGTCCATCAAATGGGCATAAAATGAACGGCCGAAATCGAATGACGTCCTAAAAATAGATGATCGGATACTTCAATTTAAGATCGGAGTTATTGATCTTTATCTAGGTAGTGAATAGAATTTTTTATCAAAAATTCAACCTATTTCAATTCTTTTACACCGTTAAACTACCAAGTATCCCATATCCGTTAAAAATTGTCAATTTTGTAAGCTTTTGATTGTAAGGTAAATGATTTGAAAAATTACGAAATTTATTTTCTAGAATTTTTAAATACTCTAAATCATATTTAACGGAGTGGATCGTCGATTCGGAAGCTCTATCATCGAAAATATGAGTAGTAGGGCTCTACTACTCATAATAACTCTCTCTCTCTCTCTCTCTCTCTCTCTCTCTCTATATATATATATATATATATATATATATATATATATATATATATATATATATATATATATATATATGCTAGGGCTACTATCATATTAATAGGATATGAGCACTTGTACTATAAGTTTTTAACCTTTGGATGAGAAATTGTAGGGTTAGGATGATATTAGTCGGTAAGAGTTGAATGGTCCCCCTAGGGTTGAATGTTTCCCATTGGGTTATAGTATTTAATCCAATGGTTAGAAATGATGAAAAGAATTTATCCAAAGGCTAAAAAACTGATAGACAAGTGCTCCTATTCTATTAAAAGAATAGTGGGAGTCTATATATATATATATATATATATATATATATAGTGGGACTATTGTTCCATTAGGAGTACAACAATTCTTATGCTTCTAACTTTTTAATCATCCATCAAGTTTGATGGGGTTAGAATCGAGAGAGGAGAAGATATTTGAGAGAAATTCAAAAAAAGAGAAATTGAGACAACTAATTTCTCCTCAATATCTCCTTTTTTTCATTCTAACTGGTCCAAATTTAATGGATAGTTAAAAAAGTTAGAAATACAAAAACTGTTGTACTTTTAATAATACAAGAATTATGCTATATATATATATATATATATATATATATATATATATATATATATATATATATATATATATATATATATATATATATATATCATCGAAAATAACTTATGAGTAGTAGGGCTCTACTACTCATAATAGTATAATAGCCCTTCTCTCTCTCTCTATATATATATATATGGTAGGCTCGTGCTATTAAGAGCACACAATCCTTGTGCTCCTAAGTTGTTAACCGTCCATCAAATTTGATGGATGGTTAGGGTGAATGAGAGAAGAGAAATTGAAGAGAAATTCAAAAAGAAGATAAATTAAGAAACTCAATTTCTCTCCAATTACTTTTATCTCTTTCACCCTAACCACCCATCAAATTTGATGGACGGATTAAGAACTTAAGAAAGAGCACAAGGGCCGTGCTCTAATAGCACAAGAGTTCTACTATATATATATATATATATATATATATATATATATATATATATATATATATATATATATATATATATATATATATATATATAGAGTGCGTGCTTATGGAAGCACGGAGGTCTCCGTGCTTCCACTTTGTTTTCAATGTTCGGACTTTCGAATCTACGATCGCTCCGCTAGAGTTGATCTAGAGTATTTGAAGTATCTAGAAAATAAATTTCGCGATTTTTCGATATCACTTGCCTAGTGATCGAAGTGGCTCAAAATCAACTATGAAAATAAAAATCTTACAAAATATGATGATATGACATTAAAATTTTAGATCAAAGTTATCGATCTTGTTTTATATGGTATAAAGAATTTTTTATGTAATTTGAATATTTCTACACCGTTAAATTTGCAACCGGCTCAGCACGATCATTAAAATTATTGATTTTGAGCCCTTCGATCACTAGGCAAATGATATCAAAAAATCATAAAATTTAATTTCTAGGTACTTCAAATACTCTAGATCGATCGTCGATTCGAAAGTCCGAACATCGAAACAAAGTGTAAGCACGGAAGTTTCCGTGCTTATAAAAGCATACCAAAGACAACTCTATATATATATATATATATATATATATATATATATATATATATATATATATATATATATATATATATATATATATATATATATATATTACATGCCTACTATACTATTATGAGTATTGGAACCATCGTACCCATAACTTGTTTTCGATGATGGAGCTTCCGAATCAAGATCTACTTCGTTATATATGATCTAGAGTATTTTAAATTTCTAGAAAATAAATTTCGTAAATTTTTGAAATCATAATAAAATCTATCAAGCGGGCATAAAATGAACGGTCAAAATCGAACGATATCCTAAAAAAGTATGATCAGATCTTTCAATTCAGGATCGGAGCTATTGAACTATATCTAGGTAGTGAATAGAATTTTCTATCAAAAATTCAACAAATTTCGATTCTTTTACACCGTTAAACTAGCAAGTATTCCATACCGACTATTAAAAATTGTCAAATTTGTTACCTATTGATCGTAAGGTAAATAATTTTGAAAAATTATAAAATTTGATTTCTAGAAATTTTAAATACTAAATATCGTTTAACGATATGGATCGTCGATTTAGAAGCTCGTCATTTAAACCGAATTATGAGTACGCAGGCGATCGTAACAGTATAGTAGGCGGACCCTATGTATATATAAAACTCACCGGTGATGAAGCCGTCGCGGTCGCGGGTGAGTCGGGTCCGCACGATTCCCGGGTGTACGCAGTTCGCCGTTACGTTCGCACCCATCTCCTAATATTATTCCAATTCAATTCAAAAAAAATAAAATAAAAATTAAATTAACCAAAAAAAAAAAAAACGAATCGAAAATGGACGGTCGAGATTTGCCGTCGGAGTTGGAAGCATTCGAAATCTCACCTTCAATCTCTCCGCCAGCGCTTTGGTGTGGAGCACGTTGGCGAGCTTCGACAGCGCGTACGCTTGTGTGGCATCGTATGCTCTATACATCAAAAAAAAAAAAAAAAAAAAAAAACTGTTGCAATTGCTTTTAATTAAAGAAAAGAATTATATTATGTTCGGAATTACATCTTCTTGCTGGTGAGCATGTCGAGGTATCGCAGCAGGTCGCCGGAGAACCACCCGTGGATGCCGGAGGAGACGTTCACGATGCGGCCTTCGATCCCGCTCGCCCGCGCCGTCTCCGCCATCCTCTCCAGCAGCAGCTTCGTCAATAAAAAATGCCCTACAAAGAAAAAAAAAGAAAACAATAATAATAAGTTATACACAACATGTGTGGAGGGCGCCAAGAAATTAAAGCTTTTGATCGGAACATTAATTTCTGTAGAAAAACTACCCAGATAGTTAGTGGCGAACGTCATCTCGACGCCGTCCTCCGACAAGGCATGATCGTACGAGAATCTTCCGGCGTTGTTTCTGCAACCGCACGCAGAAAACATTTTGTTTTTTTCTCAAAATCAGAATCTTCTATTCTGATACCATATTAAATAAAAAAAAATACGTACGTTTTACACACTCCAAAAGTTTTCGGATGTAAACTTTATATATGCGACCCATTCTAAAGTTAGTTAATAAAAATTCGAACAATTTTTTGCAAATTATTTTTGAAAATTAAATAATAATAACTTTTATACGAACTAGATGTTAAATAATATGAAAGAATTTTCGTTGGTACAAACAAATCGTAGTGTATATATATATATATATATATATATATATGATGTGTATGTATACATGAGGAGGTTGAGGGGGAGGCGGAGGGAGAGGAATCGGGAGGCGAAGCGGCGGACGGAGTCGAGGGAGCTGAGATCGAGGGGGAGGACGAAGACCTCCGCGCCGGGGAATTCAGCTGCGATGCGAGCTTTCGTCTCCTCGGCAGCCTTCAGGCTCCGTGCCGGCAGCACCAGTCGCGCCCCGCGCATCGCCAGCACGCGGGCCGTCTCCGCGCCGATCCCCGACGTCGCGCCTGCACAATTAATATCTATCTATCGTTACGAATTTTATTGATTTACAAGGAGTTGCATGCGTACGTATCGTCGTTACCGGTGACGATCGCGGTGATGCAGCGGAGATCGGAACACGCCGCCGCCGCCGCGGTTACGTCCTCGGCGGTGGTCTTCGAGCCGTACCCGCTCGGGCCCGGCGAGCCCATCAAGTACTTCACCGTTTCTAGCATAATTATTATTTTTATTTTTTTCCTTAATTTTTTTCTGAGATTTTATTAATATTTTTTTTGTTTTTTTTTGTTTTTTTTTTTTTGGCGGAGAAAGATGGGAGAGGAGTTACGAGGGAGGGGTTTGATGAGAGTGAGGAATATTATTGTTGGAAAGGCTCGTTTGCGACCTGAAAAGGGAAGAAACATCAGGGAGTATAAATACATATATATAGAGAGAGAGAGAGAGAGAGAGAATTTTGCGAAAAAATACATTAATTATTTGAAAATTTTGAAGCTTTTGGAGAAAGAAATTAAGGCGAGATAAATGCTGTGGATAAATATGTATCTCCTTGCTGTCTCTTTCCATGCAAAAAATCTACCGTATCACATTTGTATCGTATCATTAATAATAAATTAATTATATATATATTATTTAAAAATAATATATATAATAAAAATAGTTTTTACTAGATAGGAATATAGGATGGATGAATTTACAAAAAGCAATACTATTAATTAAGACGTCAAGTCACGTCAGTAATGTAATTTATGTATAATAGATTTTTTTCTTTTCCACTATAAAACAATGGGAGACAAAGAGGGTGGGGATGCGAGTCAAAATGAGCAAAAATTTCATGGGACGTTCTCGATATCTGCAGTGAGAGTGTTTTTAAATAATAATGGCACCATATCATTTATATTTAATTATTTTTAAAAAAAATATAAATAATTTTTTAAAAATAATAATAGGGGATGAATTCAGAGCATAATTTGATTTGTTTGGACTATGAATAAGGTGGTGCCAAACATTTTCAAATTTTTTTTTTTATTTTTTTTTTTTTTTTAGAGATAGATAAAACGTTATCCGTTTTGGTTATTTTATTTAAAAATAAACTTAGCTGGAAATGTAAATTAACTAGTATTTGAACTATCTTTTGCCATTTGTTCTAGGGACGGTCCAGCTATCATATAAACTAAAATAGTACATGACAGCTCTAACTTTAAAATGTAGAATATTTTACACGTGTCAAAAATTTTAAATACCGAAAGTATAATTTGTTGGCTATTTATTATTGGCTAAATTAGGTTGAACTTTCTTTTTCGTGGTAATAGATTTAGAAAATTAATAAATTGAATTGGATGAGCTCAAAATCTTAAATTGGGTTACGTTCCACAATAAATTTAAGGGCAAGAGATCCAACGATAGATCTAACATCCAGATGGGTTGAGTCTGATCGAAATCCGTCAGCTGATATTGGTTGAGTGTGACGCCTCACTTTCCAGGTGGTCGCCCATTCTAGGACTACTTTAATTTTAGAACGCTCAACTCTTTTAACCTCTTATACCTAACCATCATCCAAAATATTATAGCAGGATTAAGAGTTTTGGTTTTACTATATCTTATATATAGGACTATTAGGGGTCTCACATTCTCTTCTCTTTAAGTCTTGACGTTTTCGTCAGGCTCAGATTCATAAGTATCGGGTGATGTGAGATTCATCTCACTAGTCTTAATCGACCTTGTGGGGGAGTCACGTTTTATCCACAATAGTCATCAGTATTAAAGTCTCACTATTCCCGTTATATAACCTGGCACATTTCATATTTTCGGTTGGTAATTGGGTCTGATACTAACTGTGATACTCTACTTTCTAAAAAGTCATCCATCCTATGACTACTCGAGCCCCGGTATACTTAACTCTCTTAACGGCTTCGGCCTATATAACCACAGCGCAAAATGCTATAACAGGATTAGCTTTATTATATTATATATATATGATTATCTGGGATCTCACATTGAGCTTTTAAGTGTGATGGGTGCGTCCTCGTAATATTAATACATATCTAGATCTTTTCCGCATAAATTCTTTTTTTTTTTTTTCATTATAATAGAATAAGAAAAATTTGATTGAAGTTCATGAGCGTTGTGGTTGAGGCTTTAAATATAGTATAATTATTCTTTTTGTCAGCACACATTTTTAAAATAATTGATTATTATATACCTGCGATTTACACAATTTACCTGTAAGAAATAAAAGAAAGAAAAGAACCACGAATGTTGTTGTGGCGTGTTTCCACTGCTTAACTGCAACTGTTGATGAACAAGGTAGGAGCAGTGGTAGAAGTCCAAAGGGGACGAGGACAAGCATGGGTTAACGAAGATGTGTGGCGTATATATATATATATATATATATATATATATATATATATATATATATATATATATATATATATAGGGTCGGGCTACTATATATACTATTACGAGTACGATCGCCTTCGTATTCATAAGTTGTTTTCGATGATAGAGCTTCTGAATCGACGATCCACACCGTTAAACGTTATTTACAGCGTTTAAAACTTCTAGAAATCAAATTTTATAATTTTTCGACATCATTTACCTTACGATCAACGGTCACATATTTGACAATTTTTAACGGCGGTATAGGATACTTGCTAGTTTAATGGCGTAAAAGAATCGAAATTTCTTGAATTTTTGATAGAAAATTCTATTCACTACATAGATAAAGATCAATAACTTCGATCTTGAATTGAAGGGATCCGATCATCGTTTTTAGAATGTCGTTCGATTTTGACCGTTCATTTTATGCCCACTTGATGGACTTTATTATGATTTCGAAAATTTACGAAATTAATTTTCTAGGAGTATCAAATACTTACGATCATAGTTAACGGAGTGGATCGTCGATTCGCAAACTCCATCATCGAAAACAACGTATGAGTAGTAGGACTCCACTACTCATAATAGTATAAGTAGCTATATGGCCTATATATATATATATATATATATATATATATATATATATATATATATATATATATATATAGTCCCGCTTACTATCCTTTTAATAGGATAAGAGCACTTGTCCTATCGCTTTTTAAATTTTCTTTGATCAATTCTTTTCATCATTTCTAACCATTGGATTAAATACTATAATCCAAAGGTGGACCACTCAACCTCGTGGGACCATTCAACTCTAACCGACTAATATCATCGATCCTAACCCTACAATTTCTCATCCAAAGGTTAAAAACTTGATAGGACAAGTGCTCTAAATTAATATGATAGTAGCCTAGCATATATATATATATATATATATATATATATATATATATATATATATATATATATATATATATATATATATATATATATATATATATATATATATATATAGTGTAGGTCTTGTGTGCTATTAAGACAGGCTTACTGCTCTAAGCTGTTTCGATGATAGAGCTCGAATCGACGATCGTCTCTGTTAGACTTGATCTAGAGTATTTGAAGTTTTAGAAAATAATTTTTGCGATTTTTCGATATCATTTACCTATCAATCGAAAGGATTCAAAATCAATAATTTTTAACGGCTGATAATAAAAATTCTATAAAAAGTGGTGATATAATACTAAAATTTTCGATCAGAAATATTAATCTTGTTGTAGATAGTATAAAGAATTTTGTATCAAAATTTCATCTGATTTGAATGCTTCTACACCGTTAAACTTGAAAAGTATCAACCATTAAAAATTATTGATTTTGAATCCTTTTGATCACTAGGTAAATGATATCAAAAATTACAAAAATTATTTTCTAAAAACTTCAAATACGCCAGATCAAGTCTAACGGAACCGATCGTCGATTCAGAAGCTCCATCATCAACGCTTAGGAGCACGGATCCGTGCTCCTAATAACACAAGACACTATATATATATATATATATATATATATATATAGCGTGAGTACTATGCTATTGGAAGCACGGACTTGTTTCGATGTTGCGACTTTTGAATCGTCGATCAGCTCGATCCGTTAAGCTTGATCTAGAGTATTTGAAGTATCTAGAAAATAAATTTTGCGATTTTTTTATATCATTTGCCTAGTGATCGAAGAGGCTCAAAATCAATAATTTTAATACGTATATATTTGAAAGTTTAACGGTGTAGAAATATCCAAATCATGTGAAATTTTGAAAGAAAATTCTTTATACTATATAAAACAAGATCAATATCTTTGATCCAAAATTTTAATGTCATATTATCACGTTTTGTAAGATTTTTATTTTCAACCGTTGATTTTGAGCTCCTTCGTTCAGTATGTAAATAATATTGAAAAATAGCATAATTTATTTTCTAGATACTTCAAATACTCTAGATCAAGTTTAACGAAGTCGATAGACGATTCGAAAGTCGCAACATCGAAAACAAGCTAAACGGAAGGCTCGTAATTAGATAGCATAGTAGCCTTACTCTCTCTCTCTCTCTCTCTCTCTCTCTCTCTCTCTCTGTAAATTTGGAATACTATTAATAGTAAAACGCTCTTTTTGCTATCAAATTTTAAATCCTTGGATGAAAAATTATAGGGTTAGGATGATATTAGTCGGTTAGAATTGAGTGGTCCTCCTAGGGTTGAGTGGTACCCACTGAGTTATAGTTTTTAATCCAATGGTTAGAAATGATGAAAATAGTTGATCCAAAAGCTAAAAAACTCGTATCAACAATAGAATTTTGCTACTAATAGTAGCCCAGTCCAACTTTCTCTCTCTCTTTATATATATACTCTAATGAGTGTAGAGGCTCTTATACTCATAAGTTTTTTTACTTCCATTAGTATACTCTCGGATCCTTCAATTCAAGATCGGAGTTATTGATCTTTATCTATATAGTGAATAGAATTTTCTATCAAAAATTCAACAAATTTCGATTCTTTTACACCGTTAAACTAGCAAGTATCCTCTACCGGCCGTTAAAAATTGTCAAATTTGTGACCTCTTGATCGTAAGGTAAATGATGTGGGAAAATTATAAAATTTTATTTCTGAAGTTTTAAATGCCGTAAATAACGAAATTTATAAAATTTTATAATTTTCGAAAATCGACACCTTATGAGTCAAGAGGTCACAAATTTGACAATTTTTAAGTAGCCTAGTTATACTTGCTAGTTTAGCGGTATATATATATATATATATATATATATATTGATATATAGAATTCTATTCACTATATAGATAAAGTTTATCAAGTCGTTTCTTCATTTTAGGCCGTTATGATGTGCGGTTCATCTGATGTGGGTCATGCTAAGTGCATGGTTGAATGGATAAGTCTGAGCTATTTTAAGTTTAAAATCATTAATGGGATGGATCTAATCATTAAAAACTTTGAGACAGCTCTATCATCGATAAACAACTTATCGAGTATGGATCTCTATATATATATATATATATATATATATATATATATATATATATATATATATATATATATATATATTGCTATAGCTGCTGCAAGCGATGCTGCAAGTTTTCCGCCGTTCGTCACAGCTTTGATTATTTTTTTTAAAGCTGTTAGATCATTAACCAACCCCAAATACCCGCTTAGAGGCCACATTGCTCCTGTAGTACATCTCTCTGGTCAGTAAATTAAAAACTTGGTAGCGACAATGACTTGGTGCATATTAATAGTATAATAGCCTAGTTCTATATATATATATATATATATATATATATATATATATATATAGTTGTGCAAACATGCATGCATGGAGTTAAAATAAGTTACCTTGGCTACTGGTGATGGATCAATGCTTCCTCTCTGGTCTGCTGGGGGGGGGGGCAGTGCCTGGGCCTACGTGTAGCTTCTCCTTCCTGCGTTACGTACTATCGATCTCCACAGTCCCCGGCATGCATACATAGTAAATGCCATTCCTGTATTCTGTATATCCTATCCTATGTTCCTATGTTACGTCAATTCCGATGGGGGTTATTCGAGGACTATACTTTTTAAAGCTATATACCATTCAATCAAATATAAATTATATATATATAAAAAAATGTTTTTTTGCTCTTGGTTTAAGTTATCTGTAAATGACACTTATTTTATATAATATAATTTAACATAATATTTTTTTTTTGGTGAAAATATTCAGAAATTGAAGTTTGGCTACAAATTGATATATATATATATATATATATATATATATATATATATATATATATATATATATATATATATATATAGTTGAGCTAGAATACTTTCAAAAGCACCATTAAGGTGGTGCTTTTGAGTTTTTAACCATTGGATGGGGAGATGTAAGGTTGAGATGATGGTGGTAGGTAGTGGTTGATGGGATAGGTGGTGGTAGGTGGAATAGTGTTAGATCCAAAGGCTATTAGTAGTCAAAAAGTAGAGCCAATGGCTAGAAACTTAGAAGCACCAAAGTTGGTGCTTCCAAAGTATTCTAGCTCAATTATATATATATATATATATATATATATATATATATATATATATATATATATATATATATATATATATATATATATATATATATAGAGTTTTGCTAGAATACTATCGGTAGTAAACGAGCCGTTTTACTACCGATTTGTTTTCGATGATAAAGCTTCCAAATTGACGATCGGCTCCGTTGAACATGATCTATACCATTTGAAGTGTTTAGAAATTAAACTTCAAATCTTTTCGACATCATTTGCCTGATGATCAAAGGGTTTCAAAATATGTAATTTTAATGGTCGATAAAGGCGTTTTCTCGTTTAACGGCGTAAAGATATCCAAATCAATTGAATTTTTGTTAGAAAATTCTTTAAACTATTTAAAACAAGATCTAGACTCTTGATCTTGATTACAGGACTCGTATCATCATTTTTTAAAGAGTATTTATTTTCAAATTCATTTTTCTATTCACTTGATGGATAAAAGAACAATATCGCAAATGCGTGAAATTTGATTTCTAGATAGTTTAAATGGTTTAGATCATATTTAACGGAGCCGATCGTCAATTTGTAAGCTCTATCATCGAAAACAAATCGGTAGTAAAATAGCTCGTTTTATATATATATATATATATATATATATATATATATATATATAGAGAGAGAGAGAGAGAGAGAGAGAGAGAGAGAGAGAGAGAGAAAGTTGGACCAATTGATCAAGTCGAGGTTCAAAAATTTTACTCCCTTTAATAATATTCAAACACACTCTGCGGTAAGAATACTAAATTGTTCCCTTTAGAATACATTGTTCCATCTCTCGTCGTATGACTTCACTAACTCTGCACAAATAGATGAGCTCAAAACTCAACAAAAAAGAACACTTCTTTATTCGTTTTCTCTCTAAATTAGCTTAATTTTCTTTTTTTTTGTTATTTTTCAAAGCCAAGGCAATCAATTTTTAGGCAACTTACCGTAAGAGTTGTATGACATTTAGGCGTGTTTGGTTCGAAGTCGGAATTGGAATCAAAATCGAAATAAGAATCGGAAATGGAATGACTCATTATATAATTTTGTTTGGCTCATCACGAATCGGAATCGAGTAAATCATTCACATTGTCGGTTATTTGGTTCAAGTAAATATAAAAAAAGTAATCAAATTAATTTATTAACTTTATCTTTATAATTAATATATTAATTTAAATACAAACTAAAAATTAAATATTAAAAATTTATATCAAAATTTTGAAATAATATCAAAATTTAAATCTATTTTTTTAAAAAAAATTAAACTTTGAAGTTGAGTAGATCATTCAAAATATAAAACTAAATTTTCATTTATTCAAATTCAAACTTAAAATTATAATTTAAATTTTAATTTGAAAACCCTAAATTTAATTTAAGTTTTAAATAAAATTTTATTTAAATTAAAATTTAATTTAAATTCAAATTCATAAATTAGATTCAAAATACTTGATTAAATTTTAATTTTTAATTCAAGTTCAAATTAAAATTTAAAATTATATTTTAAATTTCTAAATTTAAACTCATATTTTAATTAAAAATGTTATAAAATATTCATTCCCCCAGATTCAACTTTCAATCCATTCTTTGGGATTGGAAAAGAGGCGCTTGAGAGATTCCCATTACACTCGGGAATCGAATCGGAATCGGAATGGGACTCCTGCGTATACTAAACACCTACAAACGGATTCACCGCTTCCGATTCCGATTTCATGATGAAAAATAAGCGAACCAAACACGCCCTTAGTGTCGTTCATAAATTGTAGGAATAAAGATATAGGAGTTTAATTATAAGAGTAATTAAGTCTCTTTAGCGTAAACCTAAAATATCTTAGCTAGGTTCAAAACTCACTAATTAAAAGATAGGTTGTATCACCTTCAATGCACAAGATATTATAAAAAAATTAATATTTTAATAAAATATAACAACAATATTAAAAATGCAATATAATAGGATAAATAATTTTATTGTTAAAGTATCCTCCCAACAAAATCTAGACACTAAATAAAATATTATTAATTTCTTCTAGCGTTAGACAAAATTAATGAAGGGAATAAGAGGGCTTATTCTTCACATATATATTCTCCATCCAAACAATATATATATAGCCTTAGAAAATGTTTAATTGGTGTAATAATTATTATTTCATCAATAATATGTTGATAATTGGCAAGGTATCTATATTCTTATGTTACAATACTCTCATTGTTCAACTAAACCACCGCAATTGTCCAAAAACAATGTTTTTATTCTTAGGAATAAGATGATTCTTGGCCAAACATAAAATTATTTTTTATTCTTAATATCCCAAAATATATACCTATTTTACAAATTGAAAAATGAAAACTTGTTCCCTATAAGATTCTATTTGAATGCATGAAATTTTGTTTGATATATTTTCTTGATTTACTCAATAAATTTATACATTTGGCAAAGCGCTATTTATTTAAATATTTAAAATGGAATATTATATTCACCTTCGAGTCACTTTTCTAAAATAAGATAAATCAGTTTGTAGGAAAAATATAATATCCTATTAATTTATGAATAGTAGGACTTTTAAAAAAATGAAAATCAAACTCCTTAATTAGTTACAACCATACTAGAAAATTTTCATACCGAATAATTTATTCTTAGATAACTCATTCAAACATCTAAACAGAACTTAAAATATAAAAGTAAGATTCTGTTTGAAAGTCGAAATAAGTTATTATTGAATAACTTATTCGGTATAATAATTAATTTTCTAGTGCATGTGATGATAAGAAACTCGGTTTGCATTTTCTCTTTTCTTTTTTTTTTTTTTTTTTTTTTTTTTTTTTTGTCTTTTGTGTTTGATGGGTGCCTTTTGCATTTGACCAAACACCCCCCCTCCCCCACGCGATGCTTTTGCTTTTTAATTTTTTTGGAATTAAGCAATCATCTCTATGTAAAGATGTAAATTTCAATAATTATTATATTCGCGAATTATTTTATCGCAATTTAATTTTTTATTCACATCATGATAGTTTGTATTTTACTTACAAAAAGCTTACATACATGCTAATTTAGCGAAAGATAAGAGTTATATATAGATATTTGATCACACTTTTTATCTACTCATGATATACAAATTTTTAAATAAATTATAAAAATATAAATCATATTCATGCATCTAATTAATTATATAACCAGTCCCTACCTGTATATATATGTGGAGGCTATCCTTTTTGTCAGGATAACAGAAGTAGTCCCTCTCAGCATTTTGTCTTATTTTGTGTCAGGGTTGGAAATGTTAGAATAGGTGGGTTTTTGTTTGCTTACATGCGTCGGTGGATTTTGTGGCTTGCATTTACGATGTGGAGAGATGATTTAGAATCTTAGCTCCCGTTTGGTTCGGGGTTAAGAAAAAGCTAGTTATTCCAAAATAGTATTAAGTTTGGGGTTAAGGTGGGGTTAAAGTATTTTTGTGTTTGGTTGGGAGTTGGAGTTAGTCGAGGATAGTGAAAAATAGTGTTTGGTTGAAGTAGGTGGGATAAGAAGGATAGTGGGTTATTATGAATAGAAAAATAGTATTTTGTTGGGGTTTGGTGGGGCTAGGTGGGATTAGGTATAACTTTTTGAGGTGGGGTTTGCTAACCTCTTTTTATGGTGTTTGGGGATAAAATGAGGGTTAAGGGGTTATTCCACCCTTAACAAAGCATGCTAAACTAGATCTCTCTTTAAAAAAGACACATTTAAATGGTCTTAAAATTTATAATTTTAATAGCTGATAGTGAAACTTTACTGGGTTGGCATCTTGGGTTAGTTTCGTACATGTCCCTATAAACCAAGGTTTAAAGTGCCGCGGCGTGCCGCTCGGCACGCCGCGGCACGTACCTTGCCCCTGAGATAGGGGCACGGTACAGGGGGGGTATCGGACCCCCCCCGGGTGCCGCTCGAGACAGAGCGGCACACGCAAGCGTGCCGCGGCACCGTGCCGTGCCGCCCACATTCTTTTTCTTTTTTTTTTTTTCTTTTGCTTTTGGCTTTTTTTTTTTTTTTTGTCCCCCTATGATATTTTGCATCCCCCCTTCTGATGCTTTGCATTTTCTTTCTTTTTTTTTTTTTTTTTTTTTTTTTGTCTTTTTGTATTTGATGGGTGCCTTTTTGCATTTGACCAAACACCCCCCCCTCCCCACGCGATGCTTTTGCTTTTTAATTTTTTTTGGAATTAAGCAATCATCTCTATGTAAAGATGTAAATTTCAATAATTATTATATTTGTGAATTATTTTATTGCAATTTAATTTTTATTCTACATCAGGTATAGTTGTATTTTACTTACAAAAAGCTTACATACATGTTAATTTATGAGTATAGTAAGTTATATATAGCAAATATTCATAATTATTTATTTAAATCTATCAAAATAACATTATTAGTGTTTATTGGAATAAAAAAAAGCGAAATAAATCCGTGCGAAGCGTGCGATAGGAGGTCGTGCGTATTTGTCGGCGAAAGCCACGTGTAGAGCGTGTTAAATGATAAATGACAAATTATTTCTATAAAGTTCAACTTTCATATATTATTTGTAAAAGTTTTAATATTTTTAAATATATTCCTTTGATTTGTTAGTTAAAACTATTTATATTTTCAATTTAGCCATCACAAATATATCCCAACAAAAAAAAGTCATCCTAGTCTAATATAAAGAATAAAAATATCAGAAACTAATTAGGATTAAGTATTTAATTTATGGTTAACTAAGATCTTTTTTAACGGATTCTAACGCCAGAAATATATTTAAAAATATCAGAATTTTTATAGAAACAACATATCAAAGTTAAACTTTATAAGAATATATTTATTATTTACTATATTTGTAGGAATATATATGAAATTAACTCTGGCATGTTAATTAAAATTTGATAGTCGCTATTGATAGGATAGTAGCGAACTCGATCATATAAATGTAGATGATCTCTAACCCCACTATTTATAAATTACTCATTTAAGCACATTATTGGGAACAATTAAGGAGACACAAAAATCGCTCTAATTAGAAGCAGTTCGAGAAGTCGCTTTCCCCTGTTTTTTTTTCCTAATAAAACGCGCTTTTGCGGGAAGCGGGCCCACACCAAGATCTAATTGGCTCTCCATTGACGGATCACCGTTTGTTCTTTGTTATATTTTTATTTAATTTTAATCTAGAATATTAATAATAAAAAATGTTTGGTGCTCGGCCGACTCTTTTTGACCGTATACTGTGCGTATACAGCACGAGCCAAATCCTAATCACATTCGCATAATTAATTGTTGTTGCTTTCTCTCTCTCTCTAGAAATAATTAGATGCACCTTGTGTATAACTACTATCGCATTTGTTAAGAGCGCTCTATTTGTAACTACTAAAAAGCTAAAACTATGTGGTGGAGTGTGTATATCGGGCACGACTAGAATACCGCATAAGTACTGTTATAGAAAGAGTGGGCAGCAGAAATATACATCTTGGATAGCAAATACGGGTTTCGTCGCCTCCCACTCGTGGCGTATATATTCTATCTACGAGATGAAAACTAGTATGCACCACAAGTAATACGACTGACACCCGATACGATACCAGACAAATTAACCACAAATTAATAAGCGTCTTATCTGTTTCATTTATTTTTTTAAAAAAATAAATTTAGTTAAAAATGTGAAGCAATTATACTTCAAACTTAGGATCTCAAGTATTAACTCATTTAAGTTAGGATCGGTTGGTTGTCAAAATTTTATTTTGTATCCAATATGAGACTATTTTAGGGCTTTATTTTTTAACATCATACACCACCATTGCACATTTGAATTTACTAAAAATATGAAAGTTTAATTTCCATACTTTCAAGTTACTATTCTATGATGGAAAACCTGATTGGGAGATTGGTTTCGTTTGATATGATCTATAGTCTTAGAATTATCTAAAAACTAAATTTTATAATTTTTTTGACTTCATTTGTTTAGTGATCGAATAACTTCAAAATAAATGATTGAAAATAAAAATCTTATAAAAAATATTGATAAAAAATTTAAAATTCAAATTGGAACTATTTATCTTTCTCCTTAGGACAAGAAGATCAATTTTCTATTAAAATTTTATCTACTTTGGATCGTTCTACAACGCTAAATTTACAAACGTTCCACATCAATCATTAAAATAGTCATTTTCTCAACACTTTAATCACGTCATAAATACTGTTAAAAAATTATAAAATTAAATATCTAGATATCCTAGTAGTGGAGATTAAGTTTAACGAAACCGATCATTGCATCAGATGTCTTATTTATAAATATAACATAACAAGTATCAAAATCTTCGTTCTTAGAAGAATCTCCGTTCTTAGAAGAGTATAGTAGTCGTACTCATCTCTACGATACTCGAAAAGAAAAACAAGACTCTACTATATGTGTATATGCTCTTGTCCGAATTGAGTCGGAATAGTTTTAGAAGCACCATCTTTTTTGTGCTTCTAAGTTTCTAACTTGAATCTACTTCTTGGTTATTAATAGCTTTCAGATCAAACACTATTCTATCTACCATCTCCTATCATCATCATCTCAATCTTATATTTCTTCATCCAAAAGCTAAAAACTTAAAAGCACAATCTTTTGGTGCTTTTGGAAGTATTCTAACTCAACTCCTCTTGTCCTAACTTTTTTTTTTAATTTTTGGGACCAATAATTAAGTGTTTGCATCATATAAAACCAAACAGCACTACGTCATGGATTAGGAATTAGGAATTTAAGATACACAAGATGCAGATAATTTTTTGGGGGGAACTTCAAATACTCGCATGTGGTTTTGTACTTTCTCACATTAGTATTATGTGGTTTTTGCGCTTTCTCACTTTATTATCGTGTGGTTTAAAGTGTATCAAGTTAATTAGTACTCTGTGGTTTTTATTATTTTTTTATTATTATTTATTTCGGGATATTTTTTTCGTTAAATCAGTGACAAAGTTAAAACTAAAGGGTAATAAAATGAATATTCGATAAACCTAAATAGAATATTTGAAACTTTTTGTATATAATTTAACGAATATTAAACCACATGGTACTAAAGTGAGAAAGTACGAAACCATAAAGTACTAACGTGATACACTTTAAACCACATGATACTGAAGCGAGAAAATATGAAACCGCATGATACTAAATTAATACACTTTAAATTATATATGTGACAGTTAGAAAATACAAAACTCCGAGTATTTAAAATGTTTTACCTAATTTTTTTCTCTCTCTATAATTCACCCGGTCACATCTCACACACACACTCTCTCTCTCTCTCTCTCTCCAAATAAATACCAACAAAAGTTTTCTTGTTAAAGTGGAACCACGTAGTGGGTGCCCCTTGATCAATCATTGCTTGACTTGTTTTTGCCTTTTTGTTCCAAAGCATACAATTAAATTGTTCTTGGTTAATATAGCGCGAGACCCCTCAATTATATGAGTTCTCAAAATTCGCCCCCTCAAATTTAACCTTTCAATTGGGATTAACCTGGTTAGTACAAATTCTACTAGTTTAATTCAATTCTATTTACCAACATATATAGAATCATCAATAAATTTATTATAATCTCTAAATCAATCGACTTAATTTAAAAATTGAAGGGGTAATTTCAAAATGGCCTATAGTTGAGGGATGTTCGTACATTTTAAACTAAATAATTGGACTAGGTAACTATGGTTCATAGACTTTGGGAGTTTTAGATGAGACTAATCATTGCTAACTTAACTTTTCCTTGTGAGAATGAAAATTAATCAACAAAGTGGAGTGGAAAGATCAGTACGTAGCTCATTGCCTATGTCATTTTGGTTGCCACCTCATCCTATTTCCCTCTAAATAGATGCACATCATTGTGTACCTTAGAACATACAAAGTTTTTTTTTTTTTTTTTTTTTTAACTATTTAGAAAAGTGCCTTTCTTTTTTTTTTTTTGTGCCTATTTGATCCTGTATTTACTTTTGTTTTTAAAGATAATCACCTCTAGCAAATAAAATAAGAAGATTTCGTGCCTTTCTTTTTTTCTTTTTTTTTTTTTTTTTTTGCCTATTTGATCTTGTATTTACTTTTGTTTTTAACGATAATCACTTCTAGCAATTCAAATAAGAAGATTTTGATTCTAGTTTAGGTAAAAAGAGAAAAAATATTATATTTATATAATGCTTAATTTAATAGTGACACCCTAAGAATTTTAAATAGTTATATATATATATATATATATATATATATATATATATATATATATATATATATATATATATATATATGTTTTGATAGAACTAAATCTTTTAGCCGGTTATAGTATTTTACGTAATGATTTACGCTTAAAAGATTACAAGAATTAAACGTGTTAGAATATATATATATATATATATATATATATATGTTTTGATAGAACTAAATCTTTTAGCCCGGTTATAGTATTTTAAGTATTGGTTACGCTTAAAAGATTACAAGAATTAAACGTGTTAGAATTAGAGTAGTTCTAAGAAGGCCGACTTCCCTGTGAGGTAGAACGGCATAGTTAGAAGTAGAATCAATTATCAATCGAAAATGTGAGATAAGACACGATTACTTAGTTAGAATCATATAGCGGGGGGAACACAGTTGATTATAAGATTGGCTAATGTTACCGATGTGAGTCTCACATTGTGAGATTCCAGATAGTTCTATATATAAAATATAATAAAGTTAAAACTCTTAACCCGACTTTAGCATTTTGGATGGTGATTAGGTTTAAAAGGCTAATAGAGTAAAGCGTGCTAGGACGAGAGTAGTCCTATAATGGATGACCCCCTGAAAAGTTGGGGCGTCACATTTGGTATCAGAACCAATTATCAACCGGAAGTGTAAGATGAGTCTCAGCTAAGTCAGAGTTATACAAGAGGAAAACTGAGACTCTCATATGTTGACTATTGTGGGTAGAGTGCGGCTCGATCCCCTATAAGTTTGGTTTATTTAGACTAATGAGACGAGTCTCACATCGCCTGGTATTTGTGAATCGAGCAGCTGACGGACGTAAGGGCTTAAAAGAGGGAAGAATGTGAGATCCCAGATAGTTCTATATATAAGATATATATAATATGACTAAAATTCTTAACCCAACTTAAATATTTTGGATGGTGACTAGATCCAAAAGGTTAAGAGAGTTAAACGTATTAGGATAGAAGTAGTCATAAGATGAGTGGCCCTTGAAAAGTTGGGCGTCACACACATCGTCGATATTTATAAATGTGCTTGACCCTAATGAGGTATGCTTTAGACTTACGAGAATGTCAGAATTTAGAGAAAAATAAATGTGACACTCCTAAAATTTAAAATAGTTATATACATATGATATAATAAAACTAAATATTTAAATCCCTTACTAAATATTTAAATCCCTCTATAATATTTTGCAAGGTGGATATTAGTACTAAGCGATATTCATACAACCTTTCATCAAATATAACTATACTGTTTTATATGGCATGCTTGACGAGATTAAAAACCGAATTCTATTATTGGGAATTGATTGGGTCATGTATCATAAACTAATTGCTATAATTATTATAATTTCTTTCTTTTTAATTTGTATCGTTTGGAGATGTCTTCCTACCTCGCAACTAGGTGTGTAAAACGGGTCGGACTACACGTGGACAGCTCGGCCCGGCACGGTCTCGGGCTGGGCTATAGCACGGCACGGGTACTGTAGCACGCGTGCCGGGCCGGCCCGGCCCAAGCCTCCGGGGCGTGCTGGGCCACTACTTTGTGGCCTGACGGCTCTGCCTGAAACGGGTGCCGGGCCGAGAGGAGGCAGGCGGCACGGCGCGGCACGGCACGGCCCGCTTGGGCTGTGCCAGCCGGGCCCAGAACCCCAAAGGCTCAAGGTAAGTGTCTTGGGCCTTGGGGCCTTGCCCCTACCTCCCTCGGAAACCCCGGGCCCCTTCCCCCGTTGAACTTTAAAAAAAAAATAATAATAAATAATACAAATTTATTTAATTTTTTCAAAAATTAAATATTTACTATATTATAATTATTTTTATAAATTTTTAATAATTTAATTAAATTTAAACTAATTTTTTAAAATAAATTTTAAAAATAAATATTTTAAATAGCCGGCCCTGACCTGACACGATCTGTGCGTTTCGGGCTGAAGGGTCGTGCCGGACCAGAGGCTAGGCAACTTGGGCTCGACCCGGTACGGCTTGAAATTGGAGCCGGCCGGGCTGGGCCCGCAAATAGCTCGTTTCGGCCGAAAAATGTGGGCCCACATTACACCCCTACTCTCAACCCACTAACTTAAAAATTTTAGTTGATAGTTCTTGGAAATGGTCTCCTCAGTACCAAACTTGGGATTAAGTAGGATGCTTATGGATGGGATTCTTGGTATATATATATTAGGTACCTTGATAATATACTTAATGGAACTAATCTTCGTTATAAGATAGAAATGTACAGGGACCCCTCAACTATATGCCATTCAGATCTATCCCCCTCGTCTATAATTTATTATATTTGTAAAGACCTATGTGATTTTAATATAAAAAAAATGGCAATTGCTTATATACGTCTGAAAAGTTTCTGACTTTCCGATTTACAATCTTTAGAAGATTAATATTGAAAATACATTTTTACGTTCCAACCTATTTTTAATATACCCATAGAATTAAAATCATTAATTAACTCTCGTTATCTCTATAAAATTACTATTTTGTCCTTTCAAATATACTCTTCCAACATCACTATTTTTCTTATTTGTCTTTAAAGTCAGGGGCAAAAAAACTTATTTTGACTTTTAATCTTTTCCAATATACCCCTCTACCATCACCAATATTTCTTATTTGCCCTTAAGTTAAGGACAAAATTAGCATTTTAAATAACTGTGATAAATATTTAACTCACGATTAATCCTAATTAATTTAGCAGCAGATAACTGCGGGCGTATTTTACAATAACGGTGGAACATACGAGGAATATTTTAGAAAAAATAAATAAATAAATCGAATATTTTCAAATATATGAGATGTATATCTATACTAAACTATGAATTCCCAATATCTTGCTGACGTAGCGTGACCTCATTCTTCTAAAACTGTTTTCCTTTCATCTTCCAACCCCCGAGACCCCTCATCTTTCAAAACCGCTCCCTCCTCATCTCCCAACCCTCAAGACCCCTCATCTTCCAAAACCGCCCGCCACCCCTCCCTCATCCTTCTTCTTTGAGTCTCTTTAGTTTTTCTTTTATTATTTATTCATTATTTTAAATATTTCTTATGTTTCTTTTTAACATTATTATTCGTTTCTTAAATCTGTAGACTATAAATTTTTACTAGAGCATTTCTACCATTGCATCGCGTGATTCCTACACTAGTAGGTAATTATTTCTAAAAAAAAAAAAAAGTGTAAAATAGTTAGTGGCTTTATTTTAGTTCCCACGACATGCACCAACCGCACATTCAACTTGGCTGGGGCATCAAGGCACATGTTGTCAACGGTCAAAATTCTCAAACCTATATATATATATTATAAATTAAACTGCTCAAGCCCACAAATAATCAAATTACATTTCGCACTACTTGTCACTCTCTCTCTCTCTCTCTCTCTCTATATCGGTGAGATTTGTGCTGCGTCCTGCAGATCAATCGATGCCTGCACCTTTCTACGAAAGGTAAAATTATGGTAAATCAAATAATAAAAATTAATATTTATTATTGAAATTATTTTACCTTTTTCAAAAATTTTGGTGAAACAAACGCACTCTATACACCCGCTCCGCATTTTTTCTCTTTTTGTGTGTGTATGTGTGTGTGTGTGTTTGAGTAGAAGATTTAGCTTCGGCCTATTTCTATATTTCTCTCTTTTTTATGGCACACGTATTTGATCTGGATGATTTTATTCGTGTGCTCTAGTTTTCTTACATATTACTTTTATATATATATATATATATATATATATATATATATATATATATATATATATATATATATATATATATATATATATATATTATTTTCTACTTATTCATTTGATATTATTTTAATTTTATTTTGAGCTTTCATTTCATGTCTATCGACTCGAAGAGACGATGAGGACACAAAAAAAAAAAAAGATGGCTCGCTCGCCGATCATAATGCTTCCCATAAGCATTGATGAACTCCCTCTCCCTGTGCCTGAGTCTCGGGTCTCTCTTTCAGGGGAGGTTTTGTGTGCTTACTTTGATCGTTTTTAATGATCTGTTTCAATCGACGATATTTAAAATATTTAAAAAGTAAACTTTATAATTTTTCGATATTATTTACCAAACGATCAAATGAGTTAAAAATTAATAATTTTTAATGGTTGCTATATGTCGGTTGCAAATTTAACCGTAAAAATGTATGCAAATCAGAATAAATTTTGATAAAATTTTTTTATATTATTTACTGTAAAATTAATATTTCTCATTGAAAATTTTAGTTTTATATTACCACTTTTTGTGAGATTTTTATTTTAATTGATTTTGATTTTGAATCATTTTGACCGCTAGGTAAATAAAATCAAAAAATCCCAAAATTTAGTTTTTAAATATTTTAAATATGCTGAATTAAGTCTAAAAGAATTGCTCGTCGATTCGAAAGCTCATCAGTCATCATTGAAAATATCTTAGAAGCAAGAAGGCTTAACTGTACTTCAAATAACACACAAGACCTACTCTTCCATGTCCATTTCACTTTTTGTTTTCTTTTTTAATTTAAATTTTTTTTGTAGTTATCTAAATAATTAATGTGTCATGTCTCTCATTTTGCCAATATCATTAGTTTTAGTTCTTGTGTTTTTTTTTTTTTGTACAAATAATATATACGCTGAAATATTAAGGGTGCATTTGGTTCGAATAAAAAATGGAATTGGAATGGAAATGTGAATGAACGAGAAATTGGCAACGGAATGAAAAAATCTCTCAATATATTTAGTTTAGAATAATAATCAAAATTGGTAAATCGATTCATAGAGCAAGTGGTGGGAGCTTGGCGCTTGTTATTCGAAGTCCCAAGTTCGAATCTTAATTGATTCATATTTCCAGCTAAGTATTTATCAAAATAAAATATACGAAGGTATGAGTAGCATACTATCTATCACGTAATCCATATTGTTGATTGTTGATATGAGCTTTCAAAAATATAAAAATAATTTAAAATTTAGTTTGCACCCCAAAACATAAAATTTAATTTTATAATTTAAATTTAAACTAAAAATCATATATTAAAAATTTATATCAAAATATTGAAATGATAAGCGAGGATTTTAAATGTAATATTTTAAAAAAAAATTAATTTTAAAATTGAGTGAACAATTCAAAATATAAAACTAATTTTTAATTTGATTCAAATTCAAACTTATAATTAAATTTAAATTTATAGATCAAATTCAAAATGCTTGATTGAATTTATATTTTAATTTAATTTCTAAATAAAAATACAGAACTAAAAATTTAATTTCTAAATTTAAAATTATATTTTAATTAAAAATTAAAGTCAAAAATTAAATTTAGATTTAAATAAAAAATGAAAAAAATATAATTGAGATACTTTCATAAACTGCATTCTTTTTGTCTGAATTTAATTTCCAATCTAACTTCATAGGTTGGATTGAAAAAAAAGGATAATTGAAAGATTCCTATTCATCCGAAAATTAGAATAGGAATGGGACTTTCGCATATCAAACACTCGTAAATAGATTCGTCTATTTTGATTCTCGATTTTTGGGTGAAAAAGAATCCGGTTCAATTAAACTTGCAAGTAAATTAAACCTTGAGGTATCACATGCATGGTCACATCCACGAAATTAAAATGAACAATATGCCACTCACTATTTATTTAAAAAGTGAAATTTTACATTACAACTTTATATAAAAAAAAACAAACCACGGTCCATAACACGACTATGCGAGTGGCAAAAGATTGGGTGATTAGTATCCAAATTTTAATTTCAATGCTAATTGGTTCATAATTAAAATTAAGTTTATTTCTAAATAAAATAAAAGAAGCGGGCAGCATGCTTACCTATTTCTTAGAAAAAAAATAAAAAAATTTACAAAAAGAATTCTCATTATTTCTCTATTTTCCAAGGAAGAGTATTGTTGTCATGCCCAAATAATTTTGGGATGGATAAAATATTTCTATTCGGACAATACTTTCATAGAAACTTTCGCTCATAGAAACTTCAGCTTCGTGCTTTTGATTTTGATATAAAAATAAGATGTTTAAGATATTCTAATTCTTAAATCGTTCCTCTTAGTCTATCTTATCAAAGAACGCTGCATTCTACAACAAAATCAAACGAGCCCTTCATCTTACAATTAACCTGGCCCAATCAAGCGAAGGACACTTCGTCTTGGGCACTATAAAATTCCCAAATTATCAGTGTTAGCTTCTTTTTTTTTTCTTTTTTTTTTTTTTTCGTGCCTTCAAATTGTGTTTGTTTTTGTCTCTATTATTTTTGTCATATAAGTTGGAGATTTCTCAAAACTTGATGATGATTTTATTAGAATTTTCCAAGACTATTTCAAAATGCCTTAGGGGTCTTTAATTCCTATATATGTTTTCTCACCTATTTAATGAGCTCCATTAATTAGGTCAAGACATTAATTGTTGAAGGCCAATCCAAAAACTGAAGTATATATACAAACTAAGATCCTATTCTATATCTAATATATATCTAATATATACGGTAAACTTCAAATACCGAATTACGTGAGTTCATACTTTCTCACTTTAGATCTGTGATTTAAAATATATCGAGTTAGTATTCCATAATTTTACTTTTATCATTTCATCGGCTTATTCGTTAATATTTCGTTAAATTATATACAAAAAAATACTTCCGATATCTCATCTACTTTTATCGAATATTCATTTTAGTATTCTTTAGTTTTAACTTTATTACTGATTTAAAAATAAACTCAACTAAAAATATAAATCAATTAAAATTTAAACTTAGAATTTCGGATATCAACCATCAAATTTTTTGCCACTTACTCTAAGGACAGCGACGGTGGCCGTCTTTATTTTAGTTCCGACCATACCAACCCCTCATTCAACTTGTCTTGGGCGTCACGGCACCTGCTGTCAACGGTTAAATTACTCAAACCTATATAAAGTGTATAAAGCCCCCAACTCAAATTAAACTTCCTACTTGTGAACCCCCCCCCCCCCCCCCCCTCTCTCTCTCTCTCTCTCTCTCTCTTTTTGCGGATAATGCTGTTGGATGGAGATCGAGCAAAACACACTCCTTACACCCGCATAATTTTTTTTTGGGTAGAAGATTTAATTAGCTTGATGACCCCCTATTTCTATTACCGACCGGCGACCGTTTCTAGAGCAAGTGGCAAAGAATTTGATGGTTGGTATTCGAGATCCGAGTTCGAATTCTAGTTGATTCATATTTTTAAATTTATTTCTTAACGAAATAAACGAAGTGGGTAACATGCTATCTATCTCTCAAAAAAAAACTCTGTTTTATCACGTACCTGTTAATTCGATCTCGACGATTTTATATATGTGATCGAGTTTCCTTGCATATTATATATGTATATTTTTTTATTATTTTTCAGTTATTCATTTGATCTTTCAATCTTATTTTGAGCTTAATTTCATTTTACGTACTGTCGACGAGTTTAAGAGACGATGAGGAAGAAAAAAGATGGCTCGCTCGCCGATCATGATGCTTCTCGTAAGCATTTGATGAAACTATAAATCACTGTGTCTGAGTCTCTTTTAGATCCTTTTCCCTTTTTTCTTGTTTCCTTTTTAAATTTCTTTTTAGTTATTCTAGTCATTAACGTGTCATGTCTCTTATTTTGCTATATCATATAGAGTGTTAGTTTGTATTTTTTTTTTTTGGCTAAATTATAAAAAAATTTACTGTTAAAATTCGATTTTTCACTTTTCTCAATGTCATTTAAAAATCCACACTTTGCCTATTTTTAAAATAAAAAATGTTCACTTCACTCCTACCGTTAATGATCCGTTAGGATTCCGTTTATAAAATATTATTATATATTTTTTTATGCCAAAAATGTTCTCAGCCTTCTCTCCTGTTGCCAAAAATGATGAGGGACAAAATGATTATTTTGTCATCACAGTTTACATCATACTCCTCGGTGAATATTTTCCATTTTACAATAAAACAAAGTGTAGGTTTTTAAATAATATAAAATAAAAAATAAAAAATCGAATTTTGACAAAAATTTTTTTATGTAATTTAGCCCTTTTTTGTATAACTAACGGATACGTTGATAAATATTAAAAGAGTCCAACTCGATCAATCAAATTTGTAAGTAAATTAAACCTTGAGGTATCACAATTATGGTAACATCGACCAAAATAAAATGAACAATATACGACACTCACTATTTACTTAAAAAGCGAAATTTTACATTAATTTCAACTTTGCATAAAAATAAAATCTACTTATTTTTCCATTTTGCTAGGAAGAGCATTGTGTTATCATGCCCAAATATTTCTCCGATAGAGAAAACATTTCTATTTGGACAATACTTTCATAGAAACTGTGTAGAACCGTACAAGCTCTAGAGAACAATTACATAAGAAAATTTGTTATTTGCACAAGGTTTTACACCTTAATGTCCGGTTTGGCCTTACTTTTGCTTTTAATATGAGCACTAGTAAATTTTAGTAAGTATAAAATTAAAAAAGTTGGAGCTACTATAGCAAGAAGCGGAAATGACATCAGAACATTCACTCTCAGAAGCTACAGCTTTGTGCTTCTGATTTTGATGTAGAAATAAAATGTTTATGACAAATAGTCTCTCTGATAATATTTTATTAAACAACACTGTATTCTATAACAACATCGAACAAATCGTGCGTCTCACGATTAGCCTGGCCCAATAAAGCGAAGGACACTTCGTCTTGGGCCCTATTAACTTCCCAACTTATCCGAGCCTAGCTTCTATTTATTTTTTCCCGCTCCTTCAAATTGTGTTTGTTTTCGTTTCTATTATTTCGTCATATAAATTGGAGATTTGTCGAACTTGATGATGATTTTATTAGAATTTTGCAAGACTATTTCAAAATGCCTTAGGGGTCTTTAATTCCTATGTTTTTCCACCTATTTAATGAGCTCCTCCATTTATTAGGTCAAGAGATTGTTGAGGCCCAAGATCCAAACCAAAAGCTGAAGTATACAAGCTAAGATCCTATTCTATATCTAATATATATTACATGAGATTATTATTCTCAATACGTCGCTTTGACACGCGCTAGGCGTTACTAGCACACGACATGAATTTAATCTGATATAAGAAAATTGAAATGGAACCGATTTGAAAGTATGGTTTAAGTGAGATGTGAACCGAATGAAGCTGGTTTGAAACGACTGGATCAAACCAAAAAAAATTACTTACTAGTATAGTTTAGTTTCAGGGCAACAAACAATAAAAAAAGGTGGAATGTTATCAATTTCTAGGCAGATATCTTTCATTAAAGCAAACATAAAAAGAAAATAATCGGTATTGAACTTGCTAAAACTTTACTGTGTGGATCATCGGTGGTAACCAACTTTTTCAAAATGACGTATGTGCCGATAGAAAACAGAGCACCCATGGGATTTAAGGACTCAGCCGTAGCTCTCATGAGTTTCGACCTAACTCAAATCACTTAAACGTTGAGTCTATTGTTGGATCTCTTAGAAACCGTTAGGTCTATTGTGGTTCACAGTTTCGCTCAATTTATTAAGCTCAATATAACTCTACTCGTTGGACTCTTGAGACTATTGTTATAAAGTAGAAGTTACTACTTACTATTAAGGTTAATTATATACAGTCCGGCCTATAAATATATCAAATATATGAGTTGAGCTAGAATGCTATCGATAGCAAATCGGTACTTTTGCCATCAATCTGTTTTCGATGATGGAGTCTCCAAATCGACGATCGGCACCGTTGAACATGATCTATACTACTTGAAGTATTTAGAAATTAAATTTCAAATTTTTTCGATGTCATTTGCCTAATGATCAAAGAGTTTCAAAATTTATAATTTTAATGGTCGATATGAGGCGTTTTCTTGTTTAACGGCATAAAGATATCCAAATCAATTGAATTTTTGTTAGAAAATTCTTTAAACCATTTAAAACAAGATCTATACTCTTGATCTTGATTACAAGACTCCTATCATCATTTTTTTAAGAATATTCATTTTCAGCCGTTTATTTTTGTGTCCACTCGATGGATAAGAGAACAATATCGAAAATATATGAAATTTGATTTCTAAATATTTCAAATGGTACAGATCATGTTCAACGGTGCCGATCATCGATTTGGAGGCTCCATCATCGAAAACAAATGGGTGGCAAAAATACCGATTTGCTATCGATAGTAATCTAGCTCAACTCCAAATAATAGATATATTTTTATAAAGTTTAATTTTTTATTTTTATTCTTATAAAAGTCTTACCGTTTTCAAATGAACTCTTGTTGTTAGTATCCTAGAAAAATCTAGTTAACTATGATAACCATGGTTAATAAATGAGTTAAATTGGTTTTCTTCGTGCCCCTCTAATTTTTTTTGAGGATATTTCTACGTAATTCTGATAGTTAGGATTTTTGAAAAGATATATTTGTTGAATATAACTGAACTTTTCAGAAATAAAAATAAAAAATTAAATTTTCTAGGAATATACTGCTATTTTATATGTTTATCGCAATTAATAGCACTATTATATTATGCAAGAAAAAATGATGAATTAGTTAACTAATGTCAGTTAAAGAAGCAAACTTTCCAACCACCAGTTTGCTTCAGATTGTCGTTTTGTCGCAGTCCGCAAACAGTCCAAAGTCATTGCCTGCAAGGAGTGTAAAAGTACATCTCATATATTGTACCTTTATTAAAATTTGGGATAATTGCTTATATACTTCTGAAAAGTTTCCGACTTTTCGATTTATTCTTTTAGAAGGCTAATATTGAAAATATCCTTACTACGTTCCAACCTATTTCTAATATACCCCAAGAGTTAAAATCTGTTAATTAACTCTATTATCTATGTAAATTTATTATTTTGCCCTTTCAAATATATCCTTCCACTATCATTGTCTTTCTTATTTGCCCTTAAAGTCAGGGGCACAAAAAGTATTTTGACTTTTCGTCTTTTCTAATATATCCCTCTACCTTTACCAACATTTCTTATTTACCCTTAAGTTAAGGACAAAATTGGAATTTTAATTTTATTTAATTATGGTAGAGATTTAACTAATGTTTAACCCAAATTAACTTGACTGGAGATAACTGCAGAGGTATTTTGCAATAACGGTGGAACATATGAGGAATATTTTAGAAAGAAAAAAAAAGTAAGGGTAAATCGTATATTTTTAAATGTATGAGGAATATATAGGTAATTATTCCTTAAAATTTTATAATAATAATATAAAAAATCTTAAAATCAAACTTCAACTTATTGGATTGTTTATAATACAAATTTTTTTATAAAAAAAATTGTTTAGAAGGTGTAGATCATATTACTAGATTTTTTTTTTTTTTTTTGAGAGATATCATATTACTAGATTAGATTTCTGTTTTAATAATAATTAATCATCAACTATTTGGTTCATGAGGGGTGTGTACTACACACAAGGTGCCTCACCATCAAGTTTGGTGCGAACGTAAATATCACTACAACATTTTAAACGTGTTTAAAACAAATGTAAACTATAAGCAATCGACATACAATAATGTAATGAAGAAAAATTGTGTTGGAAATCTGGTACTCGTCTTGATACTAGATTTTAAGAATTCGCAATCCATTCGATCTACATTTGTTGTAAATTAAATCTTTGATTGTTATGATAACAATTTAAATATTTATCCAAATGATGCTAAAAAATTATGAAATTTAGTTTCCAAATACTTTTAATAGTGTAGATCAAATCTAACGGAGATCGATCTATTTGGAAGCCGCATCATCGAAACAACTTG
The DNA here is from genome assembly GCA_025177825.1 of Aechmea fasciata. Classification (NCBI taxonomy): domain Eukaryota; kingdom Viridiplantae; phylum Streptophyta; class Magnoliopsida; order Poales; family Bromeliaceae; genus Aechmea; species Aechmea fasciata. The sequence goes on from CM045945.1 coordinate 4,039,134, forward strand.
GTAGCACAGAGGCCTCCGTGCTACCGATAGTATACCAACCTAGCTCTATATATATATATATATATATATATATATATATATATATATATATATATATATATATATATATATATATATATATATATATATATATATGCCATAATACTATACTATTACGAGCAGCGGGATCCCTACTACCCATGTTGCTGGCGACGGAGTTTTCGAATCGACGATCCTCTCCATTAAATACAAATAAATATGATCTAGAGTATTTGAAAATTGTAGAAAATAAATTTCGTAAATTTTCGAAATCATATAAAGTCCATCAAGTTGGCATAAAATGAACGGTCAAAATCGAACTCCGTCCTAAAAAAGGATGATCAGATCCTTCAATTCAAGATCGGAGTTATTGATCTTTATCTATATAGTGAATAGAATTTTCTATCAAAAATTCAACAAATCCCAATTCTTTTACACCGTTAAACTAGCAAGTATTCCATACCGGCCGTTAAAAATTGTCAAATTTGTGACCTCTTGATCGTAAGGTAAATGATATCGAAAAGTTATAAAATTTTATTTCTAGAAGTTTTAAATCGTAAATAACGTTTAACGGTGTGGATCGTCGAAACGGAAGTTCTATCATCGAAAACAACTTATGAGTACGATGGCGATCGTACTCATAATATATAATAATAGGACTATATATATATATATATATATATATATATATATATATATATATATATATATAGTAGCCGTACTCATAATAAGTTGTTTTCATAAGTTGTTTTCGATTATCGAGAATTTAAAACTTCTAGAAAATAAATTTCGTAATTTTTCAAAATCATAATAAAGTCCATCAAATGGGCATAAAATGAGCAGAAATCGAACGATGTCCTAAAAATAGATGATCGGATCCTTCAATTTAAGATCGGAGTTATTGATCTTTATCTAGGTAGTGAATAGAATTTTCTATCAAAAATTCAACCTATTTCAATTCTTTTACACCGTTAAACTACCAAGTATCCCATATCGGCCGTTAAAAATTGTCAATTTTGTGAGCTTTTGATCGTAAGCTAAATGATTTGAAAAATTACGAAATTTATTTTCTAGAAGTTTTAAATACTCTAGATCATATTTAACGAGTGGATCGTCGATTCGGAAGCTCTATCATCGAAAACAACTTATGAGTAGTAGGGCTCTACTACTCATAATAGTATAGTAGCCATGGCCTATATATAACTTATGAGTAGTAGGGCTCTACTACTCATAATACTATAGTAGCCCTATATATATATATATATATATATATGGAGTTGAGCTAGAATGCTATCGATAGCAAACCCAAGACTTTTGCCACCCATTTGTTTTCGATGATGGAGCCTCCAGATTGATGATCGGTATGCGTTGAATATGATCTATACCATTTGAAGTATTTAGAAATCAAATTTCATAAATTTTCAATATTGTTCTCTTATCCATCGAATGGACATAAAAATGACCGGCTGAAAATAAATATTGTTAACAAAATGATGATAGTGGTCTTGTAATCAAGATCAAGAGTATAGATCTTGTTTTAAATAGTTTAAAAAATATTCTAACAAAAATTCAATTGATTTGGATATCTTTACGCCGTTAAACGAGAAAACGCCTCATATCGACCATTAAAATTACAAATTTTGGAAGCTTTTGATCATTAGGCAAATGATATCGAAAAGAATTGAAATTTAATTTCTAAATACTTCAAGTGGTATAGATCATGTTCAACAGTACCCATCGTCGATTTGGAGGCTCCATCATCGAAAACAAATGGGTGGCAAAAGCGTCGATTTTGCTATCGATAACATTCTAGCTCAACTCTCTCTCTCTCTCTCTCTCTCTCTCTCTCTCTCTCTCTCTCTCTCTCTCTCTCTCTCTATATATATATATATATATATATATATATATATATATATATATATATATATATATATGAGGAGTAGGGCTACTATACTCTTATGGATAGTAGACCCTTACTACTCATAAGTTGTTTTTGATGATGGGGCCTCTGAATCGACGATCCACTCCGTTAAATATGATCTAGAGTATTTAAAACTTTTAGAAAATAAATTTCGTAATTTTTCCGATATCATTTACCTTACGATCAAAAGCTCACAAAATTGACAATTTTTAACGGCCGGTATGGGATACTTGCTAGTTTAATGGTGTAAAAGAATTGAAATAGATTGAATTTTTGATAGAAAACTCTATTCACTACCTAGATAAAGATTAATAACTCCGATCTTTATAAATTGAAGGATCCGATCATCTATTTTTAGGACGTCGTTCGATTTCGGCTGTTCATTTTATGCCCATTTGATGGACTTTATTATGATTTCGAAAAATTACGAAATTTATTTTCTAAAAGTTTTAAATACTCTAGAACATATTTAACGGAGTGGATCGTCGATTAGGAGGCCACATCATCAAAAACAACTTATGAGTAGTAAGCGTCTACTACTCATAAGAGTATAGTAGCCCTACTCTATATATGAGTTCGGCTACTATGCTATTAATAGCACGAAGCACTCGATGCTATCCAGTTTTTCGCCGTTAGATCTATTCTTTTGATAATTTTCACCCGTTAGATCATACTATTCAACCAACCACCACCCAACCCTAGGGGGTTCATATCATCCTAACCGCACATCCAATCCAATGGCCGAAAACTTAGTAACACTAATGACTTGGTGCTTTTACCGACCGTCCCTAGAGCAAGTGGCAAAGGGCTTGGTGGTTGGTACCCGAGACCTAAGTTCGAATCCTAGTTGATTCACATTTTCAGCTAAGTTTATTTCTAAATAAAATAAATGAAGCGGGTAGCCTGCTATCCTTCTCTCAAAAAAAAAAAAAAAAAGACTTGGTGCTATTAATATCATAGTAGTCTAGTTCTATATATATATATATATATATATATATATATATATATATATATATATATATATATATATATATATGTAGTCCTACATTATAATACACATGAAGACGATCATTTCTATCATAAGTTGTTTTCGATGATAGAGCTTCACACACACAAACAAAAGGGGAGAATCGCTATTGCTCCATTTCCATGTTTCCCTCAAAATCGAATAGGTAAGGTCGTTGCTTGAATGTTCAGGAGGAGATGCACAGATCTATTGAGCAGTGGTCTTGCAATGCCGGTGCGAGAAATTTTATCTTTCCATGACTGCCCAATCCTTTTGTTAAAAATTTTTGTATTTTTGAAGCTACCTAATCCGAATTTTTCGAAATATAATTTTGAAAAACTGATTTGATCGCGATTACTCTGAGCAAGGAAAAAAATCTATTCTGATTTTTTTGGAGAAAACTTTTAAACAGATCGTTTATACATTTTTACCAACTGTTCACGAATAATTCGCGTATTATACGTGAATTAATTATCTGAGCTCATACACGCCTCATACGCCACCAAAATTTTAATGCCAAATGGCTAAAATACTGAAAACCCCTTATAAATATATGCTTTTTACTTTTCTCTTCTGATTTTAAAAATTTATATTTTATTCTGTTAAATTTTTAGAAATATTGTTAATATGCAATCAATAGAGAAGGTGAAATAATAAAATTATAAGATATGGAGAGAATAGTGAAAAAGCACACTGACTGAGGAGAGCTAAATGTATTAACTTGAATTTTTGAGAAGATAAAATATCAATTTTTGAAAATCACAGGAATAGCAAAAATACAGGTATTTATCGGAGAATTTTCTATATTTTAGCTACGCTGAATTATAGAAAGTCTCCTTACATTTTAAGCTTGCCTTAATTACCCATGAATAAAAAAAATTACATTAATTATTTTTTATTCTTTATCATTATTTTAAAGAGGTTTAGCTATTAAAGATAATTATTACATTTAGTTATAAAAATTTATAAATATAAATTGGCCAATTTGCATAAAAAATTCACTAGTTTTGAGCTTTTGTAAAAGTGGGCCATCTTTTTCGATTTTGAAGATTTGGAACAAATTTTTAGTAAACTGATCAAAATACCCTTATATCTTTTTCTCTCTTTTTTTTTTTTCTAGTGTTCTTTTTTTTTTCGAAGAAGGCGACGGAGGCGAAGGCGTAAACGGCCCCCATCGTCTCGCACCTCACGCCCTTACCCCCACTCTCGCCTGCGCACCCCTCGCCCTACTCGCCTCCGACCTAGCCGAAGCCACACTGCGACCCACTTCTTTTTTTTTTTTCCCTTCGACCCTCCTCCACCGCCTCCGCGGCCCTCCACGACAATAACGAGGACGGTAACGTCTTCCTCCACCTGCGCCCTCCACCTCCACTACAGCGAATTTTCTACCCGCCAAACAAATCCAGTCCCATTGCCTCTGCCGGTAAGGAAGAGAAAGTGCTTCTCGGGGCCGAGAAGCTCGCAAACGAGAGAAGGGGCACGCGGCTCACCCACCTACTCAGAGGGCGGCAATGAGCGCGGCCTCGACAGTGTCGGAGGCAAGGAGGGCGAGTAATGCACGGGAGAATCTCTGTATTAGCACTTTTGTTTGTTTAAAGCAAAAAAAAATAACTAAAAGGTCAAAAACTAGAAAATAATAAAGAAAACCAGAGAAGAAGGGAGAAGAAGATGAATTTACACTATTAAAATTAAATTATATTGTTTTAAAAGAATGTTGCACTATTATGGACGTAAGTTACACTCTTTTAAATGTAAACTGCCCTTTAAGATGTCAAAACGATTTAAAATTTAATTTCTAAATTTTTAAATAGTATAGATAATGTTCAATAGTGCCGATCATCGATTTTGATGCTCCATCATTAAAAATAAATGGGCGGCAATAGAGCCAATTTGCTACTAATAGTATTTCAGCTCAACTTATATTTTAAGATATGGAATATTGTGACGTACTAACTCATTTTAGTATAGTTTTACATCCTAATTTACCAATCTTTTAAATTTTTTGAATCTATGAGATGTCGGCAAAATGCAGGGATGGTAATTAATGCAATTTTTAACGCAGTCGGATAATTAAGCTTTCTACAATTTAGCAAAATTTTGAATAAATGAACATCCAATTTAATAGATGAGAATGCACCATTAAGCCTATTTGTTTTACCAAATGTGAATATCGGATTGAAGTAAACTTTAGAATAAACTAGAATTCACTTGAAAGTTACTTTCATTTCTTTATTTGTTTATTTATATAATTGTGAAACTAAAATTCTTTTAAGTTTTAAAGTTTATTTGGCACAAAGTGATCAATGGCATAAAAACTTGAAGGTGCCAAAAATAAATCAATATTTTATTATTTTTTCTCACTTTTTTCTATAATTGATTTTGGCCTGGGATTGTTGGAAGTGAATTACTGTTTTGAACGATTTTGAGTTTCGACCTAAAAATAAAGTTACTATGAACTAAATAACAAAAATAGATATTTATAACCAGAAACTACAATTCTCTCACCCCTTTCCGTGAAACAAACACAGATGACAAGTCTTTTCTATTATTAGTATTTCATATAAAAATAGTAACATCTAATTGAGAACTTTTTAGATCACACAAGCGCATTTTCAGTAAAGACCCAACTTTCAAAAAATTACACTTTGTGGTTCTACCATTTTATTTTATTTTTTTCCCTTCGCTGCAAGAATCTACTGTTAATTAAATAAAGTATTTTTTTTTTTTTTTGAAGAAAATAGTGTGAACGCTATTCTCCGTTTATTTCGTTTAGAAATAAACAGTGAAAATGTGAATAAGCCAGGATTGACAGGGTCTCGGTAAAGCTAACTGTACTTTCTGAGGCGGTGGTCGGTGTTAAATAAAGTATTAAAGTGATACTTTTTATTAGCTATGTAACATTACATCGTAGCGTTTTACGTACTATTCTACCGTCTACATTTGAAAGAAGTATTATTTTATTATTCTATTTAACGGTCCATAATTATAGTAAAATAAAAAATAAAAGTATAGAATAGTTAAGTGCAACTTTTTAAAATATAACCGACCGTTCCTAGAGCAAGTGACAAAGGGTTGGGTGATAGGTACCCGAGATCCAAGTTCGAATCCTAGTTGATTCATATTTCCAGCTAAGTTTATTTTTAAATGAAACAAACGAAGCGGATAACGTGCTATCTATTTTTCAAAAAAAAAAAAAACTTTGTTAATATTTGGTTTAGTTTTGTAGTTATCTAATTTGGAGATAAATCCTAATCTAATTGGGATTATTTAATTTGGCATATATGGATTATAATTAGAAGGATAATTCTAGTAGAACTCGAATTATACTCTTATTAGGAGACATGTATTATATATACATGCTACGGCCAAATTAATCGGAGCGACCAAAATTAAAAGCCATGCACTAATTAATTAAGTTCTTTGGGGCGTACGGGTGCTGCGGAGAGAACCGAAGTGAATTTCGGTGGCAGCAACATCATGAGCCGAGTTGGAGCTCTAATTAATTAAGGAGTGATCCGTACGGGTGGTGAGAGAGAATTAATTTTGGAGTTTCTCTAATACGACGCGTCGTTCGTCGTTTCGGATCCAATTAAGTTTTGGTATTTTGGGAGATCTTCTTCAGTCTTTTTCGACATTAATAAAGTATTTCGTCCGTCTTCGCTCATGACGTAGGCCATTACGAACCACGTAAATATCGGTGTGCTCTTTCCGCTTTATTTTTTCTTTTCTCGCATCAAATTATTTTCTGAATCTATTTTTCGACGTTCCGATTTATAACAAACTTTTTAAAATATATAATTGTAAATTGAAAATATGTTGAGCCTCAAGGGAAAAATTGAAGTTCATCTTTTGTCTGAATGTCATTTTACTATAAAATGATTTTATTACATTGTCATCCTACATGACACAGTAAGATTGCTTTGAAATATATTTTATGTGACATAATTGCTATAATAAATAATTTTCTAGCTAAAGAGATTATATATATATATATATAAAAACTTATTGTAGAAAAATTATATTATGTGCGGTATGAAAAATAATACGATAAAAAAATATAACATATATATTTATTCTTATATATAATATCACATTATAAGCATATATTTCTATATACCGACTTGATTTTGCATAATAATGTTAGATGCCCCTTGCTTCTAATAACCAGATTCTTACTATTAATAAATAACAATGATAGAGAAAAGATTATTTTTGGATTTATAAAAATAGACAAAGGAATGTACAAAGGCCGTCTGAATATTAGATTTTTTTTTTTTTTTTTTTTTTGCAAAATAGATGCCTAAATTTTTAATTTTGACAATTATATCTCGATCCTAAACTTTATAAAATAGTTCAATGGACTCTTCTTCTGAAGTGAACACACTAATTTTATGATCATTTTGATAGAATATCGTGCATATTAAGTCAAGCATGAAGATTGAAGAATAAGCTGAACTAAATTTTAACTTTTATGGCTGTTTTTACATGTTAGAATACAAATTTTTTTTTTTTGTGGGTTTAAAGTTTTATAAAAAAAGTAGAAAATATATACTATCCAAATAATTATGTAATTAACAACTTTAACTAAAGAGAGAAATGATTTCACACTTTTTTATTTTAGTATTTTATGGTTTAAAATATATTACTTTTGTACTTTATGATTTTGTTTCTCTTCCCGTTATCCCCTTCGTTAATTTTTTTCATTAAATTAGTTATAAAATTAAAATCATGGGATGCTAAAATAAAAATTCGGTAAACATACTAAAGTCAATATTCAATAAATCACAGGTGGGATATCTGAAATTTTTTGTATATGATTTAAGGAAGAATTAATAGAGTTGCTGATAGAAAGAGAAATATGAAATTCTAGAATATATCCTAAATAAAAGGAAATACAGTTTAAATCATAAAGTATTAAAATAAAAAAAATTACAAAATTATAGAAATAATATTTAAAATTTACTTAAAAATTAATGGTCAAAATTGAAAGTTAAAAATATGTGTTTGTCGGATCGTTGGCGCTAACCATTAATCCCGCTCGGCAGTAGAAATATCAACAAATTCACTTAAAGGGTATAGAACGAGCGTACGGAGTCTCGATTGTGACTCATTACATATCCACTTCGAACATACCAATGAGTGTCGTATACTATTTTTTGTGATTGGCTCGCATGGCTAGCCAGTAACGTGAGATAACGGGATTGGCCATTTAAGCCAACATTGTTTACAAAGGGGCTAAAATTAGGGAATGGAGTGGTTACCGGTTAGTTACTACTTAGTTGTCAGCTGTACACCCGGCGCAGCAGGCAACAAATTCAAATTCTCGACGCCAACAAACTCCAACTCAACCCCTTCCTTTATTCCTGCGCTTCCGTACTCATCCCTTCACGCTCTCCCAAACCCCTCTCTCTCTCTCTCTTTCTCTCTCTCTCCTTTTTGGGTATAAATAAAGAGCAAATCAGCTGCAGCAATTATTATATTCCCGTTCCTTGATTCTCATTCTCCCTTTCTCTTTTATTCTTCTTCTCCTCGTCCTCCTCGACCTCCATTAATGGCGCCGCCCCCCTCGGCTTCGGCTTCGACGGAGAGGGGGACGATGACGACGAGGAGGAGCGTGCTCGTGACGGGGGGCGCGGGGTTCATCGGGAGCCACACCGTGCTCCAGCTCCTCAGGGAGGGGTTCCACGTCTCGATCATCGACAACCTCGACAACTCCGTCCCCGAGGCCCTCGACCGCGTCCGCGCCCTCGCCGGCCCCGCGCTCGCCCCAAACCTCCGCTTCTTCCTCGTAAAAACCCTAGCTCTCTCTCTCTCTCTCTCCCTCTCTCTTGTTCTATCCCTCGCCCTTTTCTTTCTCTCTCTAGATTTTGAGAGCGGTGCGCGCCCATTGCTTGCGTTTGCAGGGAGATTTGAGAAGCAAGGAGGACCTGGAGAAGGTGTTTTCCTCAAAAAGGTTGAGTTTCTTCTTTTTATCCTCGCTAGTTTTATTGTGTTTGTACTTGTGTGGTGGCTGCATTTCGTTGGAGAATTAAATTTTGAAGAACAATTTTTATTGTCCCGAGAACCGGTGATATTTCGGTGTAAGATAGAATAATTATAAATTTGTGTTTGCTTTCAGAGGATATCCTTAGTAGTGTTTGGATAAAAAATCAAGAATAATGTCTAAATATATTTTTAAAAATAAAATAATTAATTTATATTAGTATATTTTATATAAAATTATTTCACATTGTAATTTATAATATAATATTTTATATAAGTTTAATTTAAAATAGTATATTTATTTTATTTTATATATATATATATATATATATATATATATATATATATATATATATATATATATATATATATATATATATATATATATATATATATATATATAATATTAATATATAAATAATAAAACTTAATAAAATAAATAATATATTAAATTTAATTAATTTATATTATATATAAGATTTATGTATAAATATATTATCATAAAATTACTATATATATTATTATATTTGTTTTATTATCTATCTATCTAATAAAATAAAGACAGAACAAAGTTGTTCTCATTTTCCTAGGAACAATTTTTAACGGGATGTTCAACCTGTTTTGACTGGAACAATTCGTTCCCCGAAGTTTCGATGGCGTTTGGCTACAAATTGGGGGATATCCCTTTTGTTCCAGGATATCCTCCGTGCCAAATGCAGCTGTGTGGTTTAGGGGGTGTTTTGCTGCAAATAGTTGCAACTGCATTGCAATTTTAACTACATGCATATCCGAAGTTGGTGTTTGGTTTAATGCATTTGAGTTCAATTGCTGCAGTTAGAATTGTATAAGGAAGTCCAACTTCGGAAGTTTAACCAATGCATATCCGAAGTTTAACCAACTATTTAAACATTGTTTTCTACTTCCTACTAGTTTAAGCTTTTAGAGAGCAGTCAAAAAGGAAAAAAGGTTTCATAGTAATTGGTTCTTTAATATGGTATAAGTGCAAGTTTTTAAGTGTTTGGCATTGTCAGATCCATCGCACCTGCTAATAAAATATCGGCACGATATTGCACTCAGGTCGGGCACAAATCAAAACCTCTATTCTTTAAATTAGTAAGTATTTTTTTTAATAAAGTTCAAAAGATGTGATAAAAAGACATAATAAATAGTTAGAATATTTTGTTGCTAAAGAAAATAAATATTTCATTCTATTATGTGTCGGCACACAATAATTTTTTGACACGCATGTGCAGCTCGTCAGTTTCAGCCACGACCGCGTCAAACGAGTTCAATCCTTGTATAAGAGTATGAGATCATGACCTATAGACTCCTACATTTAGTTAGCTTCCTCTCATTTAATTCATGTTCACATTTTGAACCTATCAAAAATGTATCCCAGGCATGTGGGCAGTTTTCTCCTTACATTACTTTTTTTTTGAGCATGGAAATAGGATTTGTATTGAAGGTTATCAGTTAGTTGGACATGCTAGATGGTATATTTGCGTTGAGCAATGGTAAGCTCGCTTCCAAAAATTCATGGAAGTAGAGATTTAGCAGTTGGAATTATATAATCAAGAGATTTACACAAATCATATAATGATGATGGGCCCTACACACTATCCAAAAAATCAATCACTTTGGAATACATCCTATTTCAATCTACTCTTGGGAATGAGCATAGCATTATTCATTTAAACTCCAAAAAAAAAAACTATCATAAGGTCTATCAGTATCTGGATTTGCTTGTACATGAATTTGGTTTTGTTTTGGGTAATCATGTGTTGAGCTACTCTTTGTGTTTATTTGTAATATAGTATGTTCTGATATGCACGTGAGCAAACTGATTTTGGGAAAGTAACCCTTTCCTGCACAGGCTTTGTTATGGACAGTTATATGATGTATAAAACTGTATTTAGTTGTAGACATTAGTGGGTTGGTGGTGATGTGGAGATTACACCCAATGGTTTGCTTGTTTAGTGCTTCATTATGTTTTGCAGAAAAATATATCGAACCCGCCAAACTCTAGCCTAGTTACATTTAACCACCCAAACTTTAAAAAGCTAAAAAAATCAGATGAACTTTTAATTTGGAACTAAATATGGCTTGGGGCAGTCATTTGACCTTGAAAAGTTCATGTTTACTCATTTTCTTTTTGAATGCCTAAATGATTCTAAGGGCCCATTTGGTTCACTGATTTTAATATTTCAGTATCCACTATATTTTCTATTGAAAATATTCAAATCATTATTATTCAACTCAAGTTGGGTAGTTGTGAAAGTGTTAATAAAGTAGTGGAATCATTAATAAAGTAATGGAATCATTATAGATTCCTAGGTGGTAGAAATACTAGATTATCATGGGTTGTAGGAGGCATTCTCATTTCCATGCTTGATGGGAATTATTGTAGTTTATTAATTAGGTTTTAACGATCTCCCAACCTAAGTGACTTTATAAGTTAGTAACAAACTTGCCATTCCCAATATAAAATATACAACATTTCCGGAATATTACAAACCTTGAACGAAACAGCCCTTAAGGGTATTTGACTTTATTTATCTTTATATAGTAGCTACTTAATAAAGAAGACTAGTTCAAATCGGGGTCAGGTAGCTAATTGAAGAGAATTGAAAGTTCATGCAGTTTTTCGGTTTTTTTTTTGTTATTTTTTTAGTTTGGGTGGTTAAGTGTAATCGGACAAAAGCTCAAGATGATCCGACATATATTTTTCTTTATTTTATTGCTATTACTTAGTCAAAAGCTACAGAGAGTTCCTTCTTGTGAAGAAATCAATTTATTTAGAAACTTAATTATTTCATCAATGAATGTCATTTGATCTTGTTTTCTCGCGAGGATCACAAGGTGAAGAAAATTTATCTGATCAGTTAGAATTCAAAGACCTAGCCTTTTAGGAGATTGTTTCTTCAATCTACTTTGTTAGTTCTTATCATAAGAAATATGATAGCACTAGGAGCAGCACCTTCGAAACCCAGCAACAATTTTTGTTACTCATCATTTTTTTTTTGAGGGTAAATACTCAAAACTCTTCATCCATGATCAGATCATTTTATTTTCACTTATGCCAGAATTTAAATTTTGCACATGTGGCAGCTTTTAGTTTTTCCCACTCTACTATGGGGCGATCTCAAATGAATCTTTTCCCACCTATGTAGCAATGTAACAATTATTTTGTATTTTCACTAATGGTTTTTGGTGACTTACATTTGCTGTAGCTTTCTAATGCCTGTTTGGCTTGACTTGTGGTACAATTCACATTCTCAGGAAGAAGTCAAGCATATAGCAAAGAAAATGTTTGTAGCTCTTTTCAGTTAGAGAGTTGAGATGAGGTTGCGGACCCCTAGCAGAAGCTCTGATTTACAGATCTGCTTCTGCTGCAGCATGTAGCTGTTAGGTGAACTAAACAAAAAAGTTGTTAGTGCTTCTTCTAGCAGCTTACCTTAAATAGTCTTCTGCAGAAGACCCAACTAAACAAATGAGCATCTCAGTAATTCATTGTAGCCGAGTTATGTATGACTTTCACATTCTTACGTTTAGCTCGTCGATAACATAAAATTGTTGTATCCACAGGTATGATGCTGTAATTCATTTTGCTGGGTTGAAGGCTGTTGGAGAGAGTGTTGCGAGACCTTTCCTCTATTATGACAACAATTTGGTTGGAACAATCAATCTGTACGAGTTCATGGCAAAAAACGGTTGTAAAAAGGTCTTCTTCACATCTACTACTTGTTTTCCACTAACTATATAGCTAACATTGTAACTTACAACTTTTACTATAGTGAAGTTTTTCTTAGTTTAGCATTTCATTCCTCATGCATCTAACCACATCTTGATGAATCTCACCATAAAGGAGTCGGTTCCAAACAAAGGAAGGCCACACATTTGTTTGGAAGATTGTACAAATTATAAGTTGCATGCAGTTAATTCAACTAGGGCTCTGCTTTTTTACATTGTACTTATGCTTTTTAACTCGATGTTTTATTTTCCTATTTTTGTGTGAAATAGATGGTATTCTCATCCTCTGCTACTGTTTATGGCCAACCTGACAAAATTCCATGTGTTGAAGATTTCGAGCTAAAAGCGATGAATCCGTATGGTAGGACAAAGGTATGTTCAATTGTCAAGTTATTTATTATTTTTCCAGCTTGTTCTTGGCTCGACTGGTGGAAAAGCTTCTCTACTCCAAGATTCTGAAGCTTTTGTCAACCATTCATTTGCTAATAAATAGTTCATAGTTTTTGTTGTAGCTTAGAAGCTAAAATGAGCTTTTGCCGAGTAGCAGAAGCTTCAATTAGTTGAAAACTTCTGCTTTTGCTGCAGAGAGAAGCAATGGAGGGGATTTTAGTGAAAAAGCTATTGATGCTTTTTCAAACAGATTGCTTTTGTTTCTCCCTTTTTTTTCCTGAGGAAAATGTGAACAGATTGTTAGGACAACTTTACTCAAAGAAGTCCTTATTTTAGATTAGCCATGTGTTTTATAGCGTGAAACATTCTTATAAATATCAGGAAAATCTTTTACTTGGTGTACTTGCATCTTCACATTCTGTAAATTTTGGTGTAATAGCTTTTTCTTGAAGAGATTGCTCGGGATATCCAAAAAGCTGACCCTGAATGGAGAATCATACTGCTAAGATACTTCAATCCTGTTGGAGCTCATGAGAGCGGTCAAATTGGTGAAGATCCGAAGGGTATTCCGAATAATTTGATGCCTTACATCCAGCAAGTTGCTGTTGGTAGGCTGCCTGAGTTGAATGTGTATGGCAACGATTACCCAACAAAGGATGGTAGCGCGGTAAGTAAAGATTTAGATATCTACTTGTTACTTTTGTTTACTATATTACTTCTAGCTGTCTAGTATCATAGGTTGTAGTTACTTTCTCATGAAAATCCTGCACTGTCTTGGTTGAGCCTGAATTAGCATGTTTCATGTGGGTTCTAGTGTCTGTTATTAGTGGTGACTGAATGGCCATTGGAACAGCTTTTAGAAGTCATAATTTAGCACCATTAATATGCCAAGATTGTGTATATACTCAAACATGTTTATTGTCAATTACTTATTCTTAACATGTTCGTCTTCGAAATTTTTACTTCGCTATAGATAGTTATGTTACTGCCATGTCTGATTAGAAGCTAAAAGCTGTTGTTGACTCTGTGCTGTTTGTATAATTGAAGTATTCTTGTTTACTAAAAAAATTGTTTTACTCATTTTTCTTGGAATTAACAACATTACTTGAGCCAGAAAAAAACTACATTTGACACGTTAATTCTACCATTCATCAATATTAGTTCATACCTTTTCATTTAGCTGTATCCCAATATATGATGCTTTTGCTTCTGAATTAGGGGAAATAATATATTAAGACAAACTCTCTTGCAACTCAGTTTCCTACTATTTCTATGATAATGTATTTTTAAGTGGGAAAATTAGTATGGCTTTAAATTTATCTGCCTGTGATTCTTCCCCAATCAGATTCGAGACTACATACACGTCATGGACTTAGCTGACGGTCATATAGCAGCCCTGCGGAAACTTTTCGCCACTGAAGATATTGGTCTCTCTCTCTCTCTCTCTCTCTCTCTCATTTGCATACATTGACACACATGCACATTCCATTATCAACTTAAAGCTTTTTTATTTTGTTTAGGTTGTGCTGCCTACAATTTGGGGACAGGATGTGGCACATCTGTGCTTGAAATGGTTGCAGCATTCGAGAAGGCATCTGGGAAGGTTAGTCGGCAATGCAAGTGTTTCTCCTGTTGTTCTAGATGTTGAAAATTAATACATCCTTCTTTTTTTGTCTCCATCATTAATATAACTCACAGAAAATTCCCGTCAAGTTATGCCCGAGGAGACCTGGTGATGCCACTGCTGTCTATGCATCCACTGAAAAGGCTCAAAAGGAACTTGGTTGGAGGTACTCCCTACTCTTTCTTCTCCTAATGTTGGCTACAACTTTGTAAACTACCATAATAGAATTCTATGGAGATTGAAGATTGTCTAAAAGAAGAATCAAAACATTCAGCACACATGAGAAAATCTACTTCTTGAGACATAGTAAAGCGAATTGTTTTGATCGAACAATATTATTATTATTATTGAAGCGAGAGTATCTGATTGCAGAGCAAAGTACGGCGTAGAAGAAATGTGCAGAGATCAGTGGAATTGGGCTAGCAAGAATCCATACGGTTACTGCCCCCAGCCTTGAAAGAGTCCGGCAACTTCATTCTTTACTCGAGATAATATGCTTGTGAGGTTTCATCATGTACTGTGCGTGTTATAAAAGCAATAAAGTTTCACCTCATTTCGTTAAATGGCCATTTCTATTAGGAGTAATGTTGTGCTCAACTAACAAATCTTGCAATAGTTTACAAATCATGTGATTTACAGTAGTTTTGGACATCCTCCTTGGTTTCGCAAATCATGACTGCCACTACATGATTCATCCCTACTTGCCGATAAAATCCAGCCCATATTAATGTTTGTAAACTCTTATTAGGATTTGTAGACTATTATTAGGAATATTCTTGAACACTCTTCTCTGTTGTAATGTGGTGGCCTATAATGTAGGACATAGGTTGAGTGTAGATTTTGTTGAATTATTTATTCATCTTTGGGTCTTGGGCCTTGTGGCTCACGGGGTAGTTAATACTTTGGTGGACAAAAATTTTGTGGGCATCCGTCCCCAAACAAGTTGTTTGAGGACAGAGGACTGATGGATGCCGTGTGGTGTGCGGGCGCCCATCACGGCCCACAAACTTTTTTCTTTTTTTTTTTCTGTTTCCGAGGGTCACGATGGGCACCCGCACACCACGCGGTGCCCATCGGCATCGTCCCCCCCGCACACCATGCGGTGCCCATCAGCGTCGGGGAACACCACGCGGTGCCCATCGGCATCGTCCCCGACGATGCTGAGCTTGGCCATTTAACATGATTGTGACCCATATAATAGCTTGGCCGTGCAGCATTATTGGTTACTTCAAAGAAGCATAGTGTGGAAATGCTAATTTGTTAATGGTTTAAAACCAAGTTACAAGTAGAGCAAAACTGCTAAGAGAGTGTAAAAATTAGTATCGAATACAAAACATACTTTCACTTTGTAAAATATAAACAAGGAGAGTGTATGGTAGTGTAGAACCAGAAAAGACACAAAACATAGGATTTTTTATTATAATAGGCTTCTCCTAAACTTTTATTTTAAAAATAAATTAATTAAATTTTTATTTATAAATATGATCCTATAAAAGCGGTGAATGATTCACTGTTTTTAAAAGCGTTGAACCATTCACCGCTTTCTTTGTTTTTCTCATTTATTTTTATATTTTTATATTGATAAAAGCGGTGAATAGTTTACCGCTTTTATTTTTTTCCTACTACTTATAAGTAGTTATGAATACGCTGAATCATTCACCGCATTTAGAAGTTTATTTTTATAATTATTTTTTTTAAAAAAATTATTTTTATAATTATAAAAATTGATAAGATTATTTATAAAAAAAATTCCAAAACATACTCCTCTTTTTTTTTAAAAAAAAAAAAGCTAAGAATTCTCAGGTTTTATATATTGCAAGAAATAAACAATGAAGCAGCATGCAAGCCTTTCCATCCTGGAAGCAATATGTTGATGAATTTTAGATTGAATGAACCAAAACTTTGCATAACATTGTCCCAAAGGCGAACAAAAATGCGAGACAAACTGTACAAGATTAGTCATTGTAATGGTTTGAACAACTCTCAATCAAGGGAAAATGGCATTAACAAAGGCCTCGGCATCGAAGGGTTGAAGGTCGTCCACCCCCTCGCCAACACCTACAAACTTTACCGGTATACCGAGCTCATCTACCACACTCACCTGCAATAAAATTGATGTGAGATTATCACCGTTTGAACAGTAATGTATCGTTTGCAGCCGCATATGCGGTGCGGACAATGAACAGCACCGCACATTGTCTTGGTGGGTGGCCAATATGCAGTAGTCTGCATACGCGACAACATGTCCGGTATATTATTCATCCGCAAGTCCATGTAATTTGTGATTAGATACTGGATCAGATTATAGCGATATTCAAATCCGGTGCTCATTCGATATCAAACCTAAGACGTTCGGAGAAGAAAAGAAGAAATCAACATATATAATGATTACACATCTAAATGTTGACATATACTTTTACAATCGGTATTAATATTTGCGTAGATAATTATGCTGATTTCTTGGATAACTAAGTATTGTGAATAACCGCTTGCGTTTTTAGCTAAATTTTAGTCCATCTATTTATTTCTAACTTCAAGGAACAATTATATATCTTCTGAAATTATATGAGCATGTTTTAATACTTTTAGGCTTCGTTTGGTTCGGATATAAGCAGGAACTAGTTATACCGGGGATAGATACAAGTATGGATTTTCGTAGGAACAAGGGTGTTTTTTTGTTTGGATGAAATTGTGAGTATAAGGTGGAACTAGAAAAATTATGTTTGGATGGTTAGAATGAAACAAGAGGAATAAGGATTATAATTTGAAATTAAAATTATATTATCTAATTAATTAACATCTAATATTATATTTATAATTTATAATATTTAATTAAAATTCATAATTTTAAATTTTTAAAATTATAAAATTTAAATTTAAGATTAATTTTAAAATTAAAAAAATATCAAATATCAAATTTAAAATTTAAAATTTTAAAATTTAAAGTTAAAATTTTTGAATTTTAATTCTAAAATTATAAATTAAATATTTTTAAAATTTATATTTTGATTCATTTTTAAATTTTAAATTCTAATTTAAAACTATCTCTCTCTCTCTCTCTCTCTCTCTCTCTCTCTCTCTCTCTCTCTCTAAAGTGGGCTGGAACCCACGCTTTGTTCCCGCCCCGGGTGGGAACAGTTGTTCCCACCATAGTGTTTTTTTGTTTGGGTACAAGAGGGGGGATAACCCCCTTATCCCCCTCTTGTACCCAATCCAAACGCTACCTTAATAGACAATCATGCATATATGCATCCGCATACTGCACATTCGATATTGCAGCAGGTGGATCACCCACATACCATTCAGCGTCTTTTATGACTAATATATTGCCAAACAAAACCACAAGAAGAAATGCAAGCATACCACGCAGCCACCTCGAGCAGAACCATCTAGCTTTGTCAGGATAAATCCGGTAACTCCAACTACCTGCAATGACATTTTTCAGACGAATGAAATAAAGGAAGATCAAAGTTATTATTAAAGGATAAGTCATAAACACAATAAACAATTGGATACATCTTAAAGGGACTCTTTCTAGGAAAGCAGCACATGGGCTTCCATTAAGGATAAAAAGAGAACTTACCTCAACTCACTTGACCAAGCAAGCCACATCAAAACTACCAATAAGAACCGTCTTAAACGCACTAAGTGGGTATTGATCCTGAGGGAGTAATATGCGGACTCAAAAGACACACAACAGGAGATGGACTTTTGTTTGACCTGAACCCTAAAAAGTATTGTTCCATGAAAAAGAAATCTGCTAGCAACAGCCATCTTCTAGCTTACTTAAATATACGTAACCAAAAGCAAGCATGGAATAGTTGATAGATAATTACAATAAGGGGCCGTTTGGTTCAAGATTTGTAATATTCCGAAAATATTGTATATTTTATATTAGGAATGGCAAATATGTTACTAACTTACCAATCCACTTGGATGAGAGGTGGACCCATGATAATTTAATATTTCTACAACCTAGTAGTCTATAATAATTCCGCTACTTCACTAACGCCTTTTACAACTATATATCCAACTTGAGTTGAATGGCAATGATTTAAATATTTTCAATAGAAAATATAGAGGATTATCTGAATATTATAAACGGTGAAACAAGCGGCCCTAAAGGACTTAAGTGTATTGCCATTTTCAGAGCACTATGTAAGGCTATTAGGGGTGAAAGTTGTTAGGACGAACTCCGATTGAATCCGGTGTCAGATTCAATCGGATCAGATTCGATCGAATGTCAAAATTATGCATCTAGTTGAATTTGGATTAGTATACTATATTTACAATATTTTCGACTTTGGATTTGGATACAGATACACTAGAATATTTCGAATTTGGATTCGAAATGGGAAGTCGTATTCGGATTCAGATTTAGATTCGGATTCTGATTCAAATTTGGATTTGGATTATTCAAATAAAAAAAGAGGGTGGTGTAGCTTAGATGGTAGAAAGCTGTCTCACATGTCACATCTCAAATAATTTTTTAAATTTTGTGTGGGGGATGAGGCGGTTTTTTTTTTTTCTTTTTTTTCTTTTTTCTTTTTTTTTGTGTGTGACGGAGATAAGGACGTTAATATATGTTGTGGGAGGATAAGCTGGTTTATTATATTTTTCGTTTATTTTATTATGAGTTTCATATTAAAAATGCTTTTATGTTTTGCTAGATCTTAGATATTATGCAATAAAAAATAGGTATATAAAAAGTTGAACACGAATGTGAAATTTTATTCACATTGTTGCTAATTCTTGTTTATATTCATATGTGCATATTATTATTATATATTATTATCCGAATAATATCCGAATACAAATCTAATTTATATCCGAATCTGAAGAAATATTTAATCGTATTAGATTACATTTTTAACAGATATGGTAACGAAATTTAGCATCCGACACATATCCGCATCCGAATTCGCATTTGACAAAAATATGAATGCAAATATGGTTTCGTCAAATATCTGACCATAGTCGACCATTTATACCCCTAAATGCTATTCCAACTGCAAAAGATGGGAATTTCCAAAGGTAGCATACCACTGAGGATAAGAAACTTACATCATTGAACTCTCTTGCCTGCTGTAGCATATTCAGACCAGTTGTCCCATCCAGAACTAGCAAGATCTCCTATACAGCATAAGAAAGTGCCTCTGATAAGAGGTAATGTGAAAGAAAAAAAAAAGGGTTCAATTGCGAGCTCGTGGTTATTTAAGTGGTGAGTTATCAAAGCTATTAGAAAGTCTAAGAACAGTGAGGTGCATTGATTTTGAACAAAGAGATTTAACCCGAAAATCTACTTCAAAAAAGCATTAGCATCCACAGAGATAGTAACAGAGTAAATAAGACATTCAACATGGATATGTTGATATATTTCTTAAGCAACTGTACCGATAGTTCTCATTTTTTTCAATAGCTTTAAAAGATACATTCATGAGGCATGAAGTCAACTCTGAGCAAAACAAGAATGGAAGACAGATTGAACAAATGACATTTCAGTAGCCTGACTAATAGAAAGCCCAAAAATTCTACGACATATCAAACCTAACGTAATAGAGAAAAACAACTGTAGAAAGACCAGGACATAAATTACAGCTACTGTTACTGCAAAAAATCTGAAAGGGAAAACAACAAACTCGAAGGCAAAATGGAATGAAGAAATGGTTTATTGAAGACAAATCAAAATATTGAAGGTAGAAGATACGAGAGAACAGGTGAATATTTTCCAATTTTCAGAAAGAGAGTCATACATTAGGAGCACCACGGATAACTTTAGCAACAGCTTTCTTGCACGAAACCAACTCTTCCATTAGGCTGTAATTTGTATGAAGACCTGCAAAATGTGGGTGAAGAAAAGGAGAGTATCAGATAGTTATACTGAATCAAATTAATTATAGGGAACAACACTATACGCACGTCCAGATGTATCACACAGAACTACATCATATCCTTGCTCCTTCCCCCTTTTCACAGCCTGTGAAAGAACTACCCAGGAAACAAAGTTAGATGGAGCATGATTACTTCGTAACCAAAATCAAGCAAGTAAACTATTTTTGAAGATTTTAACATACAATATTTTGGTATAAATAAAAGTCATACCTGACGGAGCTTTGGCCTTCTCACCCTCAGCTACTACTATCTCTGAACCAGTTCTCTCAGCCCATATCTCCAGCTGCTCACTAGCAGCTGCTCTGAATGTATCACCTGCTGCCAGTAGTACCTGGATTGTATTTATATTAGCAAGCAGTACAGTTCGTTTGTGACAAATCATGTGCAAGACTAAATTGACAATCAGTGCTTTGCTTAAGCAAAGTAGTTGCAGACAACAAGCACTCAGAGATTCTGTTTTACTATGCTAAAAAAATAACATGACAATTTGTTATAATATCTCGAGGAAAAACTAAACACTAAACAAAATGCCTAATACAAATCAACAGTGGAGGTGAAACAGACTTTTCTCTCTAACTAGTTTTTCACAGGACATGCTAACAACTATGAGGATTGCGTACCAGTTAGAAATCTGATGTTTCATTTCTCAATTCATTTGTTTGAATAAAAACTTTACCCATCCAACGTAGGAATCAATTTTATGGTCTCCCATAACAGAAATTTTTAAATCTTCATTCTCTGACATCATAGTTCTACAAGTATTGATACTTCCACATTGTAGTTATATAGTACCGCAAGCTGAATCTATTTCAGTAACACAGTACTACAGCAGTACAGAAAATTTGTAGAAACAAGTATACAATATATGCTTTTGTTTCTCAAATAAAATCCAAATATTAATATCTATAGCTAACCTTTACTCCCTCTTTCTTCAATCTATGAGCAAGCTTCCCTGCAAAGGAATGGAAAAAGAAGCAATCTCTTAGAAAATCAAGAATATGCGCTCCTGGTACTGCCACATGACACAATCTACTCCAGAAATCTTTAGAGAAATAGATAACTGGATATTTAACAACAGAACAAATACACATATGCTACAATTCATATATGCTGAAGTGTACAAAAAAGAAAAAAGGAAAAAAAGGTGATTTGAAAGCAAATAATGGACTAAAGCACATAGAAGGGATTTAATGATGTACTTATAAATGAATACAAACAGAGAATAACAGACTCTTAAAGATCATGTTACAGTATTCGACTGGTGTTTCATCCCATTATATATATAGAGAGAGAGAGAGAGTTGAGCTAGAATACTCTCAAAAGAACCAAGAAGGTGGTGCTTTTGAGTTTTTAGCCCTTGGATGGAGAGATGTAGGGTTGGGATGATGGTGGTAGGTGGTGGTAGGTGGAATAGTGTTTGATCCAAGGGGTATTAGTAATCAAGGAGTAGATCCAAAGGCTAGAAACTTAGAAGCACCAAGAGGTTGGTGCTCCTAAAAGTATTCTAGCTCAATTCTCTCTCTCTCTCTCTCTATATATATATATATGAATAATAAGGGCATATAATCAGCCGCAACAAGAAGTGATTACCAAGAGAGGTTGTCTTTCCACCTCCATTCACACCAACAACCATGATCACCGCCGGCTTCCTGGGATCAGAAGGACATCAAGAACCTCCGCAGTTTAAAGCCAATCAGTCAGAAGAGAAGATCAACTGAATGCAAAAAACAAATTCTACCAAATCAAGGAGGCAAAACCTGAATCCTAACTGAAGCTCCGTTTTGCTACCTTTGTTTGTCAACAGCTCAAGAACACACCTTTTCAAAGCATCCTAGACAACCAAATCTTGGTTATGAAATTCCATGAAAATGGTACCATTTTGAAACATTGGGAATGCTTTCAAAAAGCACCAACCAGTTATGCGACAATAGGCAACCAAATGCAGTAAATTGCATCAGAAGTTCTTGACCTTTTACCAAAATTTCAGTGTGGCACTTGAAAGAATTGGTAGACTTTCACATGATTGATTTTCACAAACAATGACAGACATAATTAGCAAGGAAAGGAGCCCAACATCTGCTAACATGACGTTATACAGTAATTACAGGGGCATATCCATTTGTAAGGAAGTATTACTAAAATCGGCACAGGAATAATCTTAAAAGCCCACTCATGTACATGGCCGAAATCAGAAGAACCATGTCATATTCAATGACAGGAAAGATAATTAGAGAGACTGTGAGGATGGTACCATATTAGAGTAGGACTGGGAACTAGGAAGATTGATGGTACCATGTTACTAGAAAGATTGATCTTATTTGAAACGGAACTAGGATAGCGTTAATAGGAGGCATTCGACAAAAGAAGATAGTAATAAAATAAAGAGCTAGGCTGGTATACTATCGGCTACCAAGTTGTTTTCAATGATGCGGCTTCTAAATTAACGATCGGCTCCGTTAGACTTGATCTACACTATTAAAAGTATTTGAAAACTAAATTTCATAATTTTTCAACATCATTTGGCTAGTGATCAAAAAGTCTCAAAACTGACAATTTTAATGGTAGATGTGACGTGTTTGTGAATTTAGCGGTGTAAAACAATCCAAATATGATAAAAATTCCTTTCACTATTTAGAGTAAGATCAGTACCTCTGATCTTAAATTCAAGTCTTTTATCATCATTTTTTATGAGATTTTTATTTTCAGCCGTTCATTTTTAGACTACTCGTTTGATGGGTAAATGATGCCAAGAAATTATGAAATTTAGTTTCCAAATACTTTCAATAATGTAGATCAAGTCTATGGGAGTCGATCGTCGATTTAGAAGCCACATCATTGAAAACAACTAGGTAGCACGGAGGCCTCCGTGCTACCGATAGTATACTAGCCTAGCTCTAAAATAAATGCCATGTTTGGATGCAAGAATAAGGTATCAAATAATAACATATGCAGCATGAAGATTTTCTTATATGATTGGAAACTAGGAGTTTGATTTTTGCTCCTCAAAAGATCTTGGCATCCGGGGGGCGCAGGCGGTAAGGGGGTTACTATGATAATGTAGGACTGGTTGTGATACCATGTTACCGGAAAGAATGATCTTATATAAAACGAAAAGAGGATAGCGCTAATAGGAGGCATTCAACAAAAAGGGTAAGATAGTAGTAAAATAAATACCATGATGCTAGATTGCTAGTATAAGATATCAAATGATAACATACGCAACATGAAGACACTAGAAGTTTGATTTTTGCTCCTTGAAAGGTCTTGGATTCATGATTTGGTAAAATAGCATAAATCTTGTGATTTATCTTATTCCGGAAAAGAAGAGAGGTTGAATTTGTTATCCATTCTACACATTTGATCACACTAATCTCCCAAATAGTTCATGCTTCTTGAGTAAATTAAATAAATACTGAATAAGATGTTCATGCATCCAAATAGTGTCATACCATCATCAAGTAGTAGACATCAGAATCAAATTAAAGACCTCTTCGAATTGAGAGGGCTTCGGACTAGCTCTGACACTATGTTACCAAAGGATTGATTTCTTATGGGAATAGGGTTAAGATAGTAATAAAATAGGAGGAAGTCAACAAAAGGGTAAGACTGTCGACAGAAGGGGTAAGATAGCAATAAATAAGATAGGAGGCAGTCAACAAAAAAGGGTAAGATAGCAATAAAATAGAAGGCAGTCAACAGAAGGAGTAAAATAGCAATAAAATAAAGGCCAGGGATAAGACAGCAATAAAATTGGTCATCTTCCTCCCCCTATCCTTTCTTTTAACTCGCTTCCTCATCTTGCTTGTTCGGGCTTCTATTTTCCTCTGGCTGAAAGTTCTCAATAAATCGAGAAAGAATCTATGCCTTCAAAAAAGAGATCGAACCGGAATAAGAAATCTAATAATAACTTATTCGATATGAAGATTTTCTAGCGTGACTAGAAACTAAGAGTTCGATTTTTGCTCCTTGAAAGGTCTTGGCATAAATGATTTGGCATAATAGCATATTTCATATGATTTCTCTCATTCCACAATAAAGACTTGAAGGTCGAATATGGTATCAATTCTACACATTTGATCACATGCCTCATCCCCCGAGTAGTACATGTTTTTTTACTAAATCAAAGAGATATGCTGAATAAGATGTTTATACATCCAAACTGGGCCTTACTATCATCAGGCAGTAAATATCATAATCGAATTAAAAACTGTTGGTTTTGAATTGGGTTTCGGGTCGCCCATGATGGGCAAATCCGACCCGACCCATTAAGAGGTGGTTTCCTAAGTCGGTTAGGAAACCACCCACTACGTACGTGCAGTGAAAGGAGGAGAAAGGGGATGAAGGAAAAAATACGAACTGTGAACTCCCTCTCTGTCTGTGATCTCTCTCTCTCTATGAACTCTCTCTCTGTGTGATTTCTCTCCCCATTACTGAGATTCCAAAAGATTACTCTCTACTTGGAGGATTTGACATTTGGGTTGTGAAAACTAGTGCAATTTCCATCCGGTGATCTTGCATTTGATCCGTTGGAGCGAGTGGTTTGGTTTGATCCTATATTCTCACGATTTTCGAGTCGGAATTGAGGTATTTCATAAACTAATTTTTCTATCATTGGTATCAGAGCATGTTGAAACCAAATCCTTGACTCTTAATTATTTCTATGATGAAATTTATGATGAATGTTTTTTTTTTGCATGAGAAATTTGTATGAATTGTTTCTCTTGAGATTGAATACATATTTTAACTCTAAAGTGAGAATTTATTTGTAAATTCTTTGAATTTGAGATGTAAAAATATGCACATTGCTCAATTTTTTTTGTTTCGGGAAAAAAAAGTACGATGAATAGAATACGGACTTAATGGGTTCGTAATATTCGTTAAAGGATCTCTTTTTCGAGATCTAATCCAATATAAACGGGTTATTGGATTGTAATAATATGGTACGACCGAAACTATATATATATATTAAAGTTGGTATATATATAATATTCAGACACTTGACTTGTTGGTGGCGCAACAATGTTAAGTCTTTGTTTTTGATGAGGTTCGGGGTTCAATTCTGCATTGAGCAATTTGTTATTTTATTTTTTTTATGGAGTATTTTTACAATGGTTCAATTTTTTAAACTCATGTATAGTTTTAGAAAATTATGAATTAATTTATTTTATTTTAAATGACATCATAATGTATTGATTGGATGCTATAATATTGTAGATAAAATATTTACATTGAAAATTTTACATGCTAATGAATGTTAAATATCTTGTTAAATATGGCATGTTCATGAATGTTCAATTTTTTGTTAGATATGGCACGTACTATTCGGACTAAGAGAGTCTTGAGGGGAAGATGTGGTGATAGACTATTGCGCCCTATCATGACTTATAAGATGAATCCGTCACACTCCATGGAACAACATATATCGTTTTTAGACGACTTGTTCAATGTGCTTGAAAATGACGATTATATTATTCAAGATTTTCAGAGAGCACTTGCATTAAGAAATTCAATACCAGATTATTGGGCTAAAACTTGGTGGAATATATTTAAAAATAAGTATGATTTTATACTATCTTATAGTGATCTGGTATCGGAATTCAGGAATGCATATAATCGTCATTACATTACAAGTGCTATAAGAAGGACAAATATTTTGGAACTATCTCCTACTCTTCGAAATGGTAGGCGCACTGCTCTTGGCAGATCTAATGGAGGCCTATTCTTAGAGAAGGCGGCACTTGACATTATGGAACGAGTATCATATGATATTGTTCCAGAACCATGGTGTAGAGTGTTTAACGGTGAAAATTAAGTTAGTTCGAATTGTATTTGTATCCACGGAGGATCTTTTTTTGTTGTTTTATGTTGTTGTTGTTATGCATCTTAATCAACACTATATAGTTGTAGCATGTGTAGTGTTTTCTTGTGTTAATGAAAATATGCATGTCGTTTGATACTTAAAGTTATAAATGGTATGACATATTTTTTTATGGATGTTAATGATAGTATTTCATTTGTTTGATAACTATTTAGTTGAGTGGGAGTTCTTAGATTTGGAGAAATCTTGAACTTTTATTATTATCTAGAACTTATCTCTTTATATGGTGAATGTCAAGTTTGTGATGATATAATATTTGAATATAGAAGATGATTGGGAACATAGTGAACTTTCGATTCTATTTCTTATATTATATCATGATTAACTTAGTACATTATATAGCATAAAGTGATAGGTGTTTTAGATAATTTTTTGTAAGTGCTAGTATTTAATTTTACAATGTCTCTATGTAGCTTTGAAATATCATGGCATCAAAGAATATCATAGCAGATCTCAATAAGGGTGAGAAATTGGATGGTGATAATTACAATATCTGGCAAACTAAGATTCAATATGTTCTCGAGGAACAACAAGCATTAGAAACTATTCATCAAACTATGACCGACCCTGGTGAAGGAAATACTGCTCAGCATAGAAGAGATCAAGAAGCTTATCGTGCTTGGAAAGCAAAGGATTCCTCTGCTCGTGGAATTCTGATAAGTTCAATGGTTGATGATCTCATTGGTGAGTGCGAGCAACTTCCTACTGCTTTCGTACAATGTGGGTTCATCTAAAGGAGAAATTTGGAGGAACAAGCGTAACCAAATTGAGGCAGGTTGACCATCAAATTTGATACCTATATGAAGCGCCCTAATCATACCATCAAACAACATCTAAGAGAGATGTCTAACATGATAAGGGAATTGAAGTCAGCAGGACACACCCTCACTGATGAGCAGCAAGTTCAAGCAGTAATCCGTTCTCTTCCTGATAGCTGGGAGCACATGAAAGTGAATTTAACTCACAACGACAGCATCAAAACTTTTGCTGATGTGGCTCGCCATGTGGAACTAGAAGATGAGCGTCTTGGGGCTACAAGAGGTCCCGTGCATGCTTATATGACTGAATCTAGTTCACATAGGGCTTCAGGCTCTAGGTACAAGAAATTTAAAAACGAGAAGGGAAGGGAATGGAGGCGGTCGGGGGAAAAAGAACAAGTTCAAAGGAAATCAGAAAGGCAAACGGTTCTGGAAGAAAACGAAAGATAAGAGTAAGATGAAGTGCTATAATTGTGGCAAGTTGGGTCACTTTGCTCGTGAGTGTACCGAGCAGAAAAAGGTAGCATTTCATTCTATTTTTCTTAATCTTGTTTGTGTTTCTAGCACGGTGTTGCTCACGATTCTTATCCTTTGTGGATTGTAGACTCGGGAGCCACAGATCATGTAGCGAGAGACCGAGGTGCATTCGTAGAGTATCGTCGAGTCCAAGGGAACTAAATGGATATATGTAGGAAATAATGCAAAAGTTGACGTAAAAGGGATAGGCACGTGCAAATTGGTGTTGCGTGGTGCCGAACCTTTTTCCTACATGATGTTCTATATGCTCCAGAGATTCGACGAAACTTGGTCTCTGTATCTGTTCTTTTAGGTTTAGGTTATGGTTTAAATTTCTGCAACAATCGTGTGGACATATTTTATGACTCTGTTTATTATGGTTCTGGCTACTTATTAAATGGTTTATTTGTATTGGATTGTGAACATAATATGTATAATTATGTTGGTAGTTGTTTTTCTTCAATTGCTTCTTGTAGCCATACAAATGTGAATACAAATGTTTGGCATGCTAGACTAGGACATGTTGGTCAAGAAAGGATGAATAGGCTTGCTAAACATGGTCTGTTAGGTTCACTCACTGCAATTGAATTGCCTAGATGTGAACACTGTCTAGCTGGAAAAACAACTAGAAAACCATTTGGTAAAGGAACAAGAGCCGAATATCCATTGCAATTAATTCATTCTGATATATGTGGTCCAATGAATGTTAGGGCAAGACACGGTGCATCATATTTCATTACTTTTATAGATGACTTCACCCGTTTTGGTTACATCTATCTGATTGCTCACAAGTCAGAAGCATTGGATTGCTTCAAACGTTATGTTAATCTTGTAGAGAATCAGTTAGACGAAGGATTAAAGCCTTAAGGCGATAGGGGTAGGAGTATCTATACGAATAGTTCAAAGAATTGTGTAATGAAAAGGGTATTGAAAGACAACTAACCATTCCTAGAACTCCGCAACAAAATGGTGTTGCAGAGAGAAGAAATAGGACCTTACTAGAAATGGTTAGATCCATGATGGCACAAGCAAATCTTTCTATTTCGTTTTGGGGAGATGCTTTATTAACAGCAGCTTATATATTAAATCGTGTACCTTCTAAATCAGTTGCATCTACTCCCTACGAGTTATGGACAGGTAGAAAACCTGATTTAACTTATTTGCGACCATGGGGGTCGGCAGCCTATGTTCATGATTCTTCCCACAAGTATGGAAAACTTGGTCCTAGAGGGAAGAAATGTATCTTTATAAGATACTCAGAACAATCAAAAGGTTATGTGTTCTTAGGTGAACATTCCGAGGGAGGTTTAACTGAAATAGAATCACGTGATGCCACATTCATAGAGGACGAATTTCCTAGTAAAGGTGAAATTGACGAGGAATTTCAATTATGTGAAATTGAAGATTTCGTTGGTGACGACACACATGAACAGAGTGGGAGTGAATATGGTCCACATGGTTCACAATTGCGAAGAAGCAATCGTCAAATCATTCCTCGACGAAGATTCGAGATTGAGGGTGAAGCCTTCATGGTGGCTTCACATGATGAAGCTGAACCTAAGAATGTAAGAGAGGCTTTATCTTGCCCAGAAAAAGAAACAATGGAAAATTGCAATGGAAGAAGAAATGAAATCAATGAAATCCAACCATGTCTGGGACTTGGTTGATCTGCCACCAGGACGCAAGACTATAGGGAACAAATGGGTTCTCAAAATCAAGCGCAAGGCAGATGGATCCATTGAAAGGTATAAGGCTCGCCTAGTGGCGAAAGGTTATACTCAACAAGAGGGTAATGATTACAAAGAAACAATTTCACCGGGAGTACGTTTTACCTCAATCCGTCTAATTCTTGCCATAGTAACTCATTTAGATTTGGAGTTACATCAAATGGATGTTAAAACAGCTTTTCTCAATGGTGAGTTGGATGAAGAAATTTATATGGATCAACCTTGGGGTTTTGAAGTTGATGGCCAAGAAAATAAAGTTTGTAAACTAAAAAAATCATTATACGGCCTAAAACAATCATCCAGACAATGGTATTTGAGATTCCATAGAGCTGTAACGTCTTATGGTTTTAATATGATCAATGAGGATCATTGTGTATATATTAAACGTGAAGAGTGTAAATTTACAATTTTATCTCTATACGTTGATGATATACTGTTGGCAGGAAATGATAAGGAGTTCATGAATATCATCAAAGAGTGGTTACACTCTAATTTCGAAATTAAGGATATGGGGGAAGCTGCATATATTCTTGGAGTGAAGATTTTAGAGATCGTTCTAGAAAATTATTGGGTCTTTCACAAGAGCCTTATATCAAGAAAATCTTAGAACGATTTAATATGCGAATTGTAATCCCATTGATACTCCTATAGCGAAGGTGAAAGCCTAAGCCTTGACATGTGTCCTAAAGCTGAGAAGAAAGAAAAGAAATGGCTAAAGTTCCTTATTCTAGTCTGTTGGGAGTCTAATGTATGCCACTATGTGTACGAGGCCGGATATATGTTATGCGTGGGTTTAGTGAGTCGTTATCAGTCAAACCCTGGTATGAAACACTGGAAAGGTGTTAAAAGGATCCTTAGATATCTCAAAGGAACTGCAGATTATTCATTGTGTTATCAAGGAAAAGATTTGCGTTTGGTGGGATATTCAGATGCAGATTGGGCAGGAGATCTGGATGAGCGCAAATCTACTTCTGGTTATGTATTCTTACTTAGCAATGGCGCCATCTCTTGGAATAGCAAGAAACAAAATTGTACTGCATTATCAACCATGGAAGCTGAATTTGTAGCATGTTCAGCGGCAGTACAAGAGGCAGTTTGGTTGAGAAGATTTTTACAGAGTTTGGGAATAACAAAAGATAACTTTAACTCTGTGAAAATCCTGTGTGACAATCAAGCTGCAATTGCTTTTGTAAAGGATCCGAAGTATCATGGAAGAACAAAGCACATAGATATAAAGAATAATTTTATAAGAGACATTGTGGCACAGAAGGATGTGTTTCTACAGTATATATCTACGCATCAGATGGTTGCTGATCCATTCACGAAACCTCTGACAAGAGATGTGTTCAGATCACATGTTGAATCGTTAGGATTGCGTAGAATATGATGTACTGTACTTTAAGATTGACCATGCAATGTTGTATTAGTACATTGTATTAATGAATCTTGCACTCTACTCTATTTTCTATGTGAAGAGTATACATTGATACTAGCATAAACTATGTAATAGTTAAAAGGTATGTCACCAGTCAAGTCGGCTTTCTCACACGAGCGACTGCCTCAGATGCAAAGAAGGCGTGCTGAGATGAGACAAATGTACATTCATTTTTTGAGAAAACCAAAGACTTGTTATAAGAGAGTTTAAAAGTGTACATATATATATGTCGCCTTGACTAATGTCAAGATGAGGTCCGTATTTGATTTATTAGTTTTTTTTGTTGTGGACCGAACATGATGACCCCACAATCATGTTAGCCTGAGTTACCAGATGTGAGATCTCTGATAAACAATATGATAAAATTGTTGTATAGAGAACTCGAGTTAGATACTATGAAGTGTTTAACCGAAATCTGTACGGTGTTTATAATTTTATATGACATACGCTCCTTGGAGGAGAAATTACACCGTAACACGTGTTTCATACCGCGTGTGTAAAAGTGACTATGAAGAAAATGAGATTAAATAAATAGAATCCCTGCACTCTCATTGTGTGAGTTTCTCGAGACCTTAATTAAACAATGGTCTCTTAAGTGCCCTTAGTAACTTATGTCTATATTCTGATGTGATAGATCAATGTTCGCTACTTTAGCATGTTTCCAACGGTGATGAGATAATTAGCCTTATGGGGCATGTCTAGGAAAGCGGTTGTTCTAAAACTGATAAGTATGAGAACAAAAGGAAGACATTTTTAGATTATGTCAAGCATATGTATTCACCGGTCGACCAGTTATGTTACTTTTGAGAAAAGTTCGAACATAATTGTGAATACATAGTGAGAAAAGAAAGATTAAGCGTAGCCATTTTGAGGGATTAGGTACACTTAATTTGACATAACTAAGTTTGTCTAGGGCAGAGCGAGTCATGATATGGATAAGCATAAAATATCGTCTTTGGTTTTAACGGCTATTATGTATCCCTAACAGGTGCATAGATAGACTTATGAGTTGGCTCGCGGGTCACACGACCCATTTGTCAGTATGAAAATCACCAAGATAATTGGAATTGTTTGCCCATCACGTGCGAGTGGGAGATGTTGGTTTTGAATTGGGTTTCGGGTCGCCCATGATGGGCAAATCCGACCCGACCCATTAAGAGGTGGTTTCCTAAGTCGGTTAGGAAACCACCCACTACGTACGTGCAGTGAAAGGAGGAGAAAGGGGATGAAGGAAAAAATACGAACTGTGAACTCCCTCTCTGTCTGTGATCTCTCTCTCTCTATGAACTCTCTCTCTGTGTGATTTCTCTCCCCATTACTGAGATTCCAAAAGATTACTCTCTACTTGGAGGATTTGACATTTGGGTTGTGAAAACTAGTGCAATTTCCATCCGGTGATCTTGCATTTGATCCGTTGGAGCGAGTGGTTTGGTTTGATCCTATATTCTCACGATTTTCGAGTCGGAATTGAGGTATTTCATAAACTAATTTTTCTATCAAAAACCTCTAGGAATTGAGGGGGCATAGGACTAGCTCTGATACTATGTTACCAAAAAGATTGATTTTGTGTGAAACGAAAGGGGGATAGCCTTAATAGGAGGCAATCGATGGAAGGGATAAGATAGTAGAAAGATGAAGGCCTTGTTTGGATGCCGAAATAAGATATCCAATGATAACCTATTCGGCATGAAAATATTCTTGTGTGATTGAAAACTAGGAGTTCGATTTTTGCTCATTGAAAGGTCTTAACATTCATAATTTGACAGAATAATATATTTCAGGTGATTTATCTTTTTTCGAAAAAAATGACTTACAACTTACAAGCTAAATATGTTATCCATTCTAGACATTTAATCACACTTCCCATCTCCCGAATAATACATGCTTCTTGAGGAAATCAAAGAGATATGCCGAATACGATGTCCATGTATCCAAACGGTCATGTTTGGATGCATGAATATCTTATTCCATATATTCCTTTGATATATTTAAGAAATTGTAGTATTTGATAAATAAGAACTGTGACCGAATGTCTCGAATGGAATAACATATTTCACTTTCTAGTCAATTTTTTGGAATAAGATAAATCACATTGCAGTTGAAATATGTTATCCTACATAATCATAGATAACAAGACCTTTCAAGAAGCCAAAAGTTAAACCTTTTGCCCCCAATCACACAAGAAAATTTTCATACCAAATAAGTTAATTCAAGAACAACTTATTCCAACATCCAAACAGAGCCACAGGCCTTAATGTCATCAGGTAGTAGATATCGGAATCGAATTAAAAACCTCTTGGAGCTGAGGGGGCTTAGGATTGGCTCTGATACTATATTACCAGAAAGATCGATCTAATAGGAAACGAGACGGGGATAGTCTTAATACGTCGGAATTCAACAGATGAGTTAACATAGCAGTAAAATAAAGAGATTAGGGATCTAATTGTGATAACAAATTCCGTAGTAATACGTAAGGGACCGACCAAACTGAAACTTGGCGCTAATCAGTTCAGGACCCGCCGTAGTTTTGAAGCTGCTACCTTAATCTCACTTCCGGACTTGAGCTTCCCAGCTAAGATATCATCCCGCAGACTATCCACAATCTTTATCGAGATTTTCGGCCCGAAATCGGATACCAACAGCGCCTGAACAAAAGAAGATGA
Organism: Aechmea fasciata; assembly: GCA_025177825.1. Taxonomy (NCBI): domain Eukaryota; kingdom Viridiplantae; phylum Streptophyta; class Magnoliopsida; order Poales; family Bromeliaceae; genus Aechmea; species Aechmea fasciata. The sequence goes on from CM045945.1 coordinate 4,072,694, forward strand.
AGTCACATAGATCGAGCGAACGTATCCACTTTGTGACTAGGGTTAGAAAATTGGGGGGAACCTCTTCGAGCTCGTCGAGGACGCGGTCGGTGTCGGCGAGGTTCCAGTAGAGGAGGAGCTCGTCGACGACGGCGAGGTTCTCGCGCGTCTTGGAGAAGCCGGAGAAGAGCTTCTCCACGTCGCTCTTCGCCTTCTCCTTGATCAGCCGCCCCAGCCGCGTGAAGAACCCGGTCTGCCCCGAGGCGGCGGCGCACCTGAACCGGGAGGCGGCGGCGGTTCGCCGGAGGGGGAGGAGGGCTGCGGCAGAGGGTTTTGCGGGAGAAGTCGGTGGGGGCGGCGAGAGGAAGGAGACGAGCCGCGAGGTGGAAGAAGCAGCGGCCATTATCGTCACTCCCGAGCTCGGCTTCGACGCGAGGTAGAGAGCGAGAGAGACGAGAGGTAACAATAATAATAATAATAATAATAATAATAATTGGTGGGAATCGTGGGATTGGGGTGGGGTAGGGTAGAGTGAAGTGCGGTTTTTGGTCCGACGATTTCGAACCTCAACTTTTCCTGAGCTGGATGGTGGTGAAAATGCCCCCAATTAATAAATCCTCTAGCACAAGAAAAAGGAAACTGGCTAAGGCCAATTTGAATAAAAAATTCACTAGCTTTGCATTTTTGTAAAATTAGGTCCTTTTTTTGGATTTTGTATATTCGATTTAAATTTTTAAAAAACTGACTAAAATACTTTTATTATTTTTTCTCTCTCCTCTTTCGCTCTTCTTTTTTTTCGTTTATTTTTTTTCTCTCGCTAAAGAAGATAGCGGAGGCAGAGGCGGAGGTGAAAACGGCTCGTCTCGGCTCGGCTCGCCTCGGCTCGCCTCTCACCCTCATGCTCTTGCCCTCACCCTCGCTCGTGCATCCCTGCCTTTCTCGCCTCCGACCCCGTCAAGGCCACACCGTTCTATATGCATCCTTTCTAATCCTTTTAACTTTTTGTTCGTGAGTCTGTTCGTGTTCGGCTTGTTAATAAATGAATATAAGTTGAATTTTTTGGATACTTTAACGAGCCAGCTCATGTTCGGCTCGTTTACACGAGCTGGTTCCAGCTAGCTTGTGTTCGACTCATTGACACCCCTACATTCGAGGCCCTCGGCGCGACACGTGTACTCCTTCATCTCCTCTCCAGTTCAATAATATTGCATGCACCCGGTTTATTAAAATATCACATACAACCAAACCTATTTTCTAATTATTAATATTTTTAAAATTAAAATATAATTTAATAGATATAATTTACACTAAATAAAATGAATATGTATAAAATATTACAGACTTACTAATACTTATACTTACTAATACATCAAAAGGCAGTTGGGTCACATTGGAGGTGTCAACGAGTTGAATACAAGCGAGCTGGAGCCGGCTAGTGTTCGACTCGTTTAATAAACGAGCCGAACACGAGTTGGCTCGTTAGAGTATCGAGCTGAAAACTTCAGCTCGTGTTCGGTTCGTTAATAAACGAGTTGAACGAGTGCTCACGAGATGGCCAACGAATAATAAGTTATACGAATTAAATATATATATATATATATATATATATATATATATATATAGAACTAGGCTAATATACTATAAATAGCACAAAGTAATTGGTGCTACCAAGTTTTTGGCCATTAGATCAAGAGATATGCAGTTAAGATGATATGGGCCCCTTAGGGTAAAGTGGGTGGTTGGTTGAATAGTATGATCTAATGGGTGAAAATCATCAAAGGGGTGGATCTAACGGTGGAAAACTTGGTAGCACCGAGTGCTTCGTTATTGATAGCATAGCACTATATATATATATATATATATATATATATATATATATATATATATATATATATATATATATATATATATATATAGAGTAGGGCCACTATACTATTATGAGTAGTAGAGCCCTACTACTCATAAGTTGTTTTCGATGATAGAGCTTCCGAATCGACGATCCATTCCGTTAAATATGATCTAGAGTATTTAAAACTTTTAGAAAATAAATTTCGTAATTTTTCAAAATCATAATAAAGTCCATCAAATAGGCATAAAATGAACAGTAGAAATCGAACGACGTCCTAAAAATAGATGATCGGATCCTTCAATTTAAGATCGGAGTTATTGATCTTTATCTAGGTAGTGAATAGAATTTTCTATCAAAAATTCAACCTATTTCAATTCTTTAACACCGTTAAACTAGCAAGTATCCCGTATCGGCGTTAAAAATTGTCAATTTTGTGAGCTTTTGATCGTAAGGTAAATGATTTCGAAAAATTACGAAATTTATTTTCTAGAAGTTTTAAATACTCTAGATCATATTTAACGGAGTGGATCGCCGATTCGAGTTTCTATCATCGAAAACAACTTATGAGTAGTAGGGCCTCACTACTCATAATAGTATAGTAGCCCTACTCTATATATATATATATATATATCCGTGGCCTATATGGGTCCGCTACTATACTATTATGAGTAGGATCGACCTCGTACTCATAAGTTGTTTTCGATGATAGAACTTCGTAATCGACGATCCACACCGTTAAACATTATTTCTGACATTTAAAACTTCTAGAAATCAAATTTTATAATTTTTCGACATCATTTACCTTACAATCAAGAGGTCACAAATTTGACAATTTTTAACGCGAGTATGAAATATTTGCTAGTTTAACGTAAAAGAATCGAAATTTGTTGAATTTTTTTATAGAAAACTCAAGGCGGCCGGCCGCACGCACGGCTCTGTGCTCTTGCCGTGCCCGGCCCGCCCACTCTCGTGTCGGGCCGGGCGGGCGCGGGGCCGCCCGACCCGTTTGACACCCCTAGGGGTGCGCGGGCGAGGGCGAGGGCGAGGGCGAGGGCGAGGGCGAGAGCATGAGTGTAAGAGGCGAGGCGGGCTATTTCCGCTTTCGCCTCTGCCTCCGCTGCCTCTTCAGCGAGAGAAAAAAAGCGAAAGAGAAAGAGGAGAGAGAAAAAATAATAAGAGTATTTTGGTCAGTTTACTGAAAAAACGGACAAATCTACAAAAACGAAAAAGATGGTTCGGTTTTGTAAAAGCCCAAAATTAGTTAATTTTTTTTTGCAAATTGGCCTATATATAAATATAAATAAAATAAATTATATAAATATAAAATATATGTATTCGAGTTGTTATCGAGCTAAACATGAGTGAACTGACTCCATTTCGTGTTCGGCTCGTTTATTAACTGAGTTGAAAAATTCAACTCATATTCGGTTTGTTTATTAAACGAACGCTTCGATCTCGAACACCTTTCGAGCGAGCAATGGTGGATTGCCACCCTTGGTCACATTGTAGGCTCTCAGATCGACACGTGTTTTCCTTCCTCGCTCTCTCTCTCTCTCTCTCTCCACTGGAATAATATTGCATGCATACATCCAGTCTATTAAAATATTACATACACTAAGCCTATTTGTTAATCATTAATATTTTAAAATAAAAATATAATTTAATATATATAATTTACCATATGTATAAAATATTAAGGAGTTTAATTAAATTAATTACCATGACAATTATATATCAATATGGTGTATAAAATATAAGTTTACACCCGGTGCATGGAATAATTTCTCCTCCTAACCCACTTGTAAAATATTAAAAAATTGTCTACACCTGATCTATAAATATGATATACACCGACCTAATTTTTAATAATTGATATTATAGTGTGAGGCTACTATGCTATCGGAAGCACGGAGCCTTCCGTGCTTCCACGTCGTTTTCGATGACGCTTTCGAATCGTCGATCGCGTTAAACTTGATCTAGAGTATTTAAAGTATTTAGAAAATAAATTTTATAATTTTTCGATATCATTTGCCTAGTGATCGAAGGGGCACAAAATCAAATAATTTTAATGGTCATAGTGAGCCGTTTGAAAGTTTAACGGTGTAAAAATATCCAAATTACATGAAATTTTGATAGAAAATTTTTTATACTATATAAAACAAGATCAATATCTTTGATCTAAATTTTTAATGCTATATTATCGCGTTTTGTAAGATTTTTATTTTCAGTTGAATTTTAGCCTTCGTTAGGTAGGCAAATAATATCGAAAAATCGCAAAATTTATTTTCTAGGTACTTCAAATACTCTAGATCAAGTTTAATCTGATCGACGATTCGGAAGCCACAACATCGAAACGACGTGGAAGCACGGAGCCCTCCGTGCTTCCAGAAGCATAGTAGCCTTACTCGATATTATAAAATTAAAACTTAATTTCATAAATGCAATATATATGATATAGAAAGCTGTTTAAAAAATTATCACAGTTTAAGCTTTTATATTGGAATTTTTAAAAATGAAGTACACAAAATTTATTTATACACCTGGTGTATGAAATAATATCATCTTAATATGGATAAAAATATATAGATACCCCTCAACTAAAATTACTTTGAATTGGGACACAATCAAATTCCAACTCTCTTTTAATTTTATTTTTTTATACTGAGTTAAATGAAAATGAAAAACAATAATTAAACTTATTAAATCTGGTGAAATTACTAATAAATTTGATCAAATTCATAAAGTTTTTCATCAAATTACTGAAGTTCAAAAAATAAAAGTTTTAAAAGTCTCTATACATTCTCAGAAAAATTTTTGTTAAAAAATGTGTGAAGACCCCCTCAACTATACAGATGCTTTGGAATAGACCCTTCAAATATATCTTTCTTTGAATTTTTTTTATGATTAATGTTTGTTAATTAAACAAATATACAAAATTTGACCAAATTCAATACTTACAATTATTTCTTATAAAATAAAATTAAATAAAAACTAGCTAACAATCAACATATCTATTAACTTTACTAAATTTTTACTTTATATAAAAATTTCTAGAATTATTTTAACAGTTTTTTTCCTAATATTTTTTTTTTCAGATATATGTTTATAAAATAATTTAATCAGTAACAAAATTCTCCCAAAAGTTTAAATTATTTTTATGTAAACTATCTTAATTAACAAATTATTTTTATTTAAAACTATTTAATTAATAATTATGAATAGAAAATAATATAAAATTAGAAGAATATTAATTAAAATTTATTATCAAAATATCTTATATCCGTAGCATCGCAGAGGCCATTTACTAGTTTTATTCTAAGACACAATCATCTAGGTACGCAAATGCGCACATCAAATTTTCCATCAAAAATCTATTTGAGAGGCTTATATTTTTTCGGATTTATAATTACCTCAACTACAGAGATAATTCTAAAATCCCTCAACATTTTTTTCTTAATTGAGCAATTTCTATAAACTAAATTAACATTTTTTGTTAAATTAATACATGCACGATTTTATTAAATTTAAGAGTTATCATCACTTTCTAGCAAATTAAAATAGTGAGTGCGAGTGGCAAAGGGCAGTGGTTGGTATCGAGATCTAAGTTCAAATCCTAGTTGATTCATATTTACTTTAAGTTTATTTCTAAATGAAATAAACGAAGCGTGAGTAGTGCTAATAAAATTATTAAATATATAAAAAAATTTTAACTATGTAAAGAAGCTTAAATTAAATACAAAAATTAAAGAAATGTATGGTGGACTTGACATATATATATTTTTATAGGAGAAAGGTGACAAGTTAATTGATTTTTTTTAATCTTTTTAAAATAAATTTTGTGAAAATTAAATATACAGCAGCTAGGGATCCAACTTAGGACCTTTAATATCAATCATTAAACACTTATGCTTTGTTTGGATTTGCGGGAAGATTGTGTTACGTGCCGTTGTTTGTTTCTGCACGTAATATTGCGTTCTGCATATCGGAACGAGTCGATATATTTTCTACGATCTCATCGGAGAACGCAGAAGTATATCTCCATATATGCTTTTACCCTAACTTCATTTTATCTAATAGCGTCAGATAGATCTCAATACCAAACTAAGTCTTAATCAACTATGTAAGGTACAAATAAATCGATTAAATTTATCACTTCTCATGCTACAATTTTACAAAGTACAGCAAACCAAACATGAATCACGAAAGCACAGTTGAGCTAGAATACTTCCAAAAGCATCAAAGATGTGGTGTTTTTGAGTTTTTAGATTTTGGATGAAGAAATGTAGGATTGGAATGATAGTAGTAGGTGATGGTAGGTGGAATAGTGTTTGATTCAAAGACTATTAATAATAAATAAGTAGATTTAAGGGCTAAAAATTTAAAACTACCAAAGATTGATGTGGTACTCCTAAAAATATTCTAGCTCAATTCCTGAAAGCAACTACTAACACTCACCATCTTTGGCAACTACTAATTAAATTGGGTCAAACAATACCCACCGACTTTGGCAAGAGACCAAGCAAAAAAAAAAAAAAAAAACACGAGAAAATCTATCCAAAACATACAAAAAACGGGGAAAAAAAAAAGAAAAAAAAAAAGAGCACGAGACGTGGCACTCCACTCGCTGATCCACCGAAACCAACCCAAGAGCCAAGAATACGTTCTATTTAATAAAACCTTTTATTTATTTATTTATTTATTTTTTTTGATATGCATACTTCGACGAGAATGCTTTCAATAATATCAAATATTTTGTGTTGCCAATTTTTAACCATTAAATTTACTATTTTGATTATTTTTTTATCTCTTAAATCATATTATTATACCAACAACTATCCATTAAGTTATAATAAAGGACAACCATATATCAACCTAATCATATAGATTTTAATTCAAGCGTCAAAAATTTAACCACGCCAATAACTTGTACTATTAGAAGCATTGCAGTTTAATTTTGAATATATACTGTCTAAACACATCTAATTTAATATTTTAGAGAATCAAAAGATTTTAAAAAAAAATTTAAAAAAAAATATGCTCCGCACTTTACTTCCTAATTATTTTCAAATAAAAAATATATATTTTTTAACAATCTTTTCATCACAAATATAAAGACGACAAAACTTTTCAAATGCGCTTATTAACTATATTCAACCAACTAAATAATTAATAGTCATAACACTTCCAAGCTCATCAAATCAAACAAAAAATATATATATATAATATATAATTATAACTGTATTTCTAACTGCTATAATTTTCAATTAAAAGTCCAATCAAACGGCTCTTAGCTGTGAGCCTGTGACTCTCTAAGATGTAAAATTAGGTGTCCCTGGACAACGCATTTTCAAACTAGGCCAAAATTCTGCGCGGGCGGGCGGTCACTCTAATTCGACCGCCCCGTCTGCAAGCCGGTCCGGCTGGCGGTCAGGGTTGCGGCGGAGGTCGCGGGTCGACTCGGTGGCGCTGTCGGGGAGGATTCGGTCGAGGCGAGGAGGGCAGCGGTGGCGGCTGGCGTCGAAGCCGAGCAGCGACCCCCGGACGAAAGACTCCTCCAGACAGCTGAGGAAGGAGGCGTGCTGCAGATCCGTCCAGCGCCGCCGGGAGCTGTCGGCTATCTCCTCAGATCCATAAAGTTAAATTACAAATCTATGATTCGCTCGATTGAGCACGAAAACACTCACACACACACACACAAAAAGAAGAACAGAAACAAGACAAAAGAGAAGAAAAATCTCTGTATTTGTGTGGAGTTGGGGAGGGACCTGTTTTTTTATAGGCTGATATGCTGAAAATATCTTGGGAGGTTCCACGCTGGCCCCAGATATTTCTCTTTTTCTTGGGCGTTGTAACTGCGGTCGCACCCTCACGTTTCTTTTGCCCAGATATCACGATAGTGACCTCGCGATAGTGGCCATTATTATTAATTCATTTATTTCGATAAATTTTGCCCTGAGAATCGCTTCGGTTCAATTAAAAAAAATAAAAAATAAATTTTTATGAAAAAAAAAAAAGTTTACACCGTCCGATTCGTAAGAAATTTTTTTTTTATTAATATTTTTTTATTTAAAAAACTTTATATTTATTTTGTTCCGAAAAAAGAAGGTATGAATAAAATTTTACCGGCCTAAGTTTTTATTTCATGACCATGCATGTGGGTCTGAATTGGTGGAGCTCCTGATCCGATTCATTTAGAATGAGATTATAAGGGGGCCCAAAAATAAAAAATTATAATGCCAAAAGATCAGAAAAAACCAAAAATCTCCCAGTTTGTCCCGATTAGAATGATAAGCGAGATTGCGATAAAAATCAACACGTCTAGAATACGCTTGGCCACTAAGTCTGCCGTGATTATATTTCTAATAATGTAGTAGCTAAAAGTATCATTTTTATAGTATGACTATCTGCTTATTTGATAGTGAACTTTATCGCAAGTTTACTGTATCAAAGGAGTAACTATTAGAGCATTTAGCTACTTAATTTTTTATACCTTTCAAAATACAAAAGTGGTGATTTTAATTATCATATTAATTCAAAACCATGTCTTAGTCCCTAACCTTTTTAGTTTAATATTAACCTACACTCAATACCTAATAAGTATATTTTAAGTATCATTAATATATGGACCCTTTATCTCTCATCTAGGCATTTCGATCCAATTGCTCACCGAATTACGATAATTTTTCTATTTAAAACTTGGAATATTAAATTAAAGGTGTAAGCTAATTAAATATAGAGATAGATGGATTTATAATGTACGTATGGGCATACAAATGAAATAAATGGTAGTGTAACAATTTGTATTCTTATTAGATAAGAGTTAAAAGAAAGTATTTTTTAGAAGTTTGCAAAGAAAAATGGACGTGTAGAATTTCAAAATATCAAATTCGAAAGATGGAGGACTATAATGAAACTTTAATTAATAAATTAGTTGTGTAATTTATATTGGAAAATGCTTCTCTCTCTCTCTCTCTCTCTCTCTCTCTCTCTCTCTCTCTCTATATATATATATATATATATATATATAGTGGAGCTAGAATATTTTTAAAAGCACAAAGTCTTTGATGTTTTTAAGTTTTTAGCCCTTGGATCTATTCCTTGATTACTAATAGCCATTGGATGAAACAGATTCCACCTATCATCATCTACCACCATCATCACAACCCTACATCGATCTCTCCATCCAAATGCTAAAAACTCAAAAGGGTGCTTTTAAGAGTATTCTAGCTCAACTATATATATACATATATATATATATATATACATATATATATATATATATACATATATATATATATATATACATATATATATATATATATACATATATATATACATATATATACACATATATACATATATATACACATATATACATATATATACACATATATACATATATAGGTTAGGGCTACTATCCTATTAATAGGATAGAGATTTGTCCATATCAAGTTTTTAACCCTTGGATGAAAAATTGTAGGGTTAGGATGATATTACTTAGAGTTGAATGGTCCCTTAGGGTTGAGTGGTCCCCACTGGGTTATAATATTTAATCCAATGGTTAGAAATGATAATAAGAGTTGATCCAAAGGCTAAAAAACTGATAGGACAAGCGCTCATATCCTATTAAAAGGATAGTAGTGAACTCTATATATATATATATATATATATATATGCCACGGCTACTATACTATTATGAGTATAGACCCCTTTATACTCATACATTTTTAACCATTAATTGATGGGATGTGTGGTTAGGATGATGGTGGTCCCCACTTAGAATGATAGTGGTCCCCTAGAGTTGAGTGGGTAGTTGGTTGAATAGTATGATCTAACGGATGAAAATAATTAATGGAATAAATCGAGGGCTAAAAACTTATGAGTATAAGGAGGCTAATACTCATAAAAGTATAGTAATATACTATATATATATATATATATATATATATATATATATATATATATATATATATATATATATATATATATATATATATATAGAGAGAGAGAGAGAGAGAGAGAGAGAGAGAGAGAAAGAGAGTGCGCGCGGTGGCCTCCGCACTACCAAATTGTTTTCAATGATGCGGCTTTTAAATCATGGGATTTAGAAGCAACGGAGGAAACTCGATGGGCTACTCACCTGAAACGCCTAGGCCCGTCGCCGAGTCGAGGACGGCGGTCCCGCACGCACGCCGGGCTCCTCGACGTCTCGTCGTCGAAAACATCTTCGCTCGGCTCCGCGGCGCGCGTCGACGAAGATCGATCTCGCAAGCCTTCTCCAAGAACTCCTTGAGCTTGGGGGAAGAAGAGAGCATCAGCGGCAGCAAGGGGAAGAGGAAGAAGTGGAAGAGTCTCTCTCTCTCTCTCTCTGCGCAAGGTAAGGGAAGGTGTGGGGGTGATGTGACAAGGGCTCAAAAAGTCAAGCGCACCGTCTTTGTCATTTGTCAGACAAGGACCTCCTTTGTACCGATATAGCCATCAATGTTGTAGTCTGACCACCAATTTGTACTGGGTACAACTCACGGAAAAAATCGCTATTTCGCGGGTTTTCAAGATATACGCCGCTCTCGCATTCTCGGGGGCCCGTTTGGCGTCCGTTTGGCGCCAACGCGACTCGGACTTAATTGTCCCGACACTCGTCGTAGCGTCGACAAACCTCAGTGCAATTTTTCGTGTCTCTACAATATATATATATATATATATATATATATATATATATATATATATATATATATATATATATATATATATATATATATATATATATATATAGTCCGGCTATGCTATCAATAGCACGAAGCACTCGGTGCTACCAAGTTTCCACCGTTAGATCCACCCCTTTGATGATTTTCACCCGTTAGATCATACTATTCAACCAACCACCCACTTAACCCTAGGGGGCCCACATCATCTAAACCTCACATCTCTCAATCCAATGGCTAAAAACTTGATAGCACCAATGACTTGGTGCTATTAATAGCATAGTAGCCTAGTTCTATATATATATATATATATATATATATATATATATATATATATATATATATATATATATATATATATATATATATATAGTTCTAGCTTGTGCTCCTAACTTTCTAACCACCCATCAAATGTGATGGGTGGTTAGAATGAGACAGGAATGAGATATTGAGGAGAAATTAGGTGTCTCAATTTCTCTTCTCCTTGAATTTCTCTCCAATATCTCATCCCTCTCTCATTCTAACCACCCATCAAACACTCATCAAACTTGATGGGTGGTTAGAAAGTTAAGCACAAGAACTCGTGCTCCTAATAGCAATAGCACAAAGAGCCTTGCTCTCTCTCTCTCTCTATATATATATATAGGTCATGGCTACTATACTATTATGAGTATTGGAGCCATACTACTCATAAGTTGTTTTCGATGATGGAGCTTCCGAATCGACAATCCACCCTGTTAAATTTGGTCTTGTGGATTTAAAATCTTCTAGAAAATAATTTTCGTAAATTTTCGAAATCATAATAAAGTCCATCAAGTGGACATAAAATGAAGTCAAAATCGAACGACGTCCTAAAAAAGGATGATAGGATCTTTCAATTCAAGATCGGAGTTATTAATCTTTATCTATGTAGTAAATAGAATTTTCTATCAAAAATTCAACAAATTTCGATTCTTTTACACCGTTAAACTAGCAAGTATCTCATACCTAGTTAAAAATTGCCAAATTTGTGACCTCTTGATCGTAAGGTAAATGATGTCAAAAAATTATAAAATTTTATTTCTAAAGGTTTTAAATGCTGTAAATAACGTTTAACGGTGTGGATCGTCGATTCGGAAGCTCTATCATCAAAAACAACATACGAGGGCGATCGTACTCATAATAGTATAGTAGCCGGACCCTATATATATATATATATATATATATATATATATAGTTGGGCTAGACAACCAATTAACCACCCACTCAACCCTAAGGGCCTCACATCATTCTAACCATACAGCCCTTAATTCAAGGGCCGAAAACTTACGTACCAATGATTTGATACTTTTAAAGGCATAGGAGCTCAATTCATATTACATAAATAAAAAAAAAAATGTATATATATAATTTATTCGGGTTTGGGTTCAGGTTCGGGTCGGGGTTGAGTTCGGGGTTGGGTCGGATAAATACCACTACAAAAAATCTTGCATTTAAGGACATTTTAAATGATAATTAGCGATGCTTTAAAGCGTCGGCAAAAATAATTCCGACGCTTGTAAAAGCATCGTTTAAAGAGTCGTTAAATAAACATGTCGGGATAAATATACCGACGTTTTAATATAGCGTCGGAAAATTTATATAAATATTTGATAAAACTATGTTTATTGGCGACACTTAATCATAGTGTCGGCAAATACTAAATATTAAAGACGCTAGAAGAAAGTGTCGTCTAAAACATATTTTGTTGTAGTGTACAAAATCCATACTCGTATCGATATCCGTCGCGTTTTTATTTTCTATACCCATAACCGAATTCGGATTCGGATAATATTTCGGATATCCACACCCATTGACTGTTTTGACTGTTAGGAAGGGAAATTTGGCCCGGATCTGAAATTGGGCCATGTTGGGCTACTTCTTGGCCTGTTTCGGCCCGAAAAATGTGGGCCGTGCCAGCCGGCCCACATTATACCCATTAGGACCTGGTCCCCAGCGAGTCTATTTTTTACGGCAAAACGCGCACGTTTTTCCACACCAAACTCATTCCATCCCCGCGTTTTCTAAACCACGCGCAGCGTCCCCGCACTTTCGAGCGCTTCGCTCGTTAATTCCTTTCCACTTTCCATAACAATCCGAACCCCACTATTTACGTATCTACTGCTTATATATATATATACATAAAAGAAAAACCCAAACTAATTAGCTATTCGCTACTAGATATACACATCTTTATTCACAAACAAATTTATATATCATGGCAGCTTCACCCACACCGTCATCACCGTCGACGTTGTTAGAAATCATCATAATCTCCGCGGAGGACCTGCGGGTCGGCTGCCACGGCCGGCCTGTCAAGAAGGACGCGTTCGTGACGGTCCGGACGGGGCCCCACGACGCGGCAACGACAGCGCCCGACCGCGACGGCGGGAGCTTCCCCGCGTGGAACGAGCGGCTTCTGGTCGGGCTTCCGAGCTCCGCGCAGTCGATACACGTCGAGGTCGGGTGCGGGAAGCTGCATGGGGGGACCGTGCCCGTGGCGGCGGTGGCGGTGCCGGTGGCGGAGTTTTCGCATGGCCCGGCCGGGTACCTGCACCTTTTGAGCTACAGGTTGAGGGATGGAGAGGGGAGGAGGAATGGTATCGTGAATTTTTCTGTGAGGAGGGGGGTGAAGCGAGGAGGAGGAGGGGATGATCATGATCATGATCATCATGATCATCATCATCATGAAGAGGCAGGTCATGTGGTGATGGGGTATCCTGTTGTGGGCTCTTGTGGAGGACGTGGGATTTATTAGAGTTTAATTTGCTTGTGTTCTAAGAAAAATACTATCTACGTTACGTATCTATAAATATAAGGTTATAAATTTTACACCTCTCTTATATATCTTGGAGTTTAATTACAAAATTATTTTAGATTTTCAGTGTTAAAAGAATTAATGTAACTAGTAAAAAAAATTATGATTTTGGATGAATAGGATGTAAGATTTAAGTTTTTTTCTTTTTCTTTTTAGGACGAGTCTTTGAAGCATTTTATCCCGAGTTTATTTTTAAATTTTTAGTATTAAAGAAATAATATGACTAGTAAATTAAAGAAATTGTGGCTTTTGGATAAACAAGATTTATACCTATTTACAGGTAGCATTAATTGCTCTGTTGATTCCTGTAGTTTGGTGTGGTTGCAAAAATTTGAATTTTATTTTCATTCTTTTCTTTTATTTCTTATTTTATTTATTTTGTTATCCTTTTTCGTTGAATGCTTTGCAGGAGAATTGACCCTTGGCATTTTTGTTAGTGATTTTGGAGTTGCTGTTTTTTGTTTCTTGGGTTAGATTGGAGGGAGATTAACCATTTGTAATTGTTATTATTATTATTAGCAGTTCAGTTAAAATACTATTAATAATACATACTATCTACTTTTCATTCTCGAATGATTATTATTACACAAACCATCCATTCAACCCTAGACATCAAATGGTCACAAAGTGGATTGTATTATATTATTAATAGTATTCCAAAGACCCGTCCCTAGAAGAAGTGGCAAAGGACTTGGTGGTTGATGCAGACCCAAGTTCGAATCCTGGTTGATTCACATTTTTTAAGTTTATTTCTAAATGAAATAAACGCGTGCTACCTATCTCTCCAAAAAAAAAAAAAACTTTTATTAAGTTCAATTAGGATATTATAGTACTACCGTTTTCCTAGATATTCTATGATCACAAAGTGGATAGTATCGTACTATTATTATTATTACTAGTGGAGGAGACCGCGCTTCGCAGCGGATCCAAACTATATATAGGAGTAATTAATAATAAGATAACATCAAATATTCTCTTGTGCTATTACAGTCATGCACGAAAGGTCCCTCTCTATTGGTAGTGGGGGATGAAACAGACGACACCATCTCCGGCAACGATGATAATAAAAATGACGACGATCCCTTCGGCCGCGGCGGGGGTTGAGGGGTGAAGATGGGCGCGCATTAGTGAGAGAGGGGAGAGAGGGAGGCTACCTTATATGGAAAAGAATAGGGAGAGAGAATTGATGAATTAATTAAAAATAAAAAATTTGATGGATGAAAAGTTTGGTAGTGAAAACGTTTAGATGTATTAATTAAATGTATTAATTGAAAGTTTGATGGAGAAAAAGAGAAAGATCAAATGCCTGGTGAGAGTGAAGGATAACTTGCCATTGAAAATTTGATAATGATAACGTTTAGATGTATTAATTAAATGTATTAATTGAAAGTTTGACGAAGGAAATAGAAAGAGTTAAATGATGGTGAGGGTAATGGACAATTTGTCACACGGCAAAAAAATATTAAAAATTTATATAAGTTAATAGATTATTATTAGTATGCTGCATAATAAGTTGACCACAAGTCATTTTTTTGATTTTTTGAAGATTAATGGAAGATTAAAGCACTCGAATTAGGAACCAAACTAGGCGCGACGTTTCGTGCATACAACCATAATTTTGGATTTGTTCCCTGGTTTCGGGTTTACTATTAAGTAAAAACAAAAGACTTGAAAAACAGATATACATTCAAACTTTAGAGTCCGGCGGCTATACTATCAATAAAACGAAGACTTGCCACGCCAAGTTTTCAGCCATTAGATCCACCCCTTTGATGATTTTCACCCGTTAGATCATACTATTCAACCAACCACCCACTTAACCCTAGGGGGCCTACATCATCCTAACCGCACATCTCTCAATCCAATGGCTAAAAACTTGGTAGCACCAATAACTTTGTGCTATTAATAGCATAGTAGCCTAGTTCCAATCTTTATTAATGTTATCAATCACAATATTTCTATAATTAGCTTTATATGAAATTGTAAACCTCCACATAAGGATTGAAAGGCTGAAATTTCGAGTTTTAAGATCTGCCATGTGATGGTGCTAATTACAAGTTACATGCAAACAGTTGATGTGTATTTTTGTTTTTTATGCTTATATTTCGGTTCATCCAAAAAAAAATAAAATAAAATAAAATAAATCTTTGAGGGAACAAACAAACTTGTAGTTACAAGTTCTATCATTTTGTATATAAAATGATAAAATTATCCCCTAATGTAGAAGAAAATTACCTTCTAATTGAAAAGTGATTAAGAAGATAATTAAGATCCTTTGTTTAAAGTTAATTAATCAAACTAGAATAGTTGGAATTTCGAACAATTTGGCATAGTTACAAACTACACAAGCAACCCCAACTTCAGCAGTTAAAACTATATTCAAATTAGCTACAATTCTAATTATAACAAATAAATTCAAATACATTAAACTAAACGTCGTATTTGAATCTGTATACAATTACAACTGCAATGCAGTTGCAACTGTAAAAAATTAAATGTACTTAAAAATGCAACAAATGAAGAGAGCAAACTTATTCAAAAGATAACCTTACATTACCACTGATCTCTTCACTTTTTTTTTTCTTTTTGGAGGTGATTTCTTCATTCTCCATAAATAAATAATAGGAAAAACTTCAAAAAACACCCCTATGGTTTCGCACTTTTTTTATTTTAGTACCATATAATTTAAAGTGTATCAAGTTAGTATCCTGTGGTTTCGCACTTTCTCACTTTAAACCACAGGGTACTAAAGTGAGAAAGTGCGAAATCACGTGATACTAACTTGATACATTTTAAACCACCGGATACTTAAGTGAAAAAAGTGCAAAACAACAGGACACTAAGGGTACTAACTTGATACAATTTAAACCACAAGGTAGTAAAGTGAGAAAGAGTGAAACCACAAAGGGGGTATTTGAAGTTATCCCTAAATAATATGATCTTCATATGCACCTCCCAACTATAAACATCTAAACAAAATATTTGTAGTTGAGCACTTTTAACTACATACTACCAAGCAGAGTAAAATGCAAATGTACTTGCAACTTTTTCCAACAATATGCATCTTTAACTGCACTATATTTATAGCTACATCCGACCAAACACACCCTTACTGCAGATGACAATTACTTTTTTTCAAACATCGATATAGAATCCGAAAGAGGAAAACGAAATTCTTTCCTAGTTTCCTTGGACATAAAGAATTACTCCAAACTGCAACAAGGAGCTATAATGGCAAAAAGAAAAGTTTAACCAGAACAACAGCAACCATTTCATACATACAAACATATTTCCTTTCGGCATGCATACGCAAAACCAAGAACAAAATTACATTCTTTTATTCAACTCAAGTCAAACCTCTAGAATTAACAACGAAAGCGCACGACAAGAATATGCGTATATATGTGAATATTCTGCAACTCCATTATTTATTGATACAAATGCACTTGGTTCAGAAAGCAAAAGAATAACTAGTATCATACCATAGCAACTGCTTGCGTAAAACTTTAGCAGAATACAAGACATAATGTTGAAATGACATGATGCAGATGAATTACATTCTTTCACAAGCAGCCTACTCTCCGCTGAGGATGGGAACAATTAATGGCTTCATCTGTGCAAGATACACGATTGCCCACCTAACAATAACAACAAAACCGATATCCATGAAAACAGTATAAAAAATAGTGTTAAATACGTTGCAACTAATAGATAGGTTCAACTGAATGACACAGCAACGGAATCAGCAGCATATTGCATACATATTAAGAGTCCTGCAACTAAGAACACAAAGTATGACATAAGAAACAAGGATAACAGGATATAAAGGCTCCAAAAAGAAATGAGAAATAAGATCAAGAAACCCTTCAAACTAGCTTTTTGGTGTAACTTGAAGCAGTAATGCTGAACTTGAATCTTAATATCCCTTGGAGCCTGTTTGGGTGCATCAATATTTTTGTTCCACATATCTAGTTTTGTTTAATCTAGGGAGAGGGAGATGTGTAATTCATTGTTGGGGTGTATGAAAAGATGTCTACAACATCAAACCACTGGAGTTCCCACTTCCCAGCGGTAAGGTCTGGGAAGGGGTTGGGTAGGACGCAGCTTTGAGTCCTAGTGAGGGGAGCTTGAGCCTATTTGGCTTCCAATTGTCAAAAAAGAAAAGATCGTCTCCAACCACATAGTTTATAACTTTGGAGGGCACATAGTTTATAACTTTGGAGGGCCTTTGACTCTTTTTTTTTATTAAACAAAATTTGATAAACCGCCTAATAGGTGGAACAAACTAGCCTACAAAATCAGAATTACTAAGATATCATAATAGCTAAAAATTATACTGCGAGGTTGTGATCACAAAAGAAAATCTGCATATGGCACAAGTTATCAGCGTAACTTGTTCCGAAGTCCAACCAGGCTATTAAGAAAATGATGATTTAACGGAAGGATCACGGTGACTGGCGCTCACAATGTGAGAACTTTTGTGACACCTCAATAATCCCACATCAGATAATATGGGGGAGTGCGAGGAGCTTATATATGACGGGCATACTAGAACTAATAACTGGGGTTAAGCACTTTGAGCCGGCGGTTTAGGACCCAGCAAGTGATTAGTCCTAGTGGGCTGGGTCTTTACAGCTTTAACTAGTCTTCTAAAGTTCAGTTTCTACTCTCCTGGTCACTAGCAGGGGATGGATATTGATGATCTTGAAGCTGGGATGTTATGACAAAAAGTAGTAGCTGATATTAAAATAAAACACACTGCTAGGTCCATATGTGGTGGGTATTCATCTGAAACCCAAGGAAAACAGAAAATCTAAGATGCCATATATAAAGAGTTCCAATTGAGAGCAATATATATCTGCCATACATATTTCAAGAGGCTGGGAAGCAAACCGTGAGAAGAAAAAAGATATAAGAAACAATGAAATAGAAAAATAAGTAATCTGTGCTGCTCGACTGTGTAGGTTTCCACTGGTAAAATACAAATTCAACCGGAAATATGTTATAGAACTAGCAATGTAAATTTGGCTATGAATGAAGAAATCAATATTCAAATAAAAGCAGTTCAAAATGAGGTCCCGGCAAATCTGATCAGATAAATCTTTATGCATCTCTTAAACTCTTACCTATTCAGGTTGGCTAAAATAGGATAATAGAATATCAGATTTAAATCAATTTGCTGAGGTGTCTTTCATATCATTGCTATTTTTTTACTTTTTTCAACACATATCCTCTGTGATTGAATGTACCAACAAATAGACTTCTCTATTTTAATCATTGCTGGTTCGCTTGCACTGTGCACAATAAAATGCCCAACGACGACTTCTGAAGGGGGAAAATGTTTCGATATAAAAATTCATTCTGCTGATATATGGTGTGTGAGCAACCTGCCAGCCATCCATTGGTGCACTCTAGAAGAATTTGCATTCAAGAAAAACAAAAAGAACGCAAACAGCAACAAATAAGGCCTAAGTTTATAGACGAAATTACAATTATTTTGCATTGCTCTGTATTTTAAGTCAGGTAGTTAGTATGCTAGTTACGCCCAGGTATCATAGTTATTCCACAGAGATTCCTAGTTGAGGTCAACATCCTACTAGTAGTGCTGTTCAAGGCAAGCACATGTGACAGAGAAAGAAAAACAGCTTGTAACCTTTCCTAAATACAATACTAGCAAAATTGAAACTGACTAAGGGGCTATTTGGTTTGGTGTAAATGGAGGGGTGGAACTCAAGTTCCATCACTTTTGGTGTTTGTTTTGTTGTAAGTCAAAAAAATAATGTAACTCAAGTTACTTGGACCTCCACTTCACCTACTTTTGACTTCCCCCTCTAAAGTACCGAACTCAATTTCCGCCACACTCAACTTTCTCCAAAAATTTATTAAATATTAAACCTAAACTTTACTTCCTATAGAAAGGGTTAAGAGTTACTTCTTTTTACAATGGGTTAAGATTACTTCCAAACAATAATGAGGGATTTAATTATTTAATAGCTTGGTGTTTATAAAGATAAGTTTACCACTATATTTAGGACGTAATGGGATCCACTTACTTATATCAAAATAAACAATAGAACTCAAAAAACTAATTTCACCAGCATTAGGTTACACCGAAACAAATAGAAGAAGTGATTGAATTTAATTTTTAGATTGTACGAATTATGTCAAAAGAAATAACAAAAAAATAATCACACTTTAGGGAAACTCAAACACCACTGCACTTGAGCTACATTGGATATGAAGATTCGTCAATCCAAACACCCCCTAAGCATAATATTCAATAGAATTTCTCTGTTCAAATGGTGGATTGCTTGTGTCAGGCATATTCCATAATGGACAAAATCCAGTTGTAAAAAGTGAGGCGGCGTTTGGTTTCACATTTATGTTGTTGAGCATAAATTTTAAAAAGATTTTTCTCATAAATTGAAAAGTTTGTTTATTGCATTTTGGTTCGGCATAAAATAAATTTAATTTTCGAGGCATATACCTGTTTAGTTTGAAGTAGACAGAAATGAAAGGGGTGAGAGCAAGTGAGGGAGAGACGTTTTCAATTTTCGGTTTTTATTTTTTGTAAAATAGATTTGGAAATGAAAATGGGTGTTTTCTCATTTGACATTTTAATACATAAACTATTTTTCATTGATAAATACTTTACATGGAACCAAACACTTGGAAAAATCCTTCCTAGGTGCAAAAACAGTTTTAAGACCTCATTTAAGTTGGAACCAAACACCAGCTAGTGCAAAAGCTTTAGTATTTTCTAGATGTAGTTCTACTGCCAACTCTTATTTGACATTTTAATACGTAATGCCCCATGGACAGAATTGTATAAAGTCCAGCAAACATAAAAGGTTAGAAAGAAAAGCATAAAGTATGACAAGATACACTCTTACACAACACACTAATTTAATTTCTTTGTCAGAAGAAAATTGAAATTATGTATAGGATTAGGCAGTTTTGTATACAGCTTAATCTGTTAAAAAATAGTAAAAGTTCATTCTTGCGCTCTCCCAAAATATGCGTGTAAGATCGCTGCCAACAATAGGGGACAAAATGTAGACCTTAAAATTATTTAGTGTGGAGAGGTCTTGCGAGGATGTTAAGTACAAAGTGTCCTCCTCTACACTAGGTCATCAACCAGCTACGAGAAAATTTTGCGCCATTGAAGAAAGGTAAAGTATATATTACAAAATTTTAATTTTCACAGCATTAATGTAATTAAGAGAGTATATCAAAGAATACAGCACAAGAAATTCATATTTGAAGTTACAAAAATGCAAGAAATATGAGAACTTACATCATCCAACAACAAACTGTAGCTGTTATAACCAAAGTTACGTGCAGCCTGCAGCACCAAATTGCGCCAGTCATTAAAAAAATGCATTAAGACTCCCATTTCAACTAGTAAAAGAAATGTAGAATTAAATAAAAGGAAGCTATCGTTTAGCAGACTTTGAAGAAAGTACAACAAAAAAAAATCCCAGAAAGTGGCACTGCTAACAACAAAATCAAATTAACAACAGGCTCTACCAGACTACCGTTAGATGACGAATTGACAGAAGAAAAGGATCGACTTATGCTCAAGTAAGCATAAATGCAGTAGCAATCTAAGAAGTTTAAATCTCCCATTCCTTTCTAACAACAATTCAAATACACATTTTAGCACAACTAAAAGCACGAAGGCCTGTGCCTTTTTAACGAATGAATCAAACAATATCGAAATCCACAGCTTGATCCAATTCAAACGTGTTGAATATAAATATTGAAAGCACCATTCGCAAACAGCTTACGCTTTTAGAGAAAACCGGTTACATCACATAGAGCCGGGGATCCTGAGCTCAAACCCCTCCAGGCTCCTCCCAATTAATACGGCCACTTCGCATTATTCATCACAACGAATGCCCCAATCGACAGACACTGAAATCAGCACTGTTGACAACATCATCCAACACCTCCTCGTCTCCACACAACATCTTGCTAATCCAACGAGCCACTGATCGAGATTTCAACACAGATTCCAAATCCGAAGAGGTTCCGAATCCCATTATTTCCCCCTTTGCGAGACGGGAAAAGTATCATATTTGTCGACAGATCGTGGCCAAAATTGGAAATTACAAAGAGCGATAGCTACTCAAACCCTAATTCACTCACGATCCGACAACATCCCAAGGTCAAAACGGAAAACGAAACGCCCTAATTCACTCCGATCAATCGACGCGGTCGTCTAATCTCGATCGAAACCCTAGGAAGAGAAATGACGAGAGAGAGAGAGAGAGAGAGAGAGAGAGAGAGAGAGAGAGAGAGAGAGAGAGAGAGAGGCGTACAGGTTGGTGGAGGCGCCGCGGTTGCAGCAGAGGAGGAGGGAGAGGGCGGCGACGACGCCGGCGATCGCGAAGATAAGGGTCGTCACGAGGAACCCCATCGAGAGGACCCGCGATCTCGATTTTTTTCTGCGGCGGAGGCGAAAGAAAGCGATCGGAGGGGCAAAGTTCTTGAAGTCGTCCAGCCAGCAGCGCTCGGGATCCGTCGGACGAGGGAAAGGGCCGTCGGACGGGCTGTCACGCAACTATACATCAAAACGGGCTTCAGTCTTTACGGGCATTGTTGGGCCGGACTTGGGCCTAGTTTGGTACTGTGGTAGCTAAAAGTATTCTTTTTTATAATAAAGTTTTACTCATTTATCCCTGACTATTATTTAAAATTTTTAAATTTATCCTTAAATTACTAAATACTCTTCTAAATTTAAATACCATTAATTAATAAATTCTAGAGGTTTGAAATTATTTGAATAATTTTTTTGGATTTCAAAAAGGACATTTTGGTCGATCGGAGATGTATTAGATATTTTTAAAATTTTGAAGGATACGTTAGATATTATTCCTATAATAATTACAGAAGGCTTGAAAATATTAGAAATACTTTTGATTTTTTTGAACTTTGCAAAATACAAAATGGTGCTTTAATTTTAGCCAAGGTAACACCTGTAACATACTACTTTCTTGTAAAACGTGCCGAGTTAAAGTCGAAATGAGCGGAATACGGAGTAGAACAAGTGACAATAGAAACCAAGTGTAGTGAAAACGGGACCCGAGAGAGTGAAGTTGCATGTCCGGTAAAGTTCCAGACTTGAAACTCTCGGGGACCGGTGTCCCTGAAGGAGAGACCGGTCCCCACACGCATAGTAGATGTGGAGGGCGAGAAATCAGCTAAGTCCTGAGAAGTAGGCTTACAGGAACCGGTCCTTAGGTGGGAGACCGGTCTCCCAGGGTCCGGTCCCTGAAACAGAGACCGGTCCTCGCTTGCGCAACCAGCCAGAAAAGTGAGAATTTGGCTAAGTCCCCAGCGGACACCCTACGAGAACCGGTCCCTGTACGGGGAGACCGGTCCCCACACCCGAACCGCCTGGCCGCGATTGCAAATATACAATTTTGGAGGGTTTATTTGCTAATGTCACAACATGTTATATACCCAATGCACTCTCTCTTTCTCTCCTTCATAGCCACTCCACTCCACTCTCTCATTCCTCTCTTTCTCTCTCTAGAGAGCTTGGTCTAGGACAAGGAGAGAAGGCTTGGAGGCTTGAAGAAGGTGGACTTGGTGGAGTTGGTGGTGTTAGAAGCTCTCCAACAAGAAGATCTTGGTAGAGTTTGGACAAAGGTGAGTTTTCTTGCAAATAGAACTCTAGGGTTTGATTTTAAAACTTAAGATTTGAAGTTTTGATCCTCTAAATTAGCCTAGAAACCCTCTTGAGCCAAGAACACCATGAAAATCATGGTTTTAATTCTTGAGGTGCTCTCATGGTGGATCATTAGGGTTCACAATAAATGCCCTAGGAATGGTTCAAATAGCTTAGTAATGGTATTAGTATGCTTCCTAGTTGATCCTAAGCTACCTTTTGCTTATGGATGAGATTAATTTAGGAGAGATCCTAATATGGTATTGTTAGGGTTTGGAAATTGGGGTTTTTGCCCTAAGTCGTTTCCGAGGCAAATTGACCTTGTGGAAACTTAATTGGGGGTATTCCCGACGCGTAGGACAACTCCGTTTGTCGAAACGAAAATGGATAAGTAAAACTACTTAGTAAATTAGCCTGATTTTGGCTCTATTTAAGGTGCATGTCGCAAGATAGGTGTCGGATAGTCGCGAGAATCAAACTGCAACTCCACTATAATATTTAGGAGGTGGGAGGTGCATTCCGGAATCGTTGGATTCCCTTTTATATCTGTTTCACTTTTGTTGAACATAATGTGTATATAATATTCATGCATGATAAGATAGTTGGTAAATGTAGTATGGTTGAATCTCAATACTATGCTTCTAACGTAGTTGAACTTAGTGATTGAAATGGAACCATTATAGACATGTGAACTAGTACCCTATACTTGTGTGAATGTGAGATTGGACTATAATTATAGTAAACAAAGGTGACATTGAACATAGAGACAAGATTGGCATCGAGATGACAATAGTTAAACATGGTTTAACCCTAGTGGCATTATGGCAAGAGTGACAATATTATGATAAGGTAGAAACCTATCATTGACATAGTGGCATTGTGACTAGCGGCTATGAATCCTCAAGTCGAGGATTGGATCCATACTCATAATAAGTTTTGGCTTGAGGGAGGTAGCTCCCCCTCGAACGGTGCGTTCCGGAACAGTCACCACGGGGATCGTGGCCTCGTGGACGGTCCCTCGAGTCTTACCGGCTTGGAGCCTCCCGAACAAAAGTTCTAGAAGGCACCGGGTGCATTGGTGACGTGGCGTCACAAACCGATCAAATCTCACATTTTAGAGATATATGTCCCATCATGATTGTAAAAAAATATTTTTATTATACTTTTGTTTAAAAAGAAGATATGTGATTGGCTTGTTATTTATGACGTGGTGCAAGTTGATAGTGTAGAATTTCTCTGGGGCGTGACATAGATAGTGAACTCGAAATAATAATATAGTAAGAAAAATAAGAATAACGATAACAATAACAATAATAATAAAAAGGCGAAAAAATAATAATAATAATATGAAAGAGACCGAAAGTCACTAGCAACCGTTCGCTTCACGGTTTGTTATATTCCAAATATTTTCACATTTTCTATTCAAAATATTTAAATAACCGGTATATAACTCCTATTGAGAAATTGTAAAAGGTGTTAATGAAGTAATGAACCACGTTATAAACTATTGGTGAAGTTATAAAATTATTATAATACCGTGGGTTACGATATTTTCTCATTTTCATATTTTTGGGAGTTATGAGTAATCCATCAACAAGAAAATACAAGTTCCTAACAAATCCCAACTCAAGTGATATGATTAGTGGATAAAACAAACTTATCATTCCAAATATAAAATATATAGCATTCCTAAAATGCTGTAAACCGATAAAACAAATGATAGAATTGAATTGCAGATTTTGTCAGTATTTAATTGCTAATAGTTAGTGGAGCTACATAATTGTAGATTTTGTTAACATTTATTAATTAATTGATAACCCGAAACTTTCATAGTGATAATCAACTCAGGAGCTCAAAATTCAAAAAGATCCAAAGTGATCGACCCACCAACAACAAAATGTATTGATATTCAACGGTAAGGTTAGACGGGAAACTCCAATCAACGCTGTCAGCACTCCGCAAGAAAATTTAACAATGCCAGCACTCTAACAATGACAGCACTTTAACAACACCACAACTCTACAGAACAAACATAACAACACCACGTATTTTATTAACATGTTGAAATGGTATTCCATAGCAGTGAAGCTGGTGCAATTACATTCCTTTTTTCTTGACTCGGTACATATTACGAGACTCGAGCACGATTCGAGCACTCGTTCCCTAAAGCTCTATATATTAACAGCATAAAACAACAACGTATTTCTCACGGGCTAAATTTTTAATATTTGCATCCACTGAATCAGTAAAAACATAAGCATTGCCATAGTACTACTACTGGAAGGCTCTCACTTTCTCGGACAAGATGGTATGGCCAGATCGGAGTTGCAGAAAGCGCCTAATGAAACCATGTCTACACCTCCTCCCTTCCGAGGCTGTTGCTTTTGATAATATTATACTTGCACAGTGGACAGGTGGCGTTGATGTATAGCCATTTATCTATGCAGGTGCTGTGGAAATGGTGGCCGCAGGGAAGCTCTCGCAGCTCCACGCCATCATCATAGGCAGAAAGGCAGATGCAGCATTCCTATATGCATAGAATAAATGATCATGTCAAATAGTGTTAATGAAGAATGAATATACATATAAAACACATCTAATTGAATCCTAGCATTTGTTAGAACAAAGCAGTGAGCAAAAGAGAACAAATGATTTGACTACGTTCCAAAACATAACATCTAAAAAGTTGGTTAGATGATTGTGAAAATCATGATGATCAGCTCCAGTGACCTAAACTCTTTCCTCCTAGCAAGTGGTCCTCCAAACTAAGAACTTCGTACTTTTGGTGGTTATATTTTCTAACATGCCGGAAATTTCAAAACTACACAGTTGACTACAATCAAGTAATTTTTTCAACATACAAAAATTTCCCATTTCCAAGTTCCTTATAATTTCCCCCAATCATAAACTCAAAAGTCCCCACATCCCTTGGACAAATACTAGTGGTGATTTCAGAAGAGAAAAACGGAAGAAGCTACCTTGGTTAGATTAATCAAATGGCTGATTCTGGAGAATATGAAAGCAATTAATGCTTACAACAATCGAATTTTTGAAATCATCAACCCAGTACTACTCAAGCTGTAACACTACAGGTCTACTAGTTTGCACCACACTGGAGATTCTGGCATGGAGGAGTAAGCTGGAGCTGCTTAAAAAAACTGGACAGTTCTTTTGCTGTACTTTGGATTTTGATTGTTGAATGGGGTAGTTAGTAGTTTTTTGTAAGAGAATTGTTAATAGTGATGATGTATATAAGCAGATATAGGCTTCATGGATGTTGTGAATCTGTGTATAGAAAGGATACTTTGGGTCAAATTCTATTGGAGCATATGTGCATGGGTATAAAGCTGGATCTATATGGTGGCCAAGAGAGAGCCTCTTTGTGTGCCTACTTTTTGGAAGGATCAGAATGGGGTCTGCCTAACTCCCCAGGATGGTTTTCATCTCAAAAAAACAAAAATTATTATTATTATTATCAAGGTTTTAAGTGCCCGTCGGTATGAGCCATATCCACCGTGTCGTACCGTGCCAACAAAATACCGGCACGATACAAATCCTGTGCCGATGGCACAACTCAAAACCCTCTATTTTTAAAATTAGTAAGTAATTTTCTCAATAAAGTTCAAAAGATGTGATAAAAAAACATAATAAATAGTTAGAATATTTTGTTGGTAAAGAAAATAAATATTTCATGCTATTATGTGTTAGCATACAAGAATTTTTTTGACCGGCACGCATCGGTGCTTTGCGCGGCACGCACCTTGTGCCGACAAGTTTCCGGCAGGACTCCGTGCCACGGCACTTAAATCCTTGATTATTATTATGAGGGTACAAGTTTGTCAACTATGCCAGTATGCTACAAATAAGGATCATTATATAGATTAAAGCTGATGTAACTCTTAAGAACTGATTATAAGAGTATATAATAACTAGCCATTCAGGTCTCTGTATGCATTGGCAACTTAGTTTAAGAGAGTTCATTACATGCTTCATGAAAAAGAGGAGATACATTAACAGCATAAGAAATATAAAGAGAAGAGTAAGGGAAAAGGATATGCAGCTAATATGAAAAGTGAGCAAGACAAACAACTATTTATCGCAATTCAAGTCAAATCAGCTGTTTTTTTTGTCATTTAAATGTCAAGAAAGGGTTTAGTGTCCAAAGTTCCGATCCACATTCGAAATAATCAATTTTCAGAAGACGAAGAGTGGAAGATCCAAGCTGGATAGCTTACCGCGTCCTCCGCTGAAAGAGCATGTTCAATTGGTGGATCACTGCCACACTCTGTCATAATTCCACCATAAGTCCTTGGTTGTTCACCACCAAGTTTCTCTTGATCACCAATGGTTCTGAATTTGTATCTTGGGAGTTGGCGAATGTCTTCATCAGATGCTCCTTCCTGCTTTAGTAAGAGAAACAATATGCAAGTAAACATTTCAGTGAAAGATAGAGCAATTTTTGTCTAACAATGAATTACACAACAAAAAGTGAGGATAAAAGGATACTTGGGGAATATCTTGGAACATTTAAAATATTTGTGACAAATGTGCTTCAAAAAGTAGAAACATAGTACTGGTATCTTGAGCATATGGTGACATGATATAAAATCTTTCAAATGTAAAATGCTGCTTCTAAGATGGCATACCTGATCAGCCACAGCGTATAAAATTGCAATAATACATGGTAGACAGCAGCAAACAGCAATACCAATGACGCAAGCAAGAGCAACACAAAAAACAACAAAGAACACATCAAACGCCAGAAAGACTATGCAAAGCCTGCAAAAGAAATCAAGCAGGGAACAACGGTAGGTTAAAAAAAGAAGTTAGTTTGAACTGAGATTAAAAGAAATGTGCAAAGTTTTGAGTTATAAAGCACCAATAAAGCTGTGGAGCATCATGAGTTAAAGCTTGGCCTCCCGCAGATACCCAATAGAACCCAATAATCCACCAAATGAATGAAAACATTGTATTTGCAGACTCCAGATGTTTTGCAATACTGCCAAAAGGAAAGGTAGTGAGAAACATATTCTTCAAAGAGCAAGAATGCAACCCCAAGGCTGCAATAAAGAAACTAAACTAGCTTTGCATATGTTGTAGGTAATGCATTACAAACTAAGTGCTGCTTTCAAAATATTGATTCAACAAAACAAATATTTATATTTGCCATAACAAAGAACTAAAAAGTACAATCAATCATCTTGATTTATGAGTAATTTTTGCTAGTTAAACCTCATGATCATTTCCACTACTATACTATTAGCAATTGTAATAATACTTTCACGGGGGGCCAAACTCAGCAGGCCTAACCTTAATTATCCAAATGTCTTGCTAACCCAGAATTAGCAAGAAAAACATTAATTTTGCTTTCTATAGATTATAGGAATGATTGCTCAGATTAAATGATTAACTGCCATGAGGGAGGATCACTGTAATGATTATTGGGTAACTAAAAATAAGGTGAAGGATAGAAGAATTTCATGGATTAAACAGAGTACTAGTTACCTAGTTATCCTTGACTAACAAGGCTGCACTGCTGAGCCTCACACAAGTCACAACAGGATTATAGGACACCCTATTAATGTTAAACAATACCTTCTTTCAAATAACTGAAATAAAAGAAAGGAGCACATTTAAATATTTTAAATTCAACTACTGAGAACTACAAGTTCAACCTTCATAAACTTCTTCCAGCATAGTCACACTGACCAGCATAGCCACACTGACCATTTGAATCATTCTTAAAAATTTAAATACCTCAGTTGCATCAAAATCATATGTCAAAAACTGTAAAAGACATGACAAACAAAGTTATTCGCCATAAATGAATGAATGTGTCTTTGCCAGCAGCAGGTAATCCAACTGTAATGTATATACTAGGTTTTATACATAGTTCACAGGGAATCTATATTTTTCTCTTTCTTAAATAAAAACTCTGAGATCTGGTTTAGCCACATGTTTGTTAGCTTAGATACCTAGATAAGGAAAACATCATTTTTGGCTATTTAAAAGTTCAGTTAGGTGAGTACAGTTTGCTTATGTATTGCATTCATCTTGATTCTTCTGATGGCATTCATCTAGCTGTCAATTTGATGGATTACAGTAATGAAAATTATATGTGTACGAAAATGGATATCAACATGGATATGGATAGCTTGAAGCAGATAGGCAGACAGGAATGACATTGGAAAACTATAAAACAAAATAGCCTAAAACTGATCTAATCCATTAATGACAATTGTTTTCTTCAACTTGTACTTAGATTTAGCATCATGCCTTATTAGTTTTTTTTTTTTTTGATTTCGCACATATAATGCACATCAGGTATTCTCATGTCCTCATTTTCCCCATAAGAAGAAGTGCTGATGACAATGCAAACTGCCTGTATCTCAAAGTATTCACGGCTTAGATGGTTTAGCTAGTTTTGCTGTCTAGTGTAGGCAGTGTTTGCTAGTTTCAACCAGTTGCCAGTTGCCACAATCAGCATGTGGCTGGAAATCATTTAGAGAAGGACATTAATGTAGAGTATTTTGACAAGTCAAGGAAGTCATTTTTCTATTTGTGTACAACACAGTACTAATAAAACAAAGAATTAAATTTAAGTAGCTCAAGCATAATTGTGAAAGTTCATAAATGTGCTATCATCAGAAGGCAAAAGATCTTTTTTTTTAAAAAAAAAGGGCAACAATTCATGGTAAGCATGCACATAAAACAGTGTATATTTCATCCCTATCTCATAATAGTCCTCGGAAGGCAAAAGAATAAAAAAAATTTTAAAAAATCATACTCAACGTGCGCATAACATATAGTGTATATTTCATCCGTCTCATAATTGTTCTTTTCCTTTTTAGTTTAACAATCGTAGCGTAGCTCTTGTGCTAGTAGTGATTCCATTGGTATCTTCTCTTTCTTTTCTTTAATGAAATTGTCAGTAAATTCGATACTAATTACAATGATGTTCCACAAGTATAGCATCCAAGTAATATTGAACAATATAATAAGATATGAATCAAGCACCGATATCAAGTCTTGTTTCTTTATGTTATGATGGTAAGAGTCTATGGTGCATAAACACAGATA
Organism: Aechmea fasciata; assembly: GCA_025177825.1. NCBI lineage: Eukaryota > Viridiplantae > Streptophyta > Magnoliopsida > Poales > Bromeliaceae > Aechmea > Aechmea fasciata. Next base: position 4,102,816 of record CM045945.1, read on the forward strand.
TGTTATACAGACACAACGTGTAGCATAAATGTGCCGATAAAATAGAAATAAGGCAGTGGATGTACACATACACATACTAATACACATTTATACTTATGTGCGAGCATGTGTAGAGAGAGAGAGAGAGAGAGAGAGAGAGAGATTAAAGATCAACATGGCCTGGTACATATGAAAATACAAAAGCACATATGGATGCCCATGTTCCTGGCACATATGAAAATAAAATGGACACATGGATGCTCCTGTTAAAAGAATTACTCTAGTCTATTTTCTTATACTTCATTTAATTGAAAGTGCAGGCAGAATCAAAGAAAGTAGCCAACAAGGATCTCCAATTTATTCATCAACAAAAAAACTAGAAATGACAGATTTTTCAATTCAAAATAAATTACAATAGGACATAATCACGAATGAATACCGTGATCTATTTTTTAGCAAGTACCCAGTATGGATCCTAAAAGAATCCAAACCATATCTGCACATCTAATCTAGTTTTTGAGAACCAGCTAAGTAAAAGAAGCATCCAAGGATTCATTTAAAATATCTTTTCAGTATAATTTCCTTATCAAAATATATTAACCAAGTGTAATTAAATATCTTAGTATAATTTCCTTATCAAAATATATTAACCAAGTGTAATTAAATACCTGTACTCATATTTGAAAATATCCTTACATATCCATCTTAAAGATATTTCAATGACAAGAAGTTCATAATCCTTCGAAGTTACCCAAGGGTTGATACATAATAAAATACTCATATAAGGAAGAAATAAATCTCTCTTCACATGACAGTTGATTATAAATTATTTTATGTTTCATATCAATCCCAACAAACATCAACTGCTGCTAAAAATCAAAAAAAAAAAAAAAAAGAAAAAAAAAAAAAAAGAGTTGAATGCCCCAACTCCAACCACCCTTCCAACCAAAGAAGTGTCTTGGAAATAATAGGAATAGAGCTAAATCATGTTTGTCCTGCTTTTACAACCTTAGTCATCACAATCGCCAAAAGATTTAGACTCTCGGAAGACTTCAAAATAATTTTGAAAGCTTCGCAATAGATGTGCCTCCACAAATGTTAAAAATACCAAATAAGAATATATTTGGTTTTCAGAACTTCTCTGGTTATTAGATATAACTTTATGCCTTTTCTAATTTCCTCAAAAATCAGTAAGGCAATGCTTATGCCATGTCCTGTTGCCATAAGGAAAAGTACTCCTTTGGAACTGCAGGCTGAATCACTTATGATACCATTTATGAATTTAACTATTTTTGCAAGTTAAATTATGACTTATTATGAAGTGTTCCAGAGTTTAAAAAGAAAAATAGAGACAGTTCAAAATAAAAAGAGAGACATCAGTCTGCATGGAACATCGAAGGACCTTTTAAGGCGACCAAGGTGGTTTACCCCTTTGATAAATATGCTTGCAGCTTGCTTAAGAAGGTAGCAAACACAATATTCAACTTCGATCTAAAGCCTCACTCACCAAAATGAACTTCGGCATGTAGAATGTGTTCTCCAAACACAACTGCTTTGATACTTCAGAGCCCCAAAAAATCAAAAAGCGCTTTGGATCTCTGCGCCTCCAATGCTAGGAAATAGCAGTGGGAACCTACATTTTAGATATATCCTCCTGAATTCTTTTCCCGGCGCTTCTGATGGAGATTCCCAATGCCATTATCAGAGGAGTGGACCTGTAAAGTTCTTTCTGATTTTTGGAGGTTCAAAAGCATTACAGCTGGTGCATTTGGATAATGCATTTCCAAACTAAACCTTAATGCTTATGGCCCTACGGCTTTATATGCAGCCAACTCTAGTATAGCATTTGACGAGCAAAGAAGTCTCTATATTGTGCTGTACTGGAAAGCTGAAATGAAATTCTAGACCAATGAACAAAAGCGCCTAATTGGAACTTCTGCTTCTCTTGCAACGAGAAGCTGTTGGACGGATTTTTCATAAAGTGCTAATAGCTGATAACCTAGCCAGTTGTTCGAATAATACTTCATCCCACTGCGAGCCGAACAGGCCCTAATATGAACATCTGAGAACAAAGCCAATTGATGCCTTATGTCACGCCCCGATTCCACAGCAGAAGCGCCAACTGAGATGTCAACAGACACGCCGAACGGACAGAGTTTCCTCTCTACACTACCTTAACCTCAATTAATGAATTAACTGCTTACTGCTTACCACTACAAACATTGCAAATACCTAATAGTGGAATAAAACTTTTTTCTCCCTCTTCTTTTGCTATCTAATACTCGTAACTGTTCTGTGATATAAAAGCAACCCTACATACATCAGTAGCATTCCTCAGTCATCAAATTCCTGATAACAATACACCACATATCTTCGAATTCTTCAAAATTAGAGAAGGAATAACACAAAGAAATTAAACAGCGATATCATTACCTGGTCCCTTCCTCATTCTGACCCTGATCGAGATCATAACCACCGCCATTCCCACCCCCTTCCTCGATGTCGCGGGGCGAGCTGGGGCCCGAGCTACTGCTGTGGCTCCCGCCATCGTCGATCCCCTCGGGCCCGCGCCGCCGCGCGGGGTGCCTCCTCCGGTACTCGATCAGCACGCACACCATGTGGAGCACGCACTGCAGCGCGTAGCCCACGATCCACAGCCGCAGCGGCATGGGGGGCGCCTCGTCCCTGCTGAGGACGAGGACCCCGGCGGCGACGGCGACGAACGCGAGGTTCCAGAGGATGTCGAGGACGACGACGGGGCGCGAGTACGCCCAATCGCTCTGCCGCTCCTCCAGCTGCTCCGCCGCCGCCTCGCGCACCAGCATCGACGGCTCCCGCATCACGCGCCTGCTCCCCACGCGCCGCAGGAACCGCGCCGCGCCGCGCAGGCTCGGCCGCCGCGGCAGGGCCCCCACCCCCGCCGCCTCCGCCGCGCCGCGCCCCGCCGAGGAGCGGCGCCGGATCGACGGCGGCGGCGGCGGCGGCGGCCGCGGCGATCGAAGGGTTCAACCTCGCGGACGACATTGGGGACGAAGGTTCGGAGAGATAGGAGATAAACCCTAATAATTAAATTCTTCGCGAATTTGGAGAAGACGAAGAGATTCAGGAAAAATAGAAATTAAAAAAAAAAAAAAAACACAACGAAAATGGAAACGGGCCCTCACAAGTCACATCGAACTAATCAACGTTTTAATTGTTAGGTAATCATACAAGTAATAATTGTAATAATGGTAATAATATTATACAAAATAACTTTTATATATATATTTTTAAGTTCTAAAGTGTATGATTAATTGATTATACTATTTTAATAATGCGTTTTAATTTAAATTTTATTATTTATTTTATTCTATAGTTTGGTTTTTTGACCGATGAGGCGAAAAGCGACAAGAGAAAGCAAAGCTGGGTGGATAGAGAAAGAGGATCCGATGGTGGTATTGGACAAGTGGTGCGATCGGGAACCTCGGATCGTGCCACGTGGATGCTGAGATTTGTGTTCGATGGCAATGCTACTGTACTCGATCTTTTGATCATCATCAACCGTCGTTCTCGCAAAGTGGCGAAGTTAGGACCAGAAATTTTTTTAGGACCTCGAAAGAAAAGTCAAGTGATATTTTACTCCGTTTGGTTATAACCCCACCCTTAACCCCCATTTTATTCCCAAACACCTTCAAAACTAGATAGGGTTAACTAACCCCACCTCAAATAGTTTATTCCGGCTTAACTAATCCTATCTAACCCCACCAAACTCCAACCAAACATTATTTTCTATTCATAATAACCCACTATCCTTCTTATCCCACCTATTCCAACTGGAATAACTAATTTTTCCTTAACCCCGAACCTAACGGTAGCTTAAAGTTTCAAAGTTTTCCAAATATACTTTTAGAGTTAAATTCTCTAATTTTTCCTTAACCCCGAACTTAACGGTAGCTTAAAGTTTCAAAGTTTTCCAAATATACTTTTAGAGTTAAATTCTCTTATTGAACGGTTAGGAACAACTATTATCTATGTGAAATTATTATTTTGCTCTTTCACGTATATTCTTATACCGTCGCTAACTTTTTTTATTTGCCCTTAAATTATGAACAAAAAAATATTTTAATTTTTTACCTTTTCAAATATATCTTTCTACCGCTTTAGGAGCAAAATAAGTATTTTCACTATTTTTTTATTATTATAGAAGTTTAACCTAAAATGACTTAGACTTAATTTGGTATTGCGATGGATGTAACGCAATATACTTCTGCGTAGTCCGATGGGACTGTAAAAAATTTATTGTAACCGACTAACCGCAATATGCGAAGCCCATCAATCCTATATTGCAAAAAAGTTACATTACGTGTGGTGAAAAAATACAATAAAAAAATACCATATTTGTTTCTACATATCGCAATGAGTAGTCGGTTATGATATATTTTCTACGGTACAAGAAAAAGTTGATGCATATCTCTACCACCGACCACTAACAGCAGAAATATTTTTAAATAGGGATAATTGCCTGTATACCCCTCATGCGCATGAAAATATCCGATCTACCCCTACTTTTTTTTTTCTTTCTTAAATGCCCCTCATACGTTCCACCGTTATTGCAAAATACCCCCGCAGTTATCTCCTGTTAAGTTAATCTGGGTTAAACGTGAGTTAAATATCTACCACAGTTAAAAAAAAATTAAAATACCAATTTTGCCCTTAACTTAAGGGCAAATAAGAAAGGTTGGTGACGGTAGAGGGGTATATTGGAAAAGACCAAAAGTCGAAATACTTTTTGTGCCCCTGACTTTAAGGGCAAATAAAAAAGACAGTAATGGTAGAAGGATATATTTGAAAATGGTAAATTAATAATTTTACAGAGATAACAGAGTTACTTAACAGATTTTAACTCTAAGGGTATATTAGAAATAGATTGGAACGTAGGAGGGGTATTTTCAATATTAGCCTTCTAAGATGGGTAAATTGAAAAATCGAAAACTTTTCGAGTATATAAGCAATTCCCCTTTTAAATAATAGAGAAACAGATAAAATGTATATTTGAAACAAGGAAAAAGGAGTGAATAAAATATTTCAAAAGTTTCTGAGAGTATATAGAAAATTATTCCAAAATTAAAATATTAACTTATCTTTCATGCACTCAATTTTTACACTATTTACTTCCTATCATTACTTCCTATCAAACAAACAGTAAAGAAAAACTAATAATATTTACGTGAACTCTAATTCATCCGAAAGTCTACTTCAACCTGAGGTTGACCGGTAAAATAAATGCGCTAAGCTTCAATTCTTTCGACCTAAAAACTAAAAACCAAGTGCGGGCAAACAAAGAGGCCCCAGGCAAATTACCACATTTTCTTATTTAAAAATAACTCTTTTCAGTAAAAGTAGATTGAGTTGAGTGGTGAAGTCAAAAGTATGATATGAGATGGAAAAGGGAGAAAGCAAAAACATTCAGGAACCTGCTGCATTCACAATACCACCGATTTAGTAAAGCTTCAGTTCATCCAGCAGAAGTCTGAAATAGCCGAGAATGATAACTACCGATTTCTAAAGCAGTTTCGCAAAATACCTACATAAACAGTGCAACTTGTCCACGAGAAACAGAATAATAAAAATATGCCGAGGAGGAGATAACAAAGATTTGTTGGGGCCACTGAAGATCGAAAAGGTAATTCGACAACATAAACATTACTGAAGCATCTCTATTTCCCCACCTGCGAGGAAGTAAAGGAACCAAGGCATCCCGTAGATGACTACCGCCTTACCGGAGGCACAGCACCACGACCGGGACCGCCACGACCAGCTGCTTGAGCCTGCATGGAGATATGACGGGAAATGAGAAACAGTTCTGAGTACATTCATCCTCTAATCTTCAATGAGTAACATAACTAGTACACGGTTGATATCATTTCCAAATGAAAAGGTTCCTTCATTTTGGAGGAACTCTGAAAAGCCTCTCTTTATGTGATGATTTATGTCTTAATATAAAGTAGCCGTTTTAGGGAGAAAAAGAAAAAAAAGAAACTGAAATTAAGATCGTCCAAGTACTCCCTCCAAAGACCCTACTTCGGTGAGACAATTAACTTAGTTAATGGCTTCTTGTTTGTACTTAAAACTTTCAGAAGCCTGCTAGTTGACTTTAACACAAAACTTTAGTTCCCACAAAAGCATGGCGAAGGTCCGACCATAAAACGACTAATGGCTTCTAGAATGTGAACATTTCTAGTTGATAACTGGACAACTTACTACATAGAAAAGGCTGAGTTGATCTGAAAATAAATACACATGAAAACCAATCCCTCATGACAGGGAACACAAAGCTTCCGATCAAAATTTAATTGCATTTAGCAGGGCGCATACTTAATTGTTCCTACTATATACTGCTAGGAACTGGATGCAAAAGAGTTCCAAATCTTGCTGATTAAGCCACCATGAGGGGATGAATCATTACAAACTTTGCTCGAAAGATAGCATTATTCAAATAAAATAAGGTGTCAACAGTATTGGGGATGGTCTTCATAACATGTTAATAGTAATGCACCAAATTTAGTTGCTGGTAAAAGTGCTTCTGTTCCATCATGCAAACTCAGCTAACCAGGATTAAACAACATCATAGGGGATCAAATCATTATTTGCGAATCCAATAGGAAGGATCGGACTACTCAACTAAACCATAGTATCTCTACTGCAATAGTAATTTCGTACAGTTCATCATTCAACTAAAAGTTCTAAAACTAGAGACAAAGGAAAAGAGGTTGTTCAAACGCCAGCAACTGCATGAAGAAGCCCAACCTCATTCATGGGGATATTAGAGGAAGACCATTACCAAGATAAACTCACGAAATTGTGACTCAAATTACTCTAACCTCTTAGTTCTGTGCCTTTTGACAATGCAACTTCAAAGAAATGAAAATTTTTACATGACATAATAATAAATATATCATGACCAACATGGAAAAAAAATTAAAGTTTAAAAAAGCAGTAAGTAGAGACAGGACAAGAATATGGAAGAACATATTTCGAATAAAAGCCCAATAACAAGAGACAATGACGACAACCTACACGATTGACATATAAGAATGAAAGACCTACTACATATCACGATAATTTTGCAACTGTATTTACATGGACAATTTATGTAAGCCTTTGAATCTCCAAAAATACTATCAAAACAAAGGCTATCTAGCAAAAGATAGTGGCTTGCATTTTCCTTTCAAACTGAATATGTTGAAAAATTATGCATGGATCGTAGTAACAAAAAGGAACAATCAGTTGAGTAAATAGACTTACCCTAGCGCGCATTGCAACAGCACGTCCACGGCCAACTCCAATAGCTGAGCCTTTTCCCTTCATAGGAGGAAAAAAAAATCTCAATTAGAAACTTACAATAAAATGCATTACTTACAAATAAGGAAGGCAAAGAAACACCTTAATTCTTGCATCCAATCGCTTGAACATAGGAGCATTTTTCAGCATATCAGGAATTATCATAAACCTGCAAAATAGAAATCATTTTAGCAATCATCTTGAGAACAAACATTTGATAATTCAGGGTATACTGCATACCTGACTTTGCTGCCTCGGATAAACACATGCTCAAGTTGTGAGACTTTGCCATCCTATCATGGAGAATAAAGAAGTTAAATTAAGATAAAAAAACTGATTGTAAGGCATACAAGCATTTGTATCTATTCATGTCAAAGCATTAGTGTAGTTGTAGCTTATTGAACTGCCATTTGAGTTGTGCATATTTAAGTCCCCTAAACAGCTTCTCTCTATAGCAAAAGCAAAAGCTCCAAACAGGAGCTTCTGCTTTTCATGTTCAGGATCAGACTTTAGCTACCCACCAGAGTAGAAGTTCTAGACTTCTCTCTTTGCCAATACTCTCTACTCTAGATAATAGCATCTAAATCTACACAAATCCAGGTCACGCCTATTTTTGGGCCAGAATAATTTTGCCTGATCCAAGCCCGGCCCAACTTGAAAGATTTATAAACATTTTAAACCCAGTAGGGTCAGATAATAAAATCTCCAAGAGAGCAAGCTCACGTACTAAAATCAGGCCAGGTTGAGTCAAACCAAAGAAACAAAAAAAAATTCCAGGCCTAACTCGGCCCTGAATCAGGGCATGCCAAAGCCAACTGGCCAAGTACCAGGTCGATCATGCCTCGTTGGGTTGATCGGGCTTGGTTTGTTCAGGCCTATTAACAGCTACAAGTAGGAATTACAAAAGCAAGGACAAACAGGAGTTTAGTCTACAAGTGCAAGATGTAAGCTACAACTCAGTTGTAAAGCCAATGGCACAGTAACCCGAAATTAATGTATCTTTACAAAGAGACAGATCAGTACACACAGAAAGCATAGGGTGTTGAATAGTTCTTTGAGTTTCAGAATTTAGAAAAAGAAATGAGACTACATACAACAGTTAGCTGCACTTCACAATTTAGAACCTTTCGTCTGGACTAGGTATTCATGCTACCAGCCGTAGTTGACAAACAATATAGTTATGAACTATACATGTCCTACATTTATACTCAATAATACATATATAGACACATACATACATGCATAGATAAATGTCTATCTGCGCAAAAGTTGTTGCTTTTTAATCTCAATTAGGTATATATTAGATAGATGAACACAATACTTTGTAGTTCAATTTCAGCCCTTGCATCATCTCTATTTACCTCATGTATTTTGCGTGCACCAAGTACGCTGATTTCATTAGGTGTTTATAATAACTTCACTATTCTAAAGTTTAACTGAGCATATAGTATAGTACAATTACATGTTTAAATAGCCTCCCAAAGATCAAATCCATGAGACACAATCTCAATAAAGAGTAGAGCAAGGCGGATCCTCACTTGAAGCCTCACCTGAAGAGCCGTGTGCTCTACAAGTTTCCAATCAACCCTAGCTTGACAAAAACATATCGATGATATCACATTATTTGGATCACGGTAGGCCACAACCAGTCCCACCTTAACCCAATACCACCATAGCAATAACTTATCAAAACTTGTCAATCTATTATAGACGATGATCAATTTAAACATTTGCTATAGTTATTATCATGTAGTATCACCTTTGCTATATCCATTGGCTGTTGCTTTTTTATTTATAGCCAGAAAAAGTTCAACTTGCATAATCCCCTTGAAGCATATCATATAAGCTCAAAATTCGAAATTGCCAGAGTCCATAGAAATGTTAAATGGCAGAAGCGTCAAACTGAATGAATCAGGCCAGGACCAAAATTTTATTGCGGCAATTGTGGGCACGGTCTCAAGCCCAGGTAAAGCTTGATGCAAGCCCAAGGATGTGATACCCAAAAGCAACCACAGGCCGGTAATATTCCAACAAGCTACACTAAAATTAATAAAATAATAATTGCTCTATTGCCTAGAGCTCTTTCTTTCAAAAATGCGAGGCCACCGTCTTCAAGCATTATGTAGTTACTTTCCTCCAGCAGCAATTTAAAGACAAAAGGTTGAAAGAGAAAAAGGCCTTAGTAAAAGAGTGCACATCAAGTCACCAATTATCTGTGATATTAAAATATATAGTTAGGAATGGTAGGGTCAAATGGTCCCTAGAAGCGAAGGCGAAATTTATTACATGCTCGCTCGAAATAGTCCTCCGATAAATGTGTGCTTAGTTTCTTGCCTTAGAAATTACAAGCAAAAGGGATCTACATGCACAACTTACTAGACCGGTTGGCAGGTATGATGATGCAAATCATAGGTTGTGGACTAACAGTTTCTCGAGCTCGCACATCAAATACTCGGATAGAATATTTCCAAAAGAACTCACTAGAATAAGGATAGATCATAAACTCAAATAGGTAGATTTACATCAAAGACAAGCTCGCACATCAAATACTCGGATAGAATATTTCCGAAAGAACTCACTAGAATAAGGATAGATCATAAACTCAAATAGGTAGATTTACATCAAAGACATGTACAACTAGAAAACCCAAAGAAAAGAAAAAGCGAAAGAAAAAACGATTCTGAGTCCCGACATAATTAATGCTCCACAAGAAATCGCTAATCTCAAAGCTTTCGACATAAAAAAACAGTTGTCGGGTGCAAGGCTAAAATAGACGCAATTTTTTTATGCAGGGAGGTGATTGAGACACGGGCTATCGTGCAAAGAAAGTTTTCGTTTTGTATCTTTGCCTACATAATAACATTTTCTCGTATTATTCTCTACCACTAAACACAAAACACAAAACTCGGAACTTGTAAGCAACCATGAATCTGGAACTACTATTCTGAAAACAGATGAATGGCAAAAGAGGGTGTTTGGTTGCACAAAAAATAGGACAGAAAACAGTTTCTGAGTGTTTGGTTCCACAGAAAATAGTTTTCCATATTTTCGGGAAAACATCCATTTTCATTTATCATTTTTTTTGGGGGGCGGGAACCTCTCTTCATTTTCTTCTCCATTAAAACAAACACATATGCTTGAAAGATAATTTCAATTTTTTGCTAGAACAAATACCAATAAACATAAATTCTTTTCTTGTTTCTCATGGAAATCAGTTTTTCGTCGAAAACTATTTTTCCTCAACCGTTTATTGTGCAACCAAACACCATCTGGAGATTCTGAACCCCTTACCCTTAACCATTAAATCTAGGAATAGCATGTTAGGAAGTTAATCATTCCAATGTTCCTCACATAAAAAAAAAGAAACTATTGAGAACATATCTAAAGCAAGAAGAAGAACACATCTAAGCCCTAAAATCTCTAGAGAGAGAGAGAGAGAGAGAGAGAGAGAGAGAGAGAGAGAGAGAGAGAGATTCTAGGGTTTGTAGGAATCGAGAAATGTTTGGGGAAGGGAGAGGTGGTGGGGATGAGGGAGAGAAGGGGATGAGGGAGGGAGGGAAGGAGGGAGACCTTGGCGGTGTAGGCGATGGTCTCGAGCTGGCAGTTCCAGTTGTCCTCGCACTCGATCATGTTGCCGCGGTAGACCTCGCCGCTCTTCATCTCCACCGTCACCACGTGCCCCGCCGCCTCGTGCAGCAGCTTCACCGGAATCCCCAGGCTCCGGCTCATCTTCCCTCCTGACCACCTCTCTCTCTCTCCCTCTCTCTCGCTAGCTCTCTGCCCTTTGGAGAAAGGGTTGGCTTTCCCTCTTAAACCCTAGTAGCAGTCGAGCACTCAAAGCCACGGGAGGGAAGAAATAATTTCCTGCAGGATATATATATATATATATATATATATATATATATATATATATATATATAGTATATTGTAAAGACAAGACTTTGTGAATTTTTTACCAGATTAGATCTACGACTTTGATCATTTTCATCCGTTAGATTATACTATTCAACCAACCACCCACTTAACCCAAGGCCACATCATCCTAACAAGACATCTATAAATCCAGTAAAAACTTACAAGCATAAATGACTAGGTACTTTTTCATAGGAGCTCAATTCTCTCTCTCTCTAGATCTATATAGAGAGAGAGAGAGAATGAGCTCTATGCTAAAAATCCGAATCATGCTTGTAAGTAGTATAGATGGCTGTAAATTTTTTATATAAAACCTATATATATATATATAAAATTGAGCTCCTATGCTTTTAAAAGTACCAAGTCATTGGTGCTTGTAAGTTTTTAGCCCTTCGATTAATAGATGTCCGGTTAGGATAATGTGGGCTCCTTTGGGTTAAGTGGGTGGTTGGTTGAATAGCATAATCTAACGGATGAAAATGATCAAAGTCGTAGATCTAACGGTAAAAAATTCACAAGCACCAAGTGCTTGGTGCTTTTACAAGCACCATAGGACTATATATATATATATATATATATATATATATATATATATATATATATATATATATATATATATATATATATATATATATATATATATATATATATATATATATATATAGTTAGAATACTTTTGGAAGTATTCCCCCATGGTGCTATTAGGTTTTTAGCCATTGGATCTACTCTTGATATTATTAATAGTCCTTGGATCAAACACTATTCCACCTACCACCATCATCTCAAACACTATTCCACCTACCACTATCATCTCAACCTCACATCTCTCCATCCAATAGCTAAAAACTCAATAGCACCACCCCAACGGTGCTATTGAAAGTATTCTAGCTCAACTCTCTCTCTCTCTCTCTCTATATATATATATATATATATATATATATATATATATATATATATATATATATATATATATATATATATATATATATATATAGTTGAGTAGAATACTCTCAAAAGCACCAACCCCTTAGTGTTTTTGAGTTTCTATTTTGTTTACTAATATCCCTTGGATCAAACACTATTCCACCTACCACCACCTACCACCATTTATTACCACCTACCACCATCATCTCAACCCTACATCTCTCCAACCAATGGCTAAAAACTCAAAAGCACCAAACCTTTGGTGCTTATATATATATATATATATATATATATATAGAACTAGGCTTCTATGCTATTAATATCACCAAGTCTTTTGTGCTCCCAAGTTTTTGGCCTTTGGATTGAGCGATGTACGGTTAGGATGATGTGAGCCCTAAGGTTAAGTGGGTGGTTGGTTGAATAGTATGATCTAACGGGTGAAAATCATCAAAGGGTGAATCTAACGGTGGAAAACTTGGTAGCACGGAGACCTCCGTGCTATTGATAAGATAAAGTTCTCTCTCTCTCTCTCTCTCTCTCTCTCTCTCTCTCTATATATATATATATATATATATATATTGTTAGAAGATTCGATTAATTAATCGCCATAGAAGGAAGAAAAAATATTTGATTGACATATCACCAAAGAAGAAAGACTATCAAAGAATATGATTATTCTTTGAATTCCTTTCTATGTATAGAATTTCCATATATTGTATTTCCTTTCTTCTGTTAATTGTACATTATATATCAAGATGAATAATATTGTTCAGTAATTATTGATCTGAACTTTACAATATCTCTTCTCAAATTTCTACTACTTCTTGAATAAAGTTCACATGGTATCAGAGCGAGGTTTATCCTTCGCATTTTGCTATTGCATTTTATCTTGGTAAGCAATAGCATGTTCAGTGCAGATTCTGCATGTATTGATTGTTGAGTTCTCGAAGGCGTTAGCAAATGGCATCGACTCCACCTAGCGGAGGTAGTGCTGTAACCATGCGAGAACTTCAAGGTACGCCTGGAAATCCACCTAGCGGAGGTAGTGCTGTAACCATGCGAGAACTTCAAGGTACGCCTGAAAATCCATGCTTGCAAATCACACCCTTCAAATTAAATGGAAACAATTTCTTACCATGGTCGCAATCAGCTACATTTTTTTTGAGTGGAAAATTCAAACTTGGCTACGTGAATGGTAAAATCCCAGAACCTCCCATTGATGATACAAAATATGATGAATGGAAATCAAATAATGATTTAGTTATGTCATGGCTATTTAATTCCATGGAATCTCATGTCAGAGATGGTCTTCTTTTTCTTAAAACTGCTCATGAAGTTTGGAAGACATTGAGTGAAATATACTCTGAAAAAAATAACATTGCCCGTGCTTATCAGTTAAAACAGGAAATTGCGCATTTTCGCAAAAGAGATAAGACATTTAACGAATATCTTGGGACCCTTCGTGGTATGTGGCAAGAACTAAGTTATTATGTTCCTATTTCTACTGATCCCAAGGTTATTCGAAAAAGGATTGAACAAGATCAAATTTTTGAAATGCTTGCGGGACTTGACTCTGATTATGAAGCAATTCGAAGTCAGATCCTTATGCAATCTGAGCTACCTTCTCTCAATGATGTGTGCGCACTTCTCCAAAGAGAAGAAAAGAGCAGAGATGTTATGAAGCCGACTGATCAATCTACTATGGAGCATTCGGCCTTTTTCTCCAACACCGCTGCTAATAGAGGTCGCGGAGATCGTGGACGTGGCCGCGGCAGAGGACGCGGATTTGGTGATCGCCCTCGATGTTCTCATTGTAACAAATTGGGTCATGTGAAAGAAAGATGTTGGGAACTATATGGTCGTCCTACAGAGGTACCGGAGGTCAACATTGCTAATGCTTCAAAGGAATCAAATGTTCCGACATCATTGGAGAAATTAGCTGAGCTTCTTGATGCATACACAAAGCAAAAGTCATCCTCTGCACATGTTTCACTTCACTCAGAAACAGGTAAGGCTCCCTCAGCACATCTAGTAGAGTCATCTCCGGCAACATGGATTGTTGACACTGGTGCATCAGACCATATGACAGGAACCTCTAAAAATCTTTCTTCTATGCAACCTGCTGTCGGTAAGAATTTTGTAACCTTAGCCGATGGTTCACATGCTCCAATTCATGGAATTGGATGTGTTGATGCATCTCCTTCTATCAATTTATCATCTGTTTTATTTGTTCCATCATTTCCTTCTAACTTGCTATCTGTCAGCAAGTTAACAAAATCTCACAACTGTTCAGTAACTTTTTACCCTCATCACTGTGTTTTTCAGAACTTGACAACGAGGCAGACGATTGGTGAGGGGCGCGAAAAGGATGGACTTTACTTACTGGATCAAAGTGCTTATGCTCTAATTAGTCATAGTGAAGACAATCATGAAGATATATGGCACTCTCGATTAGGTCACCCATCTGATCGCATTCTTCGTGTTATTTTTCCTAGCCTAAAATCTTCATTTAATAATTGTGAAACTTGCTTCTTTTCTAAGCAACATCGTTTACCTTATCATAGAAGTGAAAGTAAATGTGATTCCCCTTTCCATTTAATTCACTCTGATGTTTGGGGTTATGCACCTGTTGACTCATATTCTGGTCATAAGTATTTTGTTAGTTTTATTGATGATTATTCACGTATGCTTTGGGTGTACCTATTGAAATCGAAAGGTGAAGTTTTTGATGCTTTCAAAACTTTTCATAAAATGGTTATAACTCAGTTTGATGCAAAAATTAAGATTTTTAGATCTGATAATGGAACTGAATATATGAACAAAACTTTTAGTAGTTTGTGAGTTACGGGGAAGCCCCACGGATCTATCTAGATTGTATCTGACACCTAGAGGGGGGTGAATAGGTGTAACGGCCAAAGAAAAACACAAATAATCGAGGCGTTAAAAATAAATGCGGAAATTAAAAACACACCGAGATTTACGTGGGAAAACTCCAACTCGGAGTAAAAAACCCACGGGACCAACACGCGAATACCAATCCACTAAAAGAAAAGATTACAAGGTGATTACCGACTCCACGGACTTAACCTCTCTAACTCTCTTATGGATCTCCGCGCACTCCACCGAGTTGTCCACGTCCGAGTCCACGAACGCCACGTCCCGAATCCACGAAACGCCTTCACTTCGAATCCACGAAGCCTTGATCACGCCGAATCCACGACGCCCACTCGAATCCACGAGCCAACGATCCGAATCCACGAATCGCCTTCAATCGCGTCGAATCCACGACGCCTCACGCCGAATCCACGACGCCGTTCATGAGAAGCATCATGAGTATGGTGATCCTTCGCTTAGGAGTATCGTAGAAAACCGAAGAAGAAAACTCCAACGAATCGTAGATCAAATCGACATATAGAGTAGGATTTACTATCTCTCGATTTGACCTAAAAGAGGCTATTTAGTAGAAAATAGGTTTTGAAGGAATTCCTAGCCTCTAGGGTTTCTCAAACATGTATTATGATGAAGTGCGCAGAATTAGAGAACCCTAAGAACCTATTTATAGACTTTAGAATCAATTAGATTCGGATTAGAGAAAAATCAGATTTTTACCTTCTTGTACCGGTACAAAAACAGGGCCATTACCGGTAATGCAATGACGGAAGATTTTTCTGCGAAGGGCCATTACGTAACGGATTGATGGCTATCTTAGGTATAGCAACTTTTTTTGTACCGGTACAAAAACAATTTTATACCTATAACTTTGTATTTTCTTTGAAATTTCACTTTTCGAAAACTACAAAGTTCCGATACAATTTCTAATCCGTTATACAATGATATTATGATTCTAATGCCTATAACTAAGTATGAATCACCATAACATGAATTAAACACTTACCTTGACATCGTGATTCAACATGTCTCTTTTCTTCGAAGTCTAGGATTCTTCGACCATCTTCGATCCGCTCCAATCCTTCAAGACTCCGACTCAACTCACGAAACTTGCCAACACAAAATCCTTAACAATCTCCCCCTTTGGCAATTTCGTGACAAAACACAAAAACTAACCAAAATTACATTTTAAAAGAACTACGAAGTTCAATGTCATCACCAAAACATTAAACCTCTCGCGTGTAATCCAAATACAATAAAGATCCAAAAATACATCAAAAACTCCTAAAAACAAACTCTATGACTTAGACACAACTAGGAGTCTTGAAGTCTTGATTTCCTGCAAAACAATTTCAAACGAAGTTAGAAAATCAAAACATTAATCAATCAACAATCTCTTTGTTCTCATCTTCTCTTCTCCTCTTCTCCCTCCTTTATCCTTGTTCCATCAACTTTTCAAACTCTCCCCTTTGCTCATAAATATTTCCTTCTCCCTCCATAATTATTTCTCCCCCTTTGTATGCATCTCCCCCTACGTGTATGCACTATTAATTCCCCCTGTACCTGTAGTCCATTCTCCCCCTTTTTGTCAAAAATTGCCAAAAAGAAACAGAGAAAGAAAGAAACACAAGCTAAACAGAGAGTAGTCAAATCATAGTTACAAACCTAGATGCATAAGAAAACAAAGTAAAGAGAAAAACATCAAGCAATGAGCATAAAGAGACGAGACATAATCCTAAGATAAGCAGTAAAGATAAGCAGGAAAGCGCGAGGCATCACTCAGTCGCCTCGTCGTCATCATCGTCTCCTCCAGCAGGAGATCCAGAACCGCCACTGCGGGACCAGGACACCGAGGTAGGAGCGCGAGACACGGAGCGCTGATAGGCTGAGGTCGATGGAAAGATATCATCATGTGTGCACCCCATCTTCTCCAAGATCCTCTTCACTCCTTTCTCGAGACTTTTGAAACTTTTCTTCAGAAAGCCCATATCCTTCTTCAGCTCACCCATATCAGTCTGTAGTGCGCCCACATCACGATGAAGTGTGTCCAAAGTGACTACTTCAGTGGAGCTAGAAGACCTGCCCGCACGCTCTGCTCGTCGTGATGGTGGAGGAGGAGGAGGTACAGCAGGACTCGATGCAGTATGCGGTGTAGCTCCCTTTGTCTGCTGAAAGGTCTTCAAAGTGCTCACTGATTTTGCCCAAGTCACCGCATCAATCGAGCCCAGCCCAAAATCATATTTGGCACACTCAGTATCTACCCCGTTTGCTCGCAAAATCCGAGTAATCATCAATGGATACGGAAGTAGATCGCGCCGTGTAGAAGACTGAATAACGTGCACCATTCGCTTCCAAATGAGGAACGGAATGTTCACGTTCAACCCATGAACCTGCTCAGGATGTCCAAAGAGATAGAGCAACACAAAGCGTTCCCAGCGAAGAATCTTTGTCCCAATAGTAGGTGAACATTGTAGCACATGATCAAAGATAGGAGATGATACTCGTGAGCGCAGATCCTTAGATTCCAATAATGCACGATCGGTCCGAACGCCGCTTGCGGATCGGCTGCAACAACGATCTCCCGATCGTCGAAGGCGAAGTGGCCCAAGTCCGAGTATCAACCTCCATCCCCAAAAGCTCACCAATATCATAAGGAGTGACAGTCAACTTCGTTCTCGCACGAAGTCTCAAAGACATAAGTGCTGTCTCATCCTCGGCGAACTAAACCACGCATATAGAACTCCCTAATGAGCTCCACGCGAAGGTGAGCGAGCACAGAACACGACCAACGCTCAATGGGGACTCTCAACAAAAGGCGACCAAACTCAGGAACCTGCTCAGTGAGTTCCTTGAAGTTGACGTGCCGCTCTGCAATACAAGAACGAGTAGAGAAAGCTCGAGCTCTCGCAGGAGGAACATCAGCATCACTCTTGGCTCGACGCTCCCTGGTAGCACCACCTCCGCGTGACGACTCACCAAAGAATGCCTTTTCCCTTGTCGGGACGGGAAACAAAGCTCTTGACTCTTCCTCTTCTTCTTCACTCCTCGGCACGATAGTCGGGTCCGATCCTCCGACACCTCGGCGCACGTGTCCTTTTAGAGACACTCCGTCGGCCTCCACTACCACGGCGACCACCACCTCGTGGCCATGAGCACCACGAGTAGGAGCGAAAAAGCCATTGTCCTACACGTGAAAAACCTCACATGAACACATTTTTGAAAAAATTCTCTAAAAATTGTGAAAAATTCACAAACAATTCAAGAATAAATAATAAAGCAATAACAAACTTGAATCATGCAGAAAATTTCATGAAATTTGGCACATTTTCAAAAATCCCAAAATTCCACCAAAAAGGAACCCTAGAAAATAAATACGTAAAAAAGAATTCCAAAGTGTTCTAAGTGTTCTAGAAGCAAGATTATATGTCCAATCATCGATTCTGACAAAAAATTGCATCAAAAAGGAACAAAAACAGAGATTAAACAATTTTTCCCGAAAATCCAATATTTTAGAAACCTAGAGCGTAAATCGGTCAAAAATAACGCAAACTAATGTGTTCTAGGTGTTCTAGATGCAAGATAATCAGTTCAGATAGTGAATTATAGCAAGAAATTGCATCAAAAACGGGTAAAAACAGAGATCGAACTCTTGTCCCGGAATATTAAAAAAATGGCAAAAATCGGGTTTGATCTTTAAATCCGAGCATAATACCTGTTAATCTGGAGGGAAATCGTGTAGAATTGAAGGAGGAGGGCTCTGGGGATTATTAAAGAGAGAGAGAGAGCGTTATGAGTGAGTGTAGAGAGAGATCGGCGGTTTCCGTAATTATATCGGCTACGGTATTTTGTACCGTATAAGATGAGTGTATACCGGTATAAAAAATCAGAATATCGAAAAATATTCTTTTTTTCATTCAAAAATTCTCCAAAATTCAAATTAATTTCATAAAAATTACTGATTTCACTTCAAAAATTATTATGAAGAAAATAAAATATTCTATGATTTCAAAAGACATCATATCATCAAAATTTGAAATCAAGAAAAATCCAATAATTTAAAATCATCAAGATGCAAATTGATGAAAAATAATTTTCTAAAAATTTAACAAATTGACACCAATTTGTCGCAACCCGTTCAAAATAGAGATTTAACTAATATAGCATCGGGGTGGCTCTTTGAGCATCTTTTTCAAAAACTATCACCTTATGTCACCGAAAAATTCTAAAATATTCATTTTTTCAACCTTTTTCGGTTTTTCTCATAATTTCTCACGTGGTAGCTTCACACACGTACCGGACGACCGGGGTGGTAGCTCTTTCCTACATGTGGTGGTAGTTTTCACACTCCTTTCGGATGTAACTCTTTCCACATCTTTTAAACTAAGGAGTTCCTTTTTTTTTTTTAAATAAAACAAACTTCCCCTCAATTAGACAATCTCACAATTGAAAATAATTTTGACGAATCTTAGTCAATTAGAAAATATCCATCAATTATATTCAACATTCACTACCAAGATGGATTAAATACAAAATGATTAAAATTAATTTCAAAAGTTTTGATGAAGGTATGTAAGAAGAAATCACATAATAAATTATCGTCAAAATAATGAAAAGTGAAGTAAAATCGATAATTAATATGAATTTAATTCAATTTGAATTGACTTTAAAAATCGGTTAATTCTCTTTGAAAAACCATTAATCTCTCTAGATTAAAGATTTTCAATCATTGTCACTCTCAAAAATTTTAAAAACTCCCTTTACCTTTCCTCAAAGACGATTTTCAAACACAAGAAACTCAAGCATCAAAGATATTCACTAAGTACCAAAAATCGCCTAAGCATGTAATGCAATGAATAAAAGTAGGAAATATACACCTATCAAAGCATTACATAACCGAAAAACAAGCTAAGAAGAATAACAAGGAAAGATATCACCTTTCCGAATCCAAACTTGTCGAATTTTTCCTTGCTTTGACTTGTCGACGTGAGGCTTGACTTCTTTCAACCTTTGTTCAACGGATGATTGTCTCGATGCTTGGTTCTTCGGTTGGTATTTACGTTGAGGCTTAGTCTCCCGGTTTGCACGAGGTACTCGACCCAATTGATTTCCTATTTGATTCCGTGGGAGATACCGAATAGAAGAAGGTGCCGATTGAGATTTCGTTGTCTTGTTCGGGCAACTCTTTTTGATATGTCCCTTGACTCCGCATCGGTGACATACCTTTGCTTTTAAATTTGTTGAGACTTTCAATATCGTCTTTTGATCCTTCTCAACATATGTCCTTTCGTATCCGAGGCCCAACTTGTTCGTTTGACCTAACCCGAGCATGTTATCCAACTTTTCGAACGGAAAATTGTTGAAGATCCGATTTGAGTTGATGAACTTGCTTGGTTAACACTTGATTGGATGTGTAAGTTTCCTTAAATTGTTGCTCCAAAAATCCAATCTTATCCTTATAAGATTTCATCGTTAATTCCGCTTCTTCTAGCTTCTTTTGTAGGACCGAATTGATATTCAAAATTGATTCCCGTTCCTCCTCAAGAGCTTCATTCATGATCCTTATATTGTTGTTATCTTCTTCAATCTCCAACAAACGACTTTCCAACTTCTTATTGAACTTCGCCATTTTTCGCGATTCAATAAGAAGTTGATTATATGCTTCCGCTATATCCTCGTCGTTTGCTTCCTCCTCGCTTTCGCCATTCTCGCTCGAAGATTCATGCGAAGAAATAGAAACATTAGAATTAGTAGCAATAGAGGATAAACAAATAGCATTAGATGAAGGCAAAGAAGACTTAGAAATTAAAGCAATATGATCCTTTTCTTCATGGCGATGATTCACTCGAAGAAGAATCATCCCAAGTTTTTGCTTGCAAAGCTTTTTGTTTATATGTCTTCTTTGAAGGACAATCCGTTGCAATATGGCC
Organism: Aechmea fasciata; assembly: GCA_025177825.1. Lineage (NCBI taxonomy): Eukaryota > Viridiplantae > Streptophyta > Magnoliopsida > Poales > Bromeliaceae > Aechmea > Aechmea fasciata. Next base: position 4,123,767 of record CM045945.1, read on the forward strand.
GTAGCCTCTACACTTGAAGCATTGGATTTCCCCTTCAAATTCATCTTTTTCATTGGATGACTTTGCAAGTTTTTTATCTTTCGATTTAGAATTAGAAGGAGGTTTAGAAAAGGATTTTTGCTTCGACGATGAAGCATTGTTCTTTCGGAAGTTCCGTCGGAATTTCTTCGTGAGGAGCGCCAGTTGATGTTCAAAATCCGCAAGCGTAATATTTTCGTCGGAATCCGTGTCGTCGTCTTCTTCCTTTGTTGATTTGAGTGCCATCCCTGTGCTTTTAGAAAAAGACTTGGAAGAAGATTGATTAGTAGGAAAAGTCATCTCATACGTTTGTAAAGCGCCTACTAATTCTTCGACTTTCATCTCATCCGGATGCTTAACCGTTTCGATCGCGGCAACCTTTGCCCGAAAACGTTCCGGAAGAGTTCGAAGAATTTTTCTAATGACTTTTGACTCCGGGATTTTCTCTCCCAAGTTAGCGCATGTATTTACAATGTCTTGTAGACGCGTATAATACTCGGTAAAGGTCTCGTTTTCGTCCATAGAGATCGAATCGAATTTGCTAGTAAGCATTTGTAATTTTTGGACCTTTACTAAGCTTGTTCCTTCATGCGTAACTTGTAGAGTATCCCAAATCTCTTTCGCGGTTTCACAAGCCGAAACGCGAGTAAACTCCGTTTGAGACAAGGCATTAAATAAAGCGTTTATGCCCTTGCCGTTAAACGAAGATGCCTCGTTTTCATCTTTCGTCCACTTGTCTCGTGGTTTAGGCTTCTCAACATTATCGACCTTTTCGGTTGGAGGTTTCCATCCGAACTCAATTGATTTCCACACCCGCTCTTCGATTGCAATTAGAAAAGCTCTCATGCGAACTTTCCAATAGGCATAATTCGTGCGTCGAAAGCGGAGGTCGATTAATGTTACCGCCTTCGGCCATTAGATATCAATATATCTAGATCCCGCTACGATACCAATTGTGAGTTACGGGGAAGCCCCACGGATCTATCTAGATTGTATCTGACACCTAGAGGGGGGTGAATAGGTGTACCGGCCAAAGAAAAACACAAATAATCGATGCTTTAAAAAGATAAATGCGGAAATTAAAAACACACCGAGATTTACGTGGGAAAACTCCAACTCGGAGTAAAAAACCCACGGGACCAACACGCGAATACCAATCCACTAAAAGAAAAGATTACAAGGTGATTACCGACTCCACGGACTTAACCTCTCTAACTCTCTTATGGATCTCCGCGCACTCCACCGAGTTGTCCACGTCCGAGTCCACGAACGCCACGTCCCGAATCCACGAAACGCCTTCACTTCGAATCCACGAAGCCTTGATCACGCCGAATCCACGACGCCCACTCGAATCCACGAGCCAACGATCCGAATCCACGAATCGCCTTCAATCGCGTCGAATCCACGACGCCTCACGCCGAATCCACGACGCCGTTCATGAGAAGCATCATGAGTATGGTGATCCTTCGCTTAGGAGTATCGTAGAAAACCGAAGAAGAAAACTCCAACGAATCGTAGATCAAATCGACATATAGAGTAGGATTTACTATCTCTCGATTTGACCTAAAAGAGGCTATTTAGTAGAAAATAGGTTTTGAAGGAATTCCTAGCCTCTAGGGTTTCTCAAACATGTATTATGATGAAGTGCGCAGAATTAGAGAACCCTAAGAACCTATTTATAGACTTTAGAATCAATTAGATTCGGATTAGAGAAAAATCAGATTTTTACCTTCTTGTACCGGTACAAAAAACGGGGCCATTACCGGTAATGCAATGACGGAAGATTTTTCTGCGAAGGGCCATTACCGTAACGGATTGATGGCTATCTTAGGTATAGCAACTTTTTGTACCGGTACAAAAACAATTTTATACCGGTATAACTTTGTATTTTTGCTGAAATTTCACTTTTCGAAAACTACAAAGTTCCGATACAATTTCTAATCCGTTATACAATGATATTATGATTCTAATGCCTATAACTAAGTATGAATCACCATAACATGAATTAAACACTTACCTTGACATCGTGATTCAACATGTCTCTTTTCTTCGAAGTCTAGGATTCTTCGACCATCTTCGATCCGCTCCAATCCTTCAAGACTCCGACTCAACTCACGAAACTTGCCAACACAAAATCCTTAACATAGTTACTTACGTGAAAATGGCATTTTGCATCAAACGACATGCCCTGGTAGTTCACAACAAAATGGTATCGCCGAACGCAAAAATAGACACATTTTGGAAGTAGCAAGATCTTTGCTCTTTCAAATGAATGTTCCAAAATTTTTTTGGTCTGATGCTGTTTTGACAGCCTGTTACATTATAAATAGATTGCCAACTATTGTGCTTAAAGATATTTCTCCAATTGAATGCTTAACTAATAAAAAATCATCAATTGCTCATCTTCGTGTTTTCGGGTGCTCATGTTTTGTTCATGTCTCTGAACATCATAGAGATAAACTTGATCATAAATCCATCAAATGCAATTTTCTTGGTTATTCTGCAACTCAAAAAGGTTTTAAATGTTATGATCCCAAAAGAAAGAAAACTCATATTTCTCGTGACGTACAATTTTCCGAGTCCACCCCTTATTATGTTGACAAGCAAGATAATTCCTTTAATTCTGCTACGTCTCAAGGGGAGTTGTTAAATTATTCCGAATATTTTCCTTTATACTCTAGTTCAGAGACATCTAACAATCATTCTGCTACTCCCAATTTTGAAGATCATGATTCTTCTAGATTATCTCTACCTCACGTTGACAATCAAAGCATAAATACTGATCAAGCAAGTCAGAGCTCACCAAAATCACCCCTTCACCAGCCGGCATCCTTGGAGTTGGGCTCTGATGGCAACTCCAATTCAGGTAGTCAAAGTCCTTTAGCTTTGGATCATGATTCTTTGCCTATTGCTTTACGTAAGGGAAAACGAAATGCACCTAAAGTTACCTATCCTATTGAAAATTATATTTCCTATCATGCTTATTCTAACAAATTCAAATCCTTTGTTGCATCCATTGATGGAAATAATGAACCTACTAGTTATGCAGAGTCAATTACTCAACCTGAGTGGAGAAAAGCAATGAAAGAGGAGCTGAATGCTCTTGAAAAAAATCATACATGGGACTTAGCCTTGCTCCCTAAGGGTAAAAAACCTGTTGGTTGCCGATGGGTTTATAAAATTAAGTATCATCCAGATGGGTGTATTGAACGCTACAAGGCTCGGCTTGTAGCCAAAGGATTCACTCAGATATATGGTATTGACTATAAGGAAACTTTTGCACCTGTAGCAAAAATGAGTTCGGTTAGAGTGCTTCTTTCAATTGCCATTAATTTGGATTGGCCTCTTTACCAACTCGATGTAAAAAATGCTTTTTTGTATGGAGAACTACAGGAAGAAGTCTATATGTCAATACCTCCTGGACATCCAAGAGAGGGGGAGCGAGACTTAGTTTGCCGATTAAGAAAATCAATTTACGGATTAAAGCAATCTCCAAGAGCATGGTTTGAAAAATTAAGTTCAACTATAACAAGTATTGGTTTTGTAAGAAATTCTGCTGATTATTCCATGTTTGTTAAGAAGGAAGGAAGCACGACCATTATACTTGTCTACGTGGACGATATCATTCTCACAGGTGATAATCAAAAGGTAATAGAGGATGTCAAAAAATGGTTAAAAAGTATGTTTGATATCAAGGACCTTGGCGAATTGAGATACTTCCTTGGCATTGAAGTCGCAAGATCAAAGAAGGGAATTTTTCTCTCTCAAAGGAAGTACACTTTGGACTTACTAAAAGAAACAGGTAAACTTGCTTCTAAACCCTTAGGGACTCCTGTTGATATTCATCCTGATCTTAAAAAGGGCGAATTAATTGACAATATTGGATTGTATCAAAGGCTTGTTGGGCGTTTGATTTATCTAACAATCACTAGACCGATATCTCTTATGCTGTCAGCCTAGTAAGTCAATTCATGCATTCTCCTCAAGCGTCACACATGAATTCTGTGAATAGAATACTACGTTATTTAAAATCTGATCCAGGAAAAGGAATTTTGATGCGAAAGAATGGCAATTTAAATATTGTGGGTTATTCGGATGCTGATTGGGCAGGTTGTCCGATTGATAGACGTTCTACTACAGGATATTGCACTCTCCTTGGTGGTAACTTGGTAACCTGGAAAAGCAAAAAACAGAATGTTGTTTCTCGTTCAAGTGCAGAAGCGGAATACAGAGCCATGGCATCAACGGAATTAGTATGGTTGAAAGCTTTCTTGAAGGATATGGGATTCAATCATGATGGTCCAATTCAAATGAAATGTGATAATCAAGCTGCTATACATATCTCTACAAATCCTGTTTTCCATGAAAGAACAAAGCACATCGAGGTAGACTGCCACTTTGTACGCGAAAAGGTACAAACAAAAGTGATTTCTACTCCATATGTTGCTTCTGAAGATCAATTGGCTGATATGTTTACTAAGGCTGTTGGGAAAAATCGGTTGCAGAATCTGTTGATCAAGTTGGGCGTGATAAATATCCACGCACCAACTTGAGGGGGAGTGTTAGAAGATTCTGATTAATTAATCGCCATAGAAGGAAGAAAAAAATATTTGATTGACATATCACCAAAGAAGAAAGACTGTCAAAGAATATGATTATTCTTTGAATTCCTTTCTGTGTATAGAATTTCCATATATTGTATTTCCTTTCTTCTGTTAATTGTACATTATATATCAAGATGAATAATATTGTTCAGTAATTATTGATCTGAACTTTACAATATCTCTTCTCAAATTTCTACTACTTCTTGAATAAAGTTCACATATAGAACTAGGCTCCTATGCTTTCGAAAGTACGGGGGCCTCCGTGCTTGTAAGTTGTTTTCGATGATGGGACATCCGATTCGACTCATAAGTTGTTTTCGATGATATATATATAGGGTCTGACTATTATACTATTATGAGTACAATCGCCTTCGTACTCATAAGTTGTTTTCGACGATAAATCTTCCGAATCAACGATCCACACCGTTAAACGTTATTTACAGCATTTAAAACTTCTAGAAATCAAATTTTATAATTTTTCGACATCATTTACCTTACGATCAAGATGTCACAAATTTGACAATTTTTAACGGCCGGTATGGAATACTTGCTAGTTTAACGGTGTGAAAGAATGGAAACAGACCCAATAATTTTATTTTATTGGTACGTACAAACGAACAAAACTTATTTGAACTAAGAACCATTTTCAGATACCCAACATTTCAAACTTTGGATTTAAATTTGTTTGATTTGATTCAATCAACAATCAACACTTTGATTAAAAAAAATTTAATATAGTTGAAATGCATAGAAATGTTTATATTTAAGCGAGCTTCAAATGTATACAAATACTTTGCCATAATTCCACAGCTGATAAGTTTCGTACCAACTTTCTACCGTATCCCAAGCTCATGCGGATGCACCTAGATTCGACGTGTACACAAGGGCTTCAGACACAAAGCGACTGCAACAACAAATCAACTCATATAAATATTAATAAGAATTTTATACAAGTTGGAGTATCAAAATATGAAATAATTGAGTTTGGCGGGTGCTTTTAATGGCACCAAGTATTTGGTACTACCAAATTTTATTTTATTAAGAATTACTCATTTGACTATTTTAAGTAGTTGGGTTATCTTATTTAACAAATGCTACTCGATTAGAAAAATCACTATCATTCTAATAACATCAATGACTTGTGCTAATAGAAACATTCCTGTATAATTTGAAACAATTATTTTGGAGTTTCTTCAGAAAAGGTTTTGGGGTCGCAACAATTGGACGACGGCCCCGCGCCTCCTCACTGCTGCCAGCACAATCCTCTCGTAAGAAAAATTTGCACTTAGGTCCTTCATATATAAACAACAATTGCGGGAAGCACCAACGACAAAATAATTTGTGCACGTAGTTAGAAATCTATGTCACTATGTGCAAGCGATGTCCACAGCTTTTAACCAAAATTAATTTTTTAAATAAACAATATTTATACAAAAATAAACTTTCGACTATAGTAAAGCAAAACATGCCCATGGTTATATTAGTTAACCTTCTTTCATATCGGGCCGGACTGAAAAATATTATCGCATCCAAATGAACCGAATTGGACCCGCTAATTCACCATCCCTTCTCTCCCTCTTCCCCCGCCCTCCCTCGCGGTCGCCGAAAATATACCCTGTGGAATAAACCTCAAACACGTCGAGCTCGTCGAGGGGGCGGGGAGGAGAGAGGAGGAGAGAGAAAAAAAAGAAAAAAGAAAAACAAAAAATGCGTCCTTTACGGCCGGCTGCTGTCTGCTGGTGGAGCAAATCCCCTCCTTTCCTCCTCGGCCGGACGCCGTGCTCGTGCTCGTCCTGGTACGCTGCCTGGTACTCCCAGTCGACCTCCCTGCCCCGGAAGCTCCAGCGCGTCCGCGACCACTCGTTCGACGGCATCATGGACGTGGAGAAGAAGTCCCGCGTGGGCATGTCCGTCCGCTCCCTCCTGCTCTCCCACGGCGGGCCCTCCGCATCCCTCCCCGTCAGCCGCCTCGACGTCCTCGCCCGGCGCCAGCTCTCCCTCCCTTCCCTCTCCGCCCCGCGCTTCCTCCTCCGCCACCCCCACGCCTTCCACCTCTTCCTCCACCCCGTGCGCCGCGTCCTCTTCGCCCGCCCCTCCCCGCGCTCCCTCTCCCAGCTCGCCCTCGAGTCCCGCGCCCTCTCCGCCCTCCTCCCCTCCGCCCCCCTCCGCCTCCGCCGCCTCCTCCTCCTCTCCTCCCCCCTCCGCCGCCTCCGCCTCGACCACCTCCGCCTCCTCCGCCGCGACCTCGCCCTCCCCGACGACTTCGAGCAGTCCGTCATCCTCGCCCACCCCTCCCTCTTCCGCCTCGCCCTCTCCCCCGACGCCGACTCCCCCCGCTCCAAGTACGTCGAGTTCGTCCCCCACCACTCCGACCCCCCGACCTCGCCCTCCCCGCCGTCGCCCGCGCCCGCGGCGCGAGTACCGCGCCGCCCGCGGCCCCGGCGCCGGCGCCGGCGCCGAGGAGGACGCCCGCTTCGCCTTCCCCATCCGCTTCCCCCCCGGCTTCAAGATCGGCAAGTTCTTCCGCATCGCCGTGTGGAAGTGGCAGCGGCTGCCCTACTGGTCCCCCTACGAGGACGTGTCCGGCTACGACCTCCGCTCGCTCGAGGCCCGCCGGCGGATGGAGAAGCGCGCCGTCGCGACGATCCACGAGCTGCTCTCGCTCACCGTCGAGAAGCGCACGACGCTGGAGCGGATCGCCCAGTTCCGGCAGGCGATGGGGCTCCCGAAGAAGCTCAAGGAGTTCCTGCTGCAGCACCAGGGCATTTTCTACGTATCCACGCGGGGGAATCAGGGGCAGCTGCACACGGTGTTCCTCAGGGAGGCGTACTGGAAGGGCGAGCTGGTCGAGCCCAACGAGCTGTATCTGGCGAGGAGGAAGTTCGACGAGCTGCTGCTGATGAGCCCTCAAAAGGCCAACGTGGAGCGGATGCTGACGAGTATGGGCAGGGAATGGAGAGAGGTGGGCGGCAATGGCAGCGGCAGTAGCAGTAGCAGTGGCGGTGCTGTGCGTGGGGATTTCGGGGATGATGAAGATGAGGGCAGTGGCTCGGACTCGGGGGTTGAGTCTCAGTATATCGACTAAGGAATGCCCGCTAACTGTTTGGTTAAAGGGCTGACCGATCTGCCTCCTTGAAAGAGGAAGGCAAGATGGCAATTTGGTTCGAAGTGATTTGTGATTGCAATTTGGATTCAGAGGGATCTCCTTTTGATCATTCTGAGGAGATACGGGCAAAGTAACTCCTTCAGGTCGAAGTAAATGGTTTGAAATGGACAAGATTCATGCCTCTTCTGCAATGGACAAGATTCATGCCTCAGCAAGATGCTTTCTTGTTTGACAATTCATCATGAAACGGTCTAATTGCTTCGACTAAGGATTTTGGGGATGGTGAAGACAAGGGAAGTGATTTTGAATCTCAGTTTAATAAGGGAGCGCTTACCAACTGTTTGGTTAAATGGCTCAACCATCTGTCTTTAACGAGAAAGGCAAGATAGCAATTTTGGCTCAAAGGGATTTCCAATTGCAATTTGGATTAATATTTGAAGAGAAACAAGCAAGGAGCTCTTGAAGTTGGAGTAAATAATTTGAGATGGAACTTGAGGGATGCTACTCTTTTCTGTTTATGGATCAGATTCATGCCTCAATAAGATGCTCTCTTGGTGTTAATAATTCATCATGAAATGGCCGAATTGATCTACTATTAAGACTAAATTCTAGTTGGCAAAGACATTGCTTGGGGGATGCTTATCAGGAGAAGGCTGTCGCACTTATCTTGCCGAGTACTTTTGCTCGGTTGCCAAGTGTTTTTGTAAGTTCGCTGGAACACCAAATCATATTTATCTCTTTTATTGCTAATTGATGAGCTAAAGTTATCTTATCAAATGAATAACTTGCAATATTGTTGATCCTTTTTATTTATTTCTTACTCAAAACTTACAGTTGCTCTGTGAAATATGTATCCATGCTTGGGTTTATAAGTACTTGAGCATCAATTTTTTCTAATTGACTAGTTATTCTTTGTGAGCTCATCCACTTTCTATCAGCAATGAATATTATTGCTTCTTTGGATTTTCTGTAATCTATCAAACCATGATTTACCGCAGTTTCTAGGAACTTGTATATACATAAAAACTAGGTGTGTGTATAGTGTATTATTGCTTCTTACATCATTCCTATTGCTAGCTAAATGTTAAACTAGCCTAAGATATAGATGATGTAGAGCATGATTTGGAGTCTACTATGTTATAGTTGGAGATTGCTGTGAATGATTGAGTGTAAATATTTGGCTTATCATCTTAGATTCTTTTGCATAGAACAAAATTTGAGAAGAAGATATCTCCTATACGAATAAAGTCAGGTGTTCTGGAAGAGTGTGAGCACAAGTAGACCTTTAGATATTATTTAGTTTCATCTTGGAGTCCAATTAGGCTTCATGTGCAAGCCTATAAAGCTAGGCTATCACTTCGAAAGGATTTTGTTAGATTTCAAAAGATAATTGGTGTAGAAGATGCAGAATGCTTGTAATGTTCTGTATCAATTTTTAACGCTATTGAGAAAGTAGGGGCTTCATTTGATTTCAATGATACCTAGTAAGTGCTCCTTGAGAATCTGCTGTACAGATCAGTCTAAGAGAGAATTTCATCTTAAGGGGATTCAAAAATATATATTAGATATTTAAAGCCACGATATAATTGTTCAATTCATATAAATCTAAATAAGAATAAATAAAGCAATTGGGAAAGTCTATTTATCAATAAATAAGTTGTAGGAACTTGAGGCCAGTGACAGGTGGTTTGTGATTTTGTTTTGCTCATTGAAATACGAAGCAAGCAGCATAATTATTGGTAGTACTATAATGCTAAGAGTTTGGATAGGTTACAGTTTATGTTTGAAAACTTGAAGCTTCATCCAGTTGGTTAATTAATCAATTCCATCAATGAGCAACTTTTCGCATCTACTGGGGGCTTCGTATCGGATAACCATAAGGAGGTGTTGAATGATAGCCACCTAAGATCCTTGTTAATTAACCATCAAAACAATTTAAGAAAAAATTAAATCTAAATAGTGTAATTCATTCAGCATTATCCACTGGAATTGTACAGTAAAAGTAAAGTTGATTGAAAGCCATCCTTACAGTAAGATGTAAAGTTGATTGAAAACCATCCTTACAGTCCAATCTAAGTAGAATTATTTAATTTTCTCATCATATGTAAAGAAAATGTGTCTTGTTACCCTTAGGGGGCGTTTGGTTCCCCGTAAAAATAAGCAGAAATTTTTTTTTCAGTGGAAAATTACTTTTCTAGCGTTTGGTTCGACGTAAAAAATTTTTTCGGGAAAAAAGCTTTTACAGATTTCATGTAAAAGAGGGTTTTTCGTTTTCCGCCGAGATTGGGCGGAAAACGAAAACTATCGCGGCTCATGGGCTACGTTGCATCGGGGTCCACGAGCTCATGTAAGAGCTCGTGGACCGAGGTGAGTGGACCACACTGGACCACTCACCTATATATATATATATATAGAGTTGTGCTAGAATACTTTCAAAAGCACCAAGTGATTGGTGCTTTTGAGTTTGTAGCCTTTGGATGGAGAGATGTGAGGTTGAGATGATGGTGGTAGGTGGGGGTAGGTGGTGGTAGGTGGAATAGTGTTTGATCCAAGGAGTATTAATAATCAATGAGTAGATCTAATGGCTAAAAACTTAGAAGCACCAATCACTTGGTGCTTCTAAAAGTATTCTAGCTCTACTCTATATATATATATATATAATTTTATTTATAAATATATAATAATATATTTTATAATATTAAATATATATTATTATTATTATATATTATATTATATTATATATTTATTATATAATATATTTTAAATATATCTTGTTTATAAATATAAATTATAATAATTAAATATATTATGATAAGTATTATATATTAATAATATATAATATATATAATAAATATATGTAATATTATTTTATATTATTTTATTTTTTATTATAAATATATTATTATATAATATTTTATTTATAAATATATAATAATTTATTTTATAATATTAATATATATTATTTTATATATTATATTACATATTTATTATATAATATATTTTATTTATTAATATAAATTATAATAATAAAATATATTATAATAATTATTATATATTAATAATATATAATATATATAATTAGGGAAAATATATATAATAATTATAATATATTAATAATATAGATAATAAAAAATATATTAAATAATTTTTTTATCTACTTTTCTTTTCCTTCCAACCAAACAGCTATCATGGAAAACAACTTTTTTTTTCCTACAAACCAAACACAAATGACGTAAAACTTTTTTCCACCGAAAATTTTTTTTCCACCGAAATTTTTTTTTCCACAGTTTTACGTGGAACCAAACACACCCTTAACGTATTTCAAAAACATCTCTGTTCAAATACCAAGGTTTCAAAAGAAATCTAACTGAACGAAAAATCAGCAATGTTCACAAACACGTGAACATAACCTGCACCTACTCTCAAAGTTTACATCACGAGGACTTGGGATCAGTGGCTACCCATAGAAATGTTCCGGATATAAGGCTATAAGGTTTTGCAGAGAAAGCTGGGGCATCATGGTTCCCTTCCCACAATGTGGGTTCAACCATGGCATAAATTATGATGGAGAACGAGAGAAGAGAGAAGAAGAGAAACTGAGAAAGCCCGGACAAAAAGAACTCAACTTTCATTACCTTAGGCAAACAAATGACTTATTTTCTCTCCCTCCACATTGGTTGACCTCTTATCCTATTTGTGATGCTTTCTAATCAATAAAGAGTCTTATATTGTCCTAAACTTATCAAGGCTGCAATTTACGATACTACCCAATTCTAATCTCTTAAGATCTGAATCTAAATTTATCCATCCAGATTACAGATTACCTCCTATAGTAACCACTCTATCCAATCTTGAATCAAATTATTAGCCCTGAAAGCAACATACTCAAATATGCATGTGAATAAATCTCAAAATAGAAAAGTATGAGCATGTTGTCATGTTTCAAAACCATCTGCATCAATTTTAGATACAAACTAACTACCTGACCCAAGTAGTTTTAATTGGATTTCGGCAAGACTCAAATTGGATTTGAATTTTCTAAGTAGGTCACAACATCTATGAACTTGCCAAATGCTTGTGCCTTGATGGAAATTCTTGTAAAACCATTGGAAGGTGAACTTATGGGAGTGATGTTTCCCATGAAACCTAACCTGGTTGCTTGGATAGACTTAAACAGATAAAATTTAGAGAAATGCTATTTTTACACCCAAATGTAGGATGTAAATCTTACACACCTTTTGGATTTTTAATATAAAAAAATTATTGATAAGAAAAGTGTGAAGATATTGGCCTTTGGATGAGCAAGGTGTAAATCTTACACCCACTTTTTGGGTGTACAGGTAGCGTTGCTCTCTAACTTATAAGCAACAATATCATACGACAGTAAAGCAGATAAGCTTTTGATTATTTGAACTTCAAATATTCCTGACTAGATTAGTAGGGGTAGTGGCCTTGTTTACCAGTTCTCAAATTCACATGTTAGAAATGCAAAAGAAACTTCAATTAAGGCAGTGAAGAAACAAAACAATTTGTTGTTGTGACTTGATTGATTATATCAGAACGCTGAGCAAATGGTTCTGCAGTTGAAATTTTCTTTTATCTAATGGTCAATTTCGTTAGTAAGTTATAAGAAGTTGCTTGAGATGAGCTATTTCATATCAACTAATTTGTAGTTTCTCGACATGAAGAAATCTGTTATTTTATTTTATTTTTTTTACTTCTGATTTCAACTATTTGTAAGTTGACTGGTACAGAGTCTTGTGAATCATATCTTAGAACAAAAACTACTTGTAAGTTCGACTAATTTGAATCTGCATAAATCATCAAGTCTTATATTAAACTTTGAGTAGTCAAAGTATACTGAATGTAATGAGTTGTACCTTTTTTTTAATTTAGGAACTAATTTGTTAGTTTTGAAATTCATAAATGATAGCAAGTTGATATTGGCCTCATTCCATAAAAATTGATTTTTTGACATTGATGGTTAGATGTAAGCCAAATTCATAAGATAAAGGTTCACGTATCAGAAGGATGCTGTTGCACTAATCTGCTCGGTTGCAAGTCTTCTTGTTAGTTGATCTAGAACACCAAATCTCATTTATCTCTTTTATTGTTAGTCCATTTTATTCATTTTTCATTCAACCTTACAGAAGCTTTGTGAAGTATGCATCTAGGGCTATTTTTGCATTCTGTCCCCTCAAAAAATTTTATTTTGTAAATGATCCTTGTCAAAACTATAAATGTAGAAATGACCCTATATTGTACATGTAGGCGCCATGCGAAATATTTTAAGTGAACACGGCGATTCATTTATATACTATCTAAACACGGTGAATAAATCATTGTGTTCACTTAAAATATTTCTTTCTTATCCGCATAGTGCCTACGGGTGCAAATATAGGGTCATTTCTGCATTCATAATTTTAGTAGGGTCATTTGTAAAATAATTTTTTTTTTAAGGGGAATAAATGCAGAAAAAGTCTGTGCATCCATGCTTGGGTGCATCTGTATTTGAGCATCAAATTCTCTAATTAACATATTATTTTCTGTGAGCTCGTTGGCTTTCTATCAGCAATCAATACATATACTATTGCTTCTAGAGTTCTAGTATTTTTTGTAATCTATTAAACCATGATTTACCACAGTTTCTAAGAACTTGTATACATGTAAAAGTTCTTATTGTTTGGTTAGGGGATAGGGATAGGAATAGGCCCTTATCCCTCCTTTTATACCCAAACGCTAATTTTTTATCCGAGAATAGTAGTTCTCAGTTATCCCCACCAATATTTTCATTTTTTATATAAAACTATCTATTATTTTTCTTATCCCCGGGAATAACCCAATTTTCATCCAAACGCTATTTTTTTTTATCTCCATACTTGTACCTATCCATGTAATAGCTAGTTCTTTCTTATACCCGAACCAAACGGTATAAGCTTTTACATGTATACAGAGTGCATAAAGTGTACCTAATAGTGCCATTAGACTATTACACCATTCCTATTGCTCGTGAAACGTTAAATTAGTCCAAGTTACAGAGGACAGGTATGAATTGAAGTCTACTATGTTATGATTGGAGATTATTTTGAATTGTTTTGTCTAAATATTTGGCCATATACCATCTTGTCACTTCAAATTCTTTTACTTGCAGAAACAAAATCTTGAGGTGAACATGTCCCCTATATGAATGCAGTGGGGTACTCTGGGATTGTAAGTAGACCTTTGTGCCCCTGTTTGGTTGGGGGTTAAGGGGTGGAATAACCCCTTAACTCCTATTTTATCTCCAAACATCCTAAAAAATAGGTGGGGTTAACTAACCCCACATCAAATGGATTATCCCGGCTTAGCTAACCCCACCAAATCCCACTAAATCCCAACCAAACATTATTTTCTATTCATAATAACCCACTATCCCACCTACTCCAACCAAACACTATTTTTTACTATCCTGGACTAACTTCAACCCCCAACCAAACACAAAAATACTCTAACCCCACCTTAATCCTGAACTTAACACTATCCCTGGAATAACTAATTTTTCCTTAACTCCGAACCAAACGGCTTTAGTTGCTTCTTGAAGTCCAATTAGGCCTTTGTGTGCAAGCCTATAAAGGATAGGCTATAACTTCAAAAGAAATTGGTCAGATATCAATAGATAATAACTCTAGAAAATGCAGCATGCATATAGTTTTCCGCAAATTTTCCTTCCTGTTGAGAAAGTAGGCTTCGTCTGGTTTCAGTGAAACCTAATAAGTCCTGTTTGATAATCTGCTGTGCAGGTCAGTGAAAGCTGTGATTTGATCTTAAGGGACCCAAAAAATTAAGTATCAGATATCTAAAGTCACAATATAATTTTTCAGTATATATGAATCTGGATAAGAATATAACACTTGGGAAAATCTATATATTAATAAATAAGTTGTGGGAATTTGAGGCCAATGATGGGTGATTGGTGGTTTTGTTCACTAAGTGATGAAGGAAGAGGCAAAATTGTTAGTAGTTCTACAGTGCCAAGAGTTTGGATAGGCTACAATTTATGCTCGAAAACTTGAAGCTTTATTTAATTAATTAATTCCATCAATCGAGCAACTTCTCATGTCTACTGGGGGGCTTTGTATAGGATAACCATCAGGAGATGCTGATTGACAGCCACCGATATCTCCTTCTTTATCCAATTAACAAATTGGAGCAAATTAAATCTAGAAAGAATGTAATTCATTCAGCATTACTTACTGGAATCCATACAAATATATTAATTGACAGTTTGTAGGGTATATGTGGCAGCATTTTCTGCTTCCACATTGTCAAGAGATATAGCTTCTTGGCTCCTTTCCAAGGTTGGACCAAGATATTCCCAAGATATTCCTGAGGTTTTCTAAGACAGCTCCTTGACTCCTTCCCAAGGTTGGACATATCCCCGAGATTTTTCAAATCCCTGTCAAGCACAAGTGAATAGATATAGCTTCTTGGCTCCTTTCCAATGTTGGACCAAGATATTTTCAAGATATTTCTGAGAGGAAGAGTATGCGGCTTTACCCTTATTACTGTCGTAAAGAGCTGAGGAGTTGATGGAGGAGAGGCGGAAGTAGGGGTGGAACAGGGCCCGGGCCTAAACAAGGCCCGGCCCGATGGGCCATGTTTGGGCCGGGCCTTGGGTATGAAAAATATAACTTTGGGTTCGGGCCGGGCTTAAAAATTGAAGCCCGAAAAAAATTTAGGCCTATTTGGGCATGTCCAAGCCCGGCCCGAGCCCGACCCGAAAGCCCGATATATTAATTATCAATATAAAATATTTAATTTTATATATATATATATATATATATATATATATATATATATATATATATATATATATATATATATATATATATATATATATATATATATATATATATAATATTTATCTATAAAAGGAATAAATGATATAGTATATCATATATAGTATATATTGTTAATTTGTTATTAATGATATATATTTATATATATGATGATATATTATATATTAACAAAATATTTAGTTCCATATTAAAATATATTAAATAGTATTATTATATATAGTTAGTTAATTCTATGTATATAATTAGACGTTCTATCATCTATGTTGTGTACATAATTTAAGGATATTTTAAAATTTTAAAATATCATAATAAAATCCCAATAAAAAAAGGTTTCTTATTTTAATTTTATATGTTGTGTACATAATTTAAGGATATTTTAAAATTTTAAAATATCATAATAAAATCCCAATAAAAAAAGGTTTCTTATTTTAATTTTATACAATAAAAATATTTATGTATTATATGATAAATACATAAAATGGGCCTTCACAAAGCCCGATGGGTATTGGGTATTGGGCTTGGGCTCGGGCTGGGCTTTAATTTTTTTTAAAAAATAGATAAAAGCCCGACCCGAAGCCCAATATTTTTTTTTGGGCCAGGCTTGGGCATAGTATTATCCGACCCAAACCCGGCCCAGTTCCACCCCTAGACGGAAGGGAAAAAAAAAAAACAGGGGGTTACGGCGCAGCCTCGGCAGGATCGGAGGCAAGAAAGGCAGGAGGTGCGCGAGCGAGGGTGAGGGTACGTCGGATAGAGACGAAGTAAGTCGCCTCTGCCTCTTCCTCTCTCTACCTCCGCCTCCCTCTAGGGAGAGAGAAAAAAAGAACGAGAGAAAAAAAAAAGACAGAAAAGGGAATAAGGGTGTTTTAGTCAGTTTTTTTGCAAATTCGGTTCGAATTTGCAAAATTCAAAAAGACGGCGTACTTTTGCAAAAGCTCGTGAATTTTTTATGTAAATTGGTTATTTTTTTGTTTACTTTCTTCTAGAGGTTTACTCTATAAACTTTTCATCTAACTAGTAGACCTCCGACGGCGACAGGATTTCAACAAATAAATACAAGTTGATCAATGCACTTCAGTCATTCATCGACGAATATCACGTCTTCTTTTTTGGACGAAATTCTCACTTCTCCAAAAAATACTATATAAGCCGATCAACTAGCTAATTATAATTTCTCTTGCAAAAAATATACTGTATGGTCCTCTTTTGATAACTTTTTCAATTTTGTATTGTCTCATTTTGTTTAAATAAATTTTCGCCATCGGGTGATTTTTCAAGTTTTTCGCCGTCAGATCTATCCCTTTGATCATTTTCACCCGTTAAATCATACTATTCAACCAATCACTCACTCAACCCTAGGGGGCCCATATCATACTAATATCATATTTTTCAATCCAATGACTAAAATCTTGGTAACACCAATGACTTCTAATTATCCTTCAATTATCTTTTTTATTTTATTTTAACTAAACTAAACTTGATTGAATTTAGTGGTGCTCGAGAGTGGGGAACCTAATATCTCTTTATCCATTTTCCTTTATACTTTGATCTAATATCAATTCTCTATTTTTCTAATTTAAAAAAAAAAAAAAGCCTGCGCACAAATTCTCTGTAAAATGAAGAAGATAAAAGTAATCCACACGTACGTACGCAATTTATTATTGTCGTTGACGAGACGTCCGTGGCTTTGCATGAGGAAAGAGTCGATGCCTTTAGCAGAATGAGGGCGTCCGCATACGGACGCCCCGCATATATACTAGCGCGTCGACAAACTACGGCGCGCGTACGCACACACGTAGATACGTACGTACGTACGTGCGTACGTGCGTGCGTGCATCGTCACATAATTGGATGAATCAAAAGTATATATATTCTTTTGAGTGGGCTATTTAAATTTTTAAATTTTAATTTTGATTTTGAGTTAGTAGATAATATTTTGACTTTAAAATTTAAGTTAATTACTCGTAAATAAATTTATAGTTGTAAGGATTATATAAAATATACTAATTAAATCTGTAAAAGTGCGTCAGTGATTGACGCAGATCAAACAAATTAAAATGTTGAATTAAAACAAATCAAATAAATTAAAATACTGAATAGTAAAATTAAAATTTTAAAAGATTTAATAAATAACTCAAAATGGTTTATAGTCCGGATTAAGTTCTGTATATTTTTATCTCAAAATTCACACTATTGAGAGCATGTAAAATTGTACTATGGGAACGTCTTCACAGTGTGTATACATATTTTATAAAAATAGCAAGTATAAATAGTATAACATGTGAAAGGAAGAAGAAAGAGGAAAAGAGAAGAATGACAAAAGAAAAACAAAGATGGAGAAAAAAGATAGAAAAAAAAGAAAATTTTCAAATAGCATTCGTATGGTTTTGTGCTTTTTTATTTTAGTATCATATAGTTTAAAATGTATTACTCTAGTACTATGATTTTGTTTCTATTCTTTCATTATTCTTCTATTAATTTTTCAGATATATCAGTGATAAAATTAATTAAAACTATGGGTGCTAAATTAAAATTTGATAAAATACAAGATTACTAAAGTGAATATTCAAAAAATAGTGATATTTGAAGTTTTTAATATATGAATTAACAGAGATACTGAGAAAAAGAATAAAAAATAAAAGTACAGCGTACTAAAATGATGCACTTTACATCATATGATATTAAAGTAAAAAAAAAAAGTGCGTAGCCGGGTGTAGTTTACCGGAAAAAGAAAAAAAACACAAAACCACTTTTGAAAAAATTTATTGTAATAAACATTTTTTTTTTATTTATTATAACCGGATCTGGCCTTGTCCCTGAAATTGAAAACTTTTCAAGCGAAGGGTTTGGTGGTTGATCTAGGAACCCGTAGGTTTGAATCATAGTTGATTCACGTTTAGCTATTAAGTTTATTCAAATAGCGAAACTAAATGTAAGCGAGCCCCGAAATAAAAGCAGCCTATCTCTCTAAAAAAAAAAAAATATATTTTTTATAATCATGATAGGAAGGATAAATCTAAAAAAATTATCTGATAGGTTGAAGCAGCCACATCGTCTATAATATAACTGATCGGCTTAATTCTTTTGTGCTGGGATATAAGTAATTAAAATCACGAGGAGGTTTTTAAAGTTTTCCCAAATTATAATGTAAAACAGGTTAGGGTGCCCCAAATTGAAAACTTGCCAATCCACTGCAGGATTTGCTTTGCGAAGAGGGGGCCAAAGGACATATTAGACCCTCCCGTCCCGTGACCGTCGGCCGAGGCAGAGTATTAAATGCGAGGCGGAGGGGAAGGCAGCAGGGACGAGCTGGCGGACGCATTAAATGCAGCCCCGCTGGACTGGCCGGCAGGCATTTAATGTGGCGGGTAGGGAAGAAGGGAGGGGAGCCGGGGGATGGGCCGGTCTTCCCTCCCGCCACGCTCTCCGTGGGGGCCGACAGCAGCGGCCCACTCCCACCATTACGCGCCGAAAGTACCTACTATTGTTACTATTATTATTATTACAATTACAATACATGTCACTTACTTCACCCTTACCGTGGAATCGTTCTTACCGGCGAGAAAGTTTACTTTATCATACTTACTCTACATCTACATACATGTCCCTGCAAACATAGTCAATTGTGGAAATATCCCTGCAAAAGCGAAACTAGGTGAGATGTCCCTGCAAAAGTCCAGAAGTATGCAGATATGTCCCTGCCGTGCCTTTTGCGGGGACATATCTGCAGGATATATTTTTACGATATGTCCCCGCAAAAAGGCACGGGACATATCTGCATACTTTGAACTTTGCGGGGACATCTCACTAGTTCGCTTTTGTAGGGATATTTCCGCAATTGACTATGTTTGCGAGACTGTATGCATTTGACCCTTAAAAATAGGATTATTTACATACGGGTCCCCGCAAACATAGTCAATTGCGGAAACATTTCAAGGACCCCCTTGTGGTTTCGTGTTTTCTCGCTTTAGTACTCTGTGGTTTAAAACGTATCAATTCGTCCCCCTGTGGTTTCATTTTTACCTTTTTGTTATCAATTTTGTTTTTTTTTTTTTTTAAATCAGTGACAAAGTTAAAATTAAAGGATACTAAAGTGAATATTTGTGGGTATTTGAAGTTTTTTGTATATAATTTTAAAAAATATTAACAAAAAAGTTTGAAAAAAGATAAAAACGAAACCACAGAGGGGTAAATTGATACGTTTTAAACCACAGGGTACTAAAGTGAGAATAGACGAAACCATAGGGGGGTTTTTGAAGTTTTCCCTTAAAAATAAGTTAATTATATCTCTTCTTTTGAAAAAATTTATTGTAATAAACATTTTTTTTTTTATTTATTATACCGATCGTCCCTAGAGCAAGTGGCGAAGGGTTTGGTGGTTGATACAGACCCGAGTTTGAATCCTAGTTGATTCACATTTTAGCTAAGTTTATTTCTTAACGAAATAAAACTAAGCGGAGTAGCGTCTTACCTATCTCTCTAAAAAAAAAAAATATATTTTTTATAATCATGATAGGAAGGATAAATCTAAAAAAAATTATCTGATAGGTTGAAAACGCCACATCACCAATATAACTGATCGGCTCTAATTTTTTTTTTTTTTGCAAGCCGGGGATAAGTAATTAAAATCGAAATAGACAGCCAAATTGCATCAAACTTTTACTTTTAGTTTCACTTTTGGTCCATATATATTTCATAGCCTTAAACTTTTACAATTTTTTGTTTTTTTGTGCAACGTTCAAAAGAAAAAAAAAAAATGTTATTTATATTCTGCATCCATTCTCAAGTTTAATCCAATCAAAGTTTTCTATTGAGATATTGTCGCACGATTGAGTTATGATTAGAAAATATTTTATTTGTTTTTATAGAAGAAATGCTGTGTACGTTGTATAGATCATAATGATTCAATTACGGCACAATTTCTTATACATTTTTAACAAATTAAGAAATATATTTTTATATGTGTATTTGTCCCAACTACTTTTTTTGCCTAGTATTATTAGTTAGGATCTAGTGCCAAATGAGTGTTAATCAAAATTATGTGATAAAAAAAAAAAGGGATGTGTAGATAACAAAAGGGACGGCTGTTTAATTGGCTCCTTAGAAAAAGCCACTAAAATTTTTTTTTCATTTAAGGATACTTTAAATGATATTTAGTGATGCTTTAAAGCGTCAGCAAAAATAATCTTGACGCTTGTAAAAGCGTCGTGTAAAGAGTCGTTAAATAAACATGTCGGGATAAATAAACCGACGTTTTAATATAGCGTCAGAAAATTTATATAAATATTTAGTAAAAATATGTTTATTAGCGACGCTTAACCATAGTGTCGGTAAATGTTAAATATTAAAGACGTTAGAAGAAAGCGTGGTTTAAAAAGCGTCGTCTAAAATATATTTTGTTGTAGTGAGCGTAGAAAACTATTTTCGAAAAACAAAAACTTTTATTAAGAGAGAACATATATCCTTCCTTTTCGATAGTTTTGTTTTCCTAGTAAAAACATTGAAAAATAAAAACACTACTAATTTTTCATAAAATATAGGAAACATTTTTTTCAAGGATATATTTTTTTTTCTAAGAAGTCAAATTAGACAAAAAAAAGTATTTTCTAATTAGAAAATTATTTAACTGGGTTGTTTTTTCAGATCGAAAACCAAACACTCCTGAACA